>CM028357.1:3857833-4369992 GCA_016618105.1 Dendrobium huoshanense | reverse complement strand
TTCCAATACTTTTCGGCTAAAGCGGTTAACACAGCTTGTTATGTGTTGAATAGGGTGAATGTTAGATCAAATTAGAAAAGACACCCTATGAGATCCTTAAGGGTAGGACACCCAATCTTTCCCACCTTTATGTCTTTGGTTGTAAGGTTTTTATTCACAACAATGGGAAGTCTCACTTGGGAAAATTTGATCCTAAATCTGATGGAGTATTCTTGGGATATTTTAGTATTGCGAAGTCTTTTAGGGTGTTTAAAAAGAGAACTTCAATGGTGGAAGAGACAACCCATATAGTATTTGATGAGTCTGATCCTAAGAAACATGTAGTTGAGAATGATGATGAGGTTGGAGAGATTACTAGTGGAGTAGAAAATTTTGGGAAGGGGGTTGAACACCAAAGTAATGAAGGAGTAGGAGAAGTCACCCAAGGAGTAGAAAATATTGATTTGGATGAAAGGGTTGGACCTTCTCACACTTTGCTTAGAGATTGGAGATACTCTACAAGTCACCTCAAGGATTTGATCTTAGGAGACCCTTCTAGTGGAGTTAAGACTAGACATGGACTTAGGAAGGAGGTGAACCACTCTGCCTTTATCTCAATGACTGAACCCACCACCATTAACTAAGCCCTTACTGATGAGTTTTGGATTTTAGCAATGCAAGAAGAATTGAATCAATTTGTAAGGAATGATGTTTGGGAGCTTGTAGAAAGACCTAAGGGATAATGTGTAGTTAGGACAAAGTGGGTCTTTAAGAACAAGGTGAATGATTCAGGAGTGGTGGTTAGGAATAAAGCAAGATTGGTGGCTAAGGGATATTACAAAATAGAAGGGATAGACATTGAGGAGACTTTTGCCCCTATAGCTAGATTGGAAGCCATTAGAGTGCTATTAGCCTTTGCCTGTTATAAAGGATTTAAGCTTTTTCAAATGGATGTCAAGAGTGCCTTTTAAATGTGGAAATAAAAGAAGATGTGTTTGTAGAGCTACCCCAAGTTTTGAGAGTTCCTAATTTCCAAATCATATTTTTAAATTAAAAAAGGCTTTGTATGGGTTAAAACAGGCACCAAGAGCTTGGTATGAGAGACTTAGCACATTATTACTAGAGAGGGAATTTGTCAAGGGGAGCATAGACACCACTCTTTTTCTTAGGAGAGTTAGAGATGATTTACTCATTGTTCAGATTTATGTTGATGATATACTCTTTAGATAGTCTAATAAAAAATTGTGTGATGATTTTTCTAAAATAATGAGTAGAGAGTTTGAGATGAGTTTGATTTGTGAGTTGTCCTACTTTTTGGGGTTTAGCATAAAATAATTGGAGGATGGAACCTTTATAAATCAAACAAAATACATAAAGGATATTTTGAAGAAGTATGAGATGGACAAAGCTAAGCCAGTTAACACTCCCATGACTTCTAGTGCTCCATTGGATAAGGACCCAAGTGGTATGTCTGTTGATCAGAAGAAGTATAGAGGCATGATTGGATCTTTACTTTACTTGACTGCCTGCGAGCCGACCTGATATTATGTTTAGTGCTTGCTTTGTGTTGTTCTAGATTGCTTTGTTTTTGTTTTTTTTTTTTTGTGTTCGGTTTCCTATATGATTATTTTTTAAGCTTTTAAATTTTGGAGTTTTAGAGATTATGTTTAGCATTTTAAAAACGGTTAAAGGGAGGAATACCGTTGATGGTTTCCCACCTTCTGACCTTGTTTAGTGGTATAATTTTCTTCTCTAAACAAAAGTCTAACTAATTTTAGCCAATTTTTTTTTTAAACTAAGATTCCTTTTATCTTGCTACAAAAATCTATCTTGTGCATAATATCCAATGTTCTTATATATCACTCAAGTTATTCGAGATCTTGCCTTTGCACTGATCATATGATTTTTAGTTCTGTTTTGTGGGTAGTTCTTTCCTATGTTAGAGAGAGTGCTCCTATTCTCTAATATCTAGAAGATATACTCACAACTAAGAACTTCTTTTAAGAGTTTGAAAAAGAGAATTGAGCTTGCAAAAGATAAAAAGGAAAAGTGGCAAAGACGCCAAAATTGAAATAAAAAGTATATACACAAATGTGTATCAAAAATCAAAAGATGCTCAAAGAGCCAATCAAAGATTCAAGAGGCATAAAATGAGCCCACTAAAAAGTAAGCTATCATCTCTTTTCAAAACTTTTAAAACTTAGAAGAGCTATGGGTTATGTGAGATTTTCAAAGGCTTGATTTCAAATTCCATGATTGAGAAAAATTACTTTAATATATTATTTATGAGATTTTCTTTTGTAAACAAGTTTTGAATGGAACTTCTTTTTATCATATTTAGTTATTCTGAGTTAGGCCTCTGTTTTTGAAAAGATAATTTATACCCTGAAGGATGTCGAATCTAGGGTTAACAAAATCAGATATTCTACCTTCTTCCGATTGAAATTTGTTAACCTATTGATCTCTTAAAACTCTAAAGTTTAAATTATTTAAGAAGTACTCATATGAATTGCTTTGATAAAATAATAAAAAAAATTTATTTGATATTGGTCTTTTTTGTTCCCTCCTCCTTTTTGATATGTCAAAAGGGGGAGAAGTTTATGATGTTTTTACACTTGTCGATCCTGAAATTTTACTGCTAATTATCTTCGTAGTGTTTTGCCATCATCAAAAAGGGGGAGATTGTTGCAAATTTATTTTCATGACTTATGTTTTGATGATTGACAAACACTATTGATTATCTTGGACTACCTATTACTTTTAACTTTTCAGGAATCGAAGATCGGACGAACAAATAAAGCCAGTTCAAAATTGCATAGGTTTAGGGTTGAGTCAGTCTGTACTTTACTTTTTTCTCTTCTTGAGTCTATTTGTAATTCTCAAATAGACTGATACTAAGTAACCCAACACACACACTTGAGAGACTTAGAATTTCTATTTTTACTCATATCGGCCAACGATATTTACATCGTCCTGGACGATCGGGCTTAAAATAGAAATCTAAACAAGGATTCTTAATTAAGGCAGCTGTCATTAACAGATCATCCTGGATGATACGTGTATCGGCCAGGACGATAAGCTCAAAATAGAAAGAAGTTACCACCATAGATAATTATGGTATTATGCATTTTTTAATAATCGGCCAGGACGATCATTGATCGTCCTGGACGAAATTCATAAATTATGCCTTAATTGATCAGAAAATCAAGGGAGTAATTAAGGATTATTAATACGATCATATCGTTCTGGACGATCGCATGATCGGCCAGGATAATCTATTCAAAAACCTTAGTCACTTCTAGATGATAAATATCGGCCAGCTCAAATTCAGGGCGATGGTCTAGACAAATTTCCTCTGATTTGAACTGATCGGCCAAGAAAATCGTGAGATCGGCCTGGACGATCAAGCCAATTTTAAATCGTCCAGTTTGCATTCAGGGCGATGCTCTTGCCGATCTTCTGACATTTGTACTGATCGGCCAGGACGATGTTCATATCGGCCTGGACGATATTGTCGACAACTTGCAATTAATGAGCTCCTTTGAAGCTCTTCTATTTAAGAGCTCTTGTTCAATGTTTTGAATAATCTTTTGCTGCTGCCTTGACCTGAGAAGGCCTTGAGGAGAGAAAGAGAGAGAGGGAGAGAGAGAGAGGATCTTGTGAGGGGGAGCTTGTGAGGGGATTCACAAGGGTTACTTCAAGGATTGCTTTGCTTCTTCTTCGTCTAGAGTTTATCATCCGTGGAAGGGTCGGAAGAGGTAAGGAGTCAACATCTGATTGTGGTTCTATGCCAGCTTCAGGAGGAAGCAAAAGGAGATAGGTTCTCTCCATTGCCGGGGTGGCAAAAAGAGGTTCTTTGTAAAGGCTTCTCCGCCTAGTTGTGGGGGCTAAACGAGAGTCACGATTGTAGTGCAATACTCGGTGGGTGCCTCTGGGGAGTGGATGTAGGTCGAGTTGACCGAACCACTATAAATTTCTGTGTTCTTATTTCTTCCTTCCGCACTTTAAATTTCCGCATTTATTTTTCTCGTGGTGGGATTTTGGTTTATGAGATTTTTACTTCTTTGTGAAAAGAATTTTTTAAATACCAAATCACCCCTCCTCTTGGTTAGCTTAGGCTAGTTCTATAGGGCTTAACATCCCTAACAAATTTTCATTTTTAAATCTATTTTTTTTCTAATGCTAATTAATTATTTATTGTAATTCTACTTTAACTCTTTCAAGATCAATTATTTGGTTTTTCATATGACTTCTTCCATTTATATCTTCTTTTCCTTTTGTTGTTGTCAAAAGTGTGAGTAATATTATTTGGTATTGTTTGGTTTTTGTGTATGTTTGCGTTTTTCTATTTTTGGTCATTTGTAATTTTTTTTTTAAATTTGTGTTCTTCAAAAAATTCCCTTATAATCACATGTTTATTCTTTTAGGGGGGAGCTAAGGAAAAATTTAGAGTATTCAATTTTACTCAAATAATAATTATTTTGCCATCATAAAAAAGAGGGAGATTATTGAGATTGTTGTAACTTAGTTCTTGATAATTCTTGATTATTGATATCTTTGCAACATATATGTTTTTGATGATTCCAAATATTATTGGTTTGATTATTATTTCTCCTAACATATTTTAGATGCATTATTTTTGTTATTTTGTATGTACTAATATGAGAAATTATACTTGGGATTGTTGAAGACTTCAAATCAGATCAGTTTATGGTTTATTATAAATGAACTATGTAATTTTATTTTATTGAGTCTGAGAGAGTGTGATTGTAATTGAGTAACCGTACACACATACACTGGTGGAGGGTTTAAAAATTGTAATTTTTAAAATTAATTGTACTTTATGAAGCAATTACATATGGGATGATATGTTTAGTTATATTCCTTGTGAGCAGTCAAATGAACAGAAAGTAGAAAATGTTTTCTATGTATGGATCATACTATATGGTATACCAATCATATGTATGCCATCTAGGGTATGAATTTGATGGGTCTCATTTTGTCCAAATGAATTTAAAGTTTTTTTGAACGGTTCGTACCGTATGATGTCATCATCGTAGGTACGCCGTTTATGGTATGAAATGAACGAGTCCCTTTTCTTCTAGATAAACCCAAAAAAAATTATGAACGGTTCATACCATATGATGTCATCATTATACGTATGTCATCTAGGGTACAAAATAGATGGTCCCTTTTTTTCCAGATGAACCCGAAAAAAATTCTAAACGATTTATACCATATGATGTCATCATCATATATATGCCGTCTAGGGTAAAAAATGGATGGGTGCCTTTTTGTCCTGATGAATGTTAAAATTTTCATAACTGATCCTATCGTACGATGTTGTCATCATACATACACCAATATAGGGTACGAAATTGAGGGGTCCATCATTGTCCCGATGAAGATGAATTTTTTTTTAATTATTTGTACCATACAAATTTGATTCATACGGAATGATCATTATGTATGAAATCATTCATACCGATTCACATAAGGTTCATTCGCAATAGTTTTTGAACTGTTTGTACGTACAAACATATGATTGTAGTGTATAATCGTGTACGCTTAAAATTGAAAATTTCAATTTTTTGGATGGATTTTTGTGCCTTTGGTATAAAAGGTCCACTAAAAATGACATGAAAAAGTATTGTCTTCATGATTTTTCAAGGGAAATTGAAAAAGACAGTGTGAGAGAGTGTTTGAGAGAGATTTCTTGCAAGTGGAATGTGAAGGGTTCACAAGGTTACTCAAAGGTAAGGATCTCTTTCTGATTTTAGTTATCACTCTTCTTTTTGTCTTTTTAGTTACTCATGAGAAGATCTTTAAAGAAGATCTGATTCTCTAGAACAGACAACAGTTCCTTGCTGACACTTAGAGGATGTGAACAGATGACGGTTCTCTGCCAACACTTAGAGGGTGTAAACAAATGATGGCTCTCTGCCGACACTTAGAGAATATGAAAGGATGATGGTTCTCTGCTGCATTGGGGATTGGTGGAAGAGAGGATTTGTAAAGGCTTCTCTGCCTTGCTGTGGAGGCAAAAGGAGAGACACTTTATTAATAATGCAATACCTAAAGAGGGAGTCTTCAGGGAGTGGATGCAGGTTGTGTTTGATCAAATCACTATAAATCTTTGTATCTTTTAATTTTCATATTTATTTACTGCAAGTTATTTTTCTGTGGTTGAAATGTTATTTTAAAACTTTAATTAACTTGCTATAAGAATCAACAATTTTCAAATTTAAAATTCAAGAGAAATTTTTTAAATTTCTAATTCACCCCCCTGTTAGTTAGCCTTGGGACTTTTGTTTAGGTTTAACAACATAATCAAGATTCAACACTAATGTGAATGAACTGGGGAGCATAATCATAATAAAATTAATATATAAATGAAATCTAAAAATGGATAGTGGATAAACATTACCATTCTTGACTAATATGGGTTGGCATAGACCTGGTATTACATCTCTAAAGGATATAAGTCAATGGTTTTGATAGCCCAAACTATATTCAACTCATATGAATGAATTGGAGAGCTTAAATATCATATCACATCTGATTGAAGAAAAAAACTTACATGGGGATAATTTGAGTGAACAACGCCAACACCAGACTAATATAGGTTAGGTGTGGACCTAGTATCTCCCTACACAAAGGTTTGAACTATTGATTTTGGTATCCTAGACCATACTTGGGAGTGCTAAGTGAAATTAGGGGTCTAAAATTATGTCAGATTCAAAGGTATATGAATCCCATAAGTCTATACCAAGCTAGGAAAACCATAAAAATTAAACATACATGAATAATATGGTTTACATTAGAGGAATGAAGAAAATCTAAGAAAATAACACATACTAGTTTTGATAACCTAGACCACACTTGGGCGTACCAAGTGAAACTGGGGAAAATAAATTCTCACAAGGGGATGATAAATTAAAGATTATATGTGCTAACACCAATGTAATTGATGTGTACAGACATATTAAAAACATCCATAGAACATAGTAGCATATTTCCTTTAAGGATAGCCTTATATTTGTTGTAATGAATATCGTGTGGTTGATGGCAAATCATTATGGCCACACAGACTATCAAAAAGTAAAAAGGACCCTTTCAGGGGGTATATATATTATGGGATATTTATAGGAGGTAGGGAGGCTCCTCCTGTGATGTGTAAAACTCAAGCATAGTACTTTTTCAAGTATTACTTGTTGATGACATGCATAGGGTGAATGCCATTTGCATCAATAAGTAGGTAAGCACCATATTCATAAACTTACTCTACCGTAACGGGGCCATCCAAAATAGGCTCAAACTTACCACTTCGACATCAGTGTGAAATAATAGGCTTACATAAAATAAGAACTAAGTCTTCAACCCAAGAAATATGGGGTCTAATAAGGTGATTATATGACTGGGCCATATGGGCCTGGTATAGTTTGAGGTTCTGATGAGCTTGTAAATGAAGCTCTTCTAAACCATCAAGCAATTCCAATTGTAGCTGAGTATTATCTTTCTGAGAAAGATTATGACTAACTATCATACATAGTGAGGGAAGCTTGACATAAAGTAGGAGGATTAATTCAACCCCGAAAGTCAAAGTATATGGGGTAGACATGGTAGGAGTACATATATAGTCCTGTAGGCCCATAATGCCTCGGGTAACCTATCACGCCACTCTCATTTATTTGCAACAAGGTTTTCCTTATCAGTTGTATAAGATTTTTATTAAATGCCTCTGCCAAGCCAATAACTTTAGGGTAGAAGATCAATTATTATTGCTAATTAATATTATGGTGGTGGGGAAAATCTAGAAATTTTAGTGCTTCTAAATGACAGGCTATTGTCTGAAATTATATGATGAAAAACGCTAAAATAGTACAAAATGTGATCGTGAAAGAAATGCATCACATACTCTGATTTAACTTCCTTATGTGGGATTGCTTCCACCCACTTAGAGAAGTAGTCAATGGTAGCTAAAATAAACCTATAACCATTAGAGGAAGGAGGGTCAATAAAACCCATTACATCTATGCCCCATCTTTTAAAAGGCCAAGATAAGACAGTAGGGTGCAATGGATTAGGGGTTAGTGAATCATCATGCTATGAATCTGGCACTGGTGGCACTTTCTAGCATGATCCATACAATCATGGATGATAGTTGGCCAGTAGTAGCCATTTCATTTTTGGTCGAATTGATGAGCATTCCAAAGCACTACATGAATCTTGCCCATGACCTTATGAGCCTCTTCATTATTGAGGCAACACAACCACATTTGGTCGAAGGAATATCGATACAAGGTATCATTTAAATAAATGAATGATGGAGCTCTCTTTCTAATTTGAGAGGCCATAGATCGATCATCATAAAGCCTACCATGCTTCAAATATTTAATAAAGGGCACTCTCCTATTTAACTCTTCCTCAATAGCAAACACTATGAGGGTCAGATTAGGGGAAGATAAATCTACGGGGCATAGGGCTTGATGATAGTGGACAACGATAAACAATGGGTTTCTAGTATAATCAACCAATTATTTTTCTAACTTGGCCAATGCATCTACATTATCATTTGTAGACTGAGGAATTTTAGCCAAGGTTACTTAAGGAATTAGGCACAAGAGCTTCGTTACTTTATTATGATAAGGCAAGAGCTTAGGCTTAAGTACTTTGAAGAATCTTGCTACTTGATTTATAATTAGTTGGGATTTTCCTAAGATCTTCACTCACATAATATTCATATGAACATCCAACTCAAGTCCCAAAATTAGAACTTTATACTCAGCTTTATTATTTGTATGAGGTTTTAAAAGACTATAGAAGTAATGAAGAGTGTGACCTTCAGGGGATATAAAAATAAGGCCCAAACTTACCCTAACTATGGGAGTTTTATTTGGATGTAAATCTTTAATAGATGATGCATTATTAAAATAGAACTCCCAAGTAACGGACTCTTATTCATCCACCCTCATAATTAGTTCATCAAGTAAGTCATTTTTTGAGTGGGAAATCTATAGGGATCGGGTAAGCAATAAGAAAGTCAGCTAGAGCCTATCCTTTGATGGCCTACTAAGGGATAAATATAATGTTAAATTATAATAATATCATAGACCTGCATTCTAGATGACCTAAAAGGGTTGGACGGGTCATCAAATTATATAAGGTGTTGACTTGAGAGATTAGGTCAACCTTATATAAAAGAATATAATGTATAAGCTTCTGTACCATGAAGATCAAAGTAAAACATTACTTATCCATTGCTGGGTACATCAGATTTGTAGGTATTAATCATTAATAACATAGTACAAGGTATTTTTCTTACCTTCCTCATTCTCTTGAGCCAACAGTGCTCCTAGGGACTCATCCAGAGCCGTAGTATAGAGAATTAATGGCCTTTCTGAGATGATTACAACTAAGATAGGGAGATTCATTAGATAATTCTTTATACTCTCAAAGGTCTCCTGATAATATTCATCCCAATGAAAATGAGCATCATTCTTTAATAGAGTAGTGAAGGGATTAAATCTATCATAAAGGTTGGAGATAAATCTCCACAATAAAGCATGCTTACCTTAAAAAGATCTCAGCTGGGTAAGACACATAGGGAATTTCAAATCCACTATGAATTTGATCATAGAAGGATTAATTTTAGTGCCACAATAGAGAACTATAAACCCTAAAAACTTTCCTGCACTAACTCAAAATGTGTATTTCAAGGGATTCATTTTTAAATCATACATGCACATGAATTTAAAAATGATTCGTAGATCTCAAAGGTGATTTCCACAGACCTTTCTTTTGACCACCAAATTATCCACATAGCATTCAACTTGTTCATGTGTCAGCTCATTGAAGTTAATAGTCATAACACATTAATAGGTGGCCCTAGCATTCTTGAGACCAAAGGGCATCACCTTGTAACAAAATACACCTATAGGTTTATAGAAGGAAATTAAATTTTAAACTTTAGGGGCAATCTTTTTTTGATTGTAACCAGATGAACCATCCATGAAGGAGAATATGCAATATGATGAAGATATGTCCACCATAAGTTTAGGTATAGGAAGAGGGAAATCATCCTTAGGGCATGCCTTGTTCAAATCATGGAAGTCAATACAGACATGAATCTATCTATTCTTCTTTCAAACAGGAACAATATTGGCCAGCCAAGTAGGGTACTTCTCTTCACAAATAAATCTAGCTTCTATGAGTTTATTAGTTTCAACAATCACCTGTTGATCAATTTCCAACCTCAGCCTATATGGTGATTTTTTAAGAGGGACTATATCGGACTTAATAACCAACTTATGGATTGCTACCTCTGGGTTTAGACCAAACATTTTGGTATAGTTTTAGGCAAAGCAATCCTTAAACTCTAAGAGTATATAGATGTAATCTTGAGCCTCTAAGTAAGATAATAAGGTACATTAAAAGATACGACTAGGATCCAACTTAGTGCTCAAGTTTACCTCACATAATAAACCCATGGTGAAAGTGATGCCATCTTCAAACTCTTTTGGAGCATCAAAGACCATGTCCTCAACATCATTCGGGTCTTCTTCATCGACAAAAGAAAGAAATGGATATGAGTGAGAGATAACACAAATATTAGCATGAGTGGACTAATTCTTAATTCCCCATATAACCCTCACCTTCTAGGGCTTGAGGGTGATCAGATCACCAAAAATGGGCTTGCTGTAGAGCTCGTTCATTTGACTAAGTCAAAGGAATGACACCCTACTCTATATAGCCTTGTTTAACAATGAAAAAGTAATGAGAGACACTTGTAACCTCCTTATCCATAACAGTCTCCACAGGACCCTGACTCCAATTATCTAGTTGGGTACCTATACTATAGGAAAATGTGGGACACTCCCTAAGTCGTGGTGGCCCAAAGGTTTTGTACAGTAAAGGTATAGAGTGCTCGCTAGTTTGTAATGGGCCACCGACACTAGTGGAAGGAGTATTATAAGATCTTTGACATGATTCTTTGACTTTTATTCCATATATTTGATGGGAAAGGGATTGCTTGTTAGTAGTTTGCTATCAAAAGTTTACTTTCTCGTCTGAGCTACTATCAATAACTTACCCACCCTCAAGTATCAAGTAGCTATGAAAGGTAAAAAGGGAATCAAAACTAGTAGAATCTACAGGTGATGAGGAGACTGAACAATGAGAGACATCAATCATCTTATCATCTAAAGTGTTAGACTTGATATTAAAAGAAGAAGTGTATAAGTGCAATATAGGAGGAATATGAGTGTCATAGTTTTATGGTGAGTAAGTTGACTCTTTACCTCTACCTCATCCTCATCCTCTCCTACCTCTACTAGGGGGAGCATTATGCCCAACTAGAAACTAAAAATGAGCTCTATCAGAATATATAGTGGAAATACCTACCTCAATACTAACCTATGATGGACTCTATACTAGTCATTGTATAGAACCCTGTGCAGGTAACTATGTAGGGCTCTATACAACACTAGAAGTTATCAATGGTGATTGGGTAGGGGGAGGTCTATCAGTTTTTTGAGACACAAAATGCTTAGCATAAACATAAATAGAGACCTCATATACAAAAAATGGTTGAATATATCTGAGAATGGAATACTCGACATCATTCCTCATATACTTCATATATTGGTGCAAGGTAAAGGACACCATTCCATATTCATGAAGCCAAGGCCTTCCTAAGAGAGCCCTGTATGAAGTATCAGCTTGAATCACATAAACCTTTTCCTCAGTTAGGAAACTTCAAAACTTTAGAGGCAAGGTAATAGACCTTAAAGTGCACTGGCCTTGGTCATTGAAGCCTTTCAACATGATCTTATCAGAAGTGAGTTTCAAATGATCTTAGAAGAGTCCTTTTAAATTTTCATAGTTAAGGATGTTTACTGAAACCCCTTAGTTAATGAGGAACTTGTTCAACTTATAACTATTGACTTTAGTAGTGACATATAAGAGAAGATTGTGGTTAGAAGTCCCTAAGAGAAGGTCACAATCTGAAAAGGTGATGCATGGCATATCTCTCAAATGACATGAATCTTCAATAGGCTTAGAAGCAAAGAAGACTTGATTAGACCTTAGTTTAAATAGTGCTTTCACTAGGGTCTCTCTTAAGTTGGGAGACATCAACAAAGCATCATAGACACCAATAAGGGAAGAAATTTTCTTTAAGTGAGTAAACACATTATAGTCAACCAACACATTATAGTCAACCTCCAGCTTAGGGCCTTTTCCTTTCTCCTTAGATTACTCTTGGGAGGAAGGGATATGATCATTCTACTGGGTAACAATATTTTTATATTTTTAGCCAACCAAGGTGGAAGGACTTTTCTTGAATGCAAGCGAACTTCATGTATTGATTCATCCTCAATAGGAGATTCACTTGACTCAATAGTACGGGTGACTTATATTGGCTCTAAGGAGAGTGAGTGAAGTGGGTTCTTGGATTCATCTCTTGAATTCATGTAACCACCATCCTCTAGAATAATAAAGATTGATTTTTCATCACACTCAAACTAATCTTCATATGTAGAATTATCCACATTGCAAGAGATATATAAAACATGAAAAAAGCAAGAGCTAGAAGAAGTAGAAGTAAAATTAGAAGGAATGAATAAAAGATAAGAACTAGCCAGAATCATTTTCTTCTATTATTTCATCATCAATCGAAGTGAGAATAATGTACTCCAATATAAGTGCTGGAAGGGGTCCCGTCTTTCCTTTTAAGGTTATAATAATCTTTTCCTTTTCATACATCTTTTTATTACATAGAAAGAAGAAGAAGAAATGTGCTTAGTTGGCATTACAATTGAAGAAGAAGTAGAAAAAGGTGCTGGTAAAGCTATTTGGATGGCAACTATTTACTTGGCATAGAAATGCCTCCTCTCAACTACCTCTGAACTCTGAACTACTTGCCTGATCATATGTTTTATCTTCTAAGAGAGTGATAGCTGCCACTCTCCCTCAAAATCATGAGGTGATCTACTACTGCTACTCTAGCTGTCACTCTAGCTGTCACTATGGCTAGAACCAAAAATCTCTGAATTATTTGAGTAGTATTACCCTAGGGTTACAAAAAATCACTATCTTGAAGGTGTATTTTTCCACTAGCCAAGAGCCTCTTAACTCTCTCCTTGAACATTAACAATCTTCTATAACTTGCCCGATATGTCTATGAAAGGGACATAAAAGTGGGTAGTATGTCTTCCCCTCCTCATCCGCTCTACTATTTATCAAAAATGTTAAAATATTTTTCTTATAAGGAATTTGAAAATATTCTTTACACTTTCTATTTTAAAAGGCTATTCAATTAAATAAATAAATTATTCATCATGTCATTTGCGTATTCATGTCTGCGTGAGTTCAACTCTTTTCATATGTCAATGATATAAAAATTTCAATGAGAAAATCATAAAATTTTGAAAGTAGATTAAAATAATAATTGTAATTTTAATAAGGCTATGGAAATCATAAAAATTAAGACATCTAGAAAAATAATAACAACATCAAGCATTTATCCCACTATATGAGGTTGGCTACAAGAATTCCTTTTCTCCATTGTGACCTGTTAAGAGTCAAATTCCCATTTAAATTCTTGTAATATAAAAATTAAAACATCATTAAAAAAAATAAAAAAGCACAATAATTTTAGAGAGTAAATTGGAGAATTCCCTTACCATCAAATTGAGAAAAACAAAAAACTTAGAGGAAAATGTTGCAACTCGGGCTCCTGAGTTTATGATTTTGATGATAACAAATATTATTGATTACCTCCTTATTTATCCTAGTATTTGTAGTGTATATCTGCTTTTTTGTTGACTATTTATTATGAATTTGGATCCAAATACTATGATTTTGATGATAACAAATATTATTATTTCTTCACCGCTACTATTATTGAATATTTATTTTCTTTGCCCGCTTACTAACCTTTCAGGTCCACAAAGATCACTTGCAGTGCAAATTAGCTTAAGATCAGGTAGATTAGGGTTGAGTCTGTTTATAATTTCATATTAATGTATTTTTTTACCTTTATTGAGTCACATCTTTAATATGGTGGACTCCAAGCTATGTAACCTTACACACACACACTCAAGGGAGAAATTTGGTGTGTTAGAGATTTTTTCTATTTTTGACTAAATTATATAGGCTTATATTCAATCATCATAGACGATCAATTAAAAACTAGAAACTCATATTAGGGCATTTGGCTAATTACAAGTGATTAAACTAATAAAACTAGATGATTCATATCATCTAGGATTATCAGCTTAAATGATAAAAATAGGCACCAATCACAATTTAGGTAATATTTTAAGTTTCAAAGGTTTTTCTAATCATACAAGACGATATGCATCATCCATGATCTATATTATCTTGGATGATTAGCTTAAATAATAAAATAGGCACCAATCATAATTTAGGTATTATTTTAAGTTCTAAATTGTGTTCTAATCATACAAGATGATATTCATTGTCCCGGATGATTTTTTACAATCATACATAAATTATTTCAAAGATTAGGAGAGTAATTATGGTTAAATTATTCCATCAAATCATACAGGATGATCCGTCTAGATTGTACTTGTCAATTAGCATATTTTATAGAACGATCCCTTATTGTCTAAGATGAAAAACCATAACTTTACTCTAATCATCTAGGAGGATCATCCTGAACATCCCGAGACATTTTCGGGATGATATGAATATCGCCACCTATCATCCAATGTCATAAAGGATGATCAATATAGTATGTTAAACTAATCATCCTGGACAATCAGAAGATTATATTGGATGATATGTACAAATACTTGTACTGATCGTATAGAGCAAAGGTAATCATCCTAGCTAATAGGATTATTTTGTGCTAATCATATAGGACAATCTATCAATTATCTGTGATAATCAGTTATGTATAATTAAAATTAGAGCTTCTTTTGGAAGCTCTCTATTCAAGCAATGGTATTAACCCTTGGGTTAATCTTTTGTTATTGAGTTAATCCAAGAGGGAGCTTAGAGAAGGAAGAGGGAGTGCATGATAGAGAGAGGTTCTTTTGAGGAAAAGTTTATGAGGAAATCACAAAGGTTACTCTAAGCAAGGTGTTTGTTATCTTCTTTGAGTTCCTTCACTAGTTCCTTGGTGGCTCCGTGGAGATCGTATTCAGTACTAGATCTAGATTCTCTGCCTACTTTAGAAGGAAGTAAAAGGATTCTCGAGTTCTTTGCCTACTGTAGGAGAAAGTAAAAGGATTCAAGGTTCTATACTTTACCATGTCGGTGAAAAAATTTAATAAGGGCTTCTCTACATTACTATGGGAGTAAACAGAGTCACTTTAGTTTAGTGTCATACTTGGAGAGGGAGTCTCCTACGAGTGGACATAGGTCATATTTGATCAAACTACTATAAAATTTGATGTGTTATTTCTTATTACCTTTTACCACATTTGCTTTCCGCATATTTATGTTATTTGTTCTGTGATTAAAATATTTGATTGTATAGTTATTATAAAGATTATTATTCTTCCACATTAAAAGTTATTATGTTATTTTAAAATATTTAAAAAGATCAAAAAGATTTTCCTTATATTTAAGATTTTTTAAAACTAACAATTCATGGCTCCCTCTTGGTTAGCTTTGGGCTAGTTCTTTAGGGTTTAACACCCCTCATGAACTTTCAACTGGCATAAGAGTAGGATTTATAAAATCAAGTTTAAAAAAACTTTTAAACTTTGATCCATGGCTAAATTTGCAAATAGAAACACTGTGGAAGGTTATTCAATCACTCGACCACCTCTTTTTGATAATATACCTTTTGATTTTTGAAAAACTCGCATGTCCACTTTTCTGCAATCAACTGATTATCTTATGTAGATGCTTATTCAAGATGGTTATTCTATGCCCTTTAAATTAGTAATGGTGAGCAAAACTAAAATGCCTTTTTCTGAATGGACTATTGATGATAGATATCTAGCACAATTGAATGTAAAATTCTTAAACTATTTTTTCTGTACCTTAAAATCTTAAAACTATATGCATGTTTTTACTTGTTCCACTAGAAAAGAAATTTGGGACTGATTATGCATAACATATGAAGGTATAAAAGAAGTTAATCAATCTAGGCTAAATATTCTTTTGCATGATTATGAAATTCTTTTCATGAAACCTGGTGAATCTATTTTTGAGATGTATACTATGTTTATACAAATTGTTACATCACTGCATGCCTTAAGAAGAGAACTAACAAAATATGAAAAAGTTAACAAGATTTTGAGATGTTTACCTTCTTCTTTTGATGCAAAAATTACTGCCATTATTGAATCTAAGAACTTGAATGTTTATTCAATCAATAACTTACTTGGATCCCTAATTACTTACGAGCAAGAAGTGAACCAAAGGTAGTTTGATGTAGGTGAGAATAAAAAAGAGAAAACTGTAGCCTTAAAGGCTAATGATTCTAACATAAACTCTTCTCATTTTGATAATGATGACATCGCTTTAATAATAAAACAATTCAGGATCTTCTTGAGGAAAAAGCAAAAGCATCATTAGAAATGGAATAAGGTAAAAATAATAAAAATTTTAAAGTTTCTTCTGATGTTATTTATATTGAATGAAGGAAGCTAGGGCATCTAAAGTCTAATTGACCAACTCTGAAAACTCACCCAACCAAGAAGAAGGGTAAAGAAAAACCTAAGTTTATGAAAGATAAGAATAGCTTCTAAAGGCTTTTTGGGTGAATTCAACATTAGACCCCTCTAAATTTGAAGCTGAAGAGTATATCACCCCGAAGGATGAAAATAAACTTTCATTGCGTTGTTTAGACTTAGAATTATGTAAACTCATCTTGAATGTTATGATCGGGTTCTAAGGAGAACTCTATATGGCCCCGAGGGGACATAATATAGTTCAACTAAGTACCCAATTACAATATTCAAGAAACGTGATCGTCGCATTCACATCGAAAGCCTTATCGAAGAAGGGTGTATCTCCCCAAAGGGAAATGAGACCATTCTACGATAATCCTTCTAATGCAACTATGACGATCATTACATAACTTTTCCCAAGGAAGTCTAATAAAATTTTAAAAATTAATTTTTTAAAATCAGGTCTGTGTGGTTCCAAATCTCCTACGAGCGCAAGCCCTCGTAGTTAATTACATCGTGGGGAGACAAAAATCTCCTACGAAAACTCTTGATTAAAATAGTGGCAGAATTTTGTTAGAGTTTCTAGGAGTGATATCAAAGTATGAATAGAGTTATTGGAAGATCAAAAGGGAATGGATCAAAATTGAACAGTTATTAACGGAGTTAAAGGATGAGAGGTAGGGGACACCTTGAGATTCCAGAATCATCCGGAGGTGTCCCAACTTAATCTAAGTGTTGGGCTTTATGTTTTGGACTGAAATGATATTTAATTAGAGTTGAGCATTTTATTAGAAATTTGGGACTAGATTCCCGAAGTTTGGGGTCTCATAATCAAAGAACTGCCCCGGAACCTAAATCTATTTTGGACACTGGACCACAGTCGTCCGATCCTAACTAATGCAGTGCAAGGTCTGGACTTACCCCGGCCTGGATTGGGGAGCCAGCTAACCACCTAACCGATTTAAAAGAGATGAATCCAGTCTTTTATGAAAGAGTGGTAGGGACGTTATAATTAAAGTTTTGGGGAGGCGGGGCCGACATCTAGAGATTCTCCTAATTGGCCCCTTTGACTTATGTTGGGTGCTAAAATGCTAAGGACTATGAAATTAAAATTTTGACTCTTTTAATTTGTATCTAATGCAATGCGTGCTGGTCGACAATTTCCAAATCAAGTATGCTTGAAATTTTAAAAACAGGCTTATAAAATAATTTTTTAGAAGACTGGACTTCCCCAGGTCCGGCACCTCGTCCTCATAGGTCAGACTATCCGGACTCTACCCGCAGGCGGGGAAGGGTCTAAAGCAAGGAAAGAGTAATGCAGAAATATGCATGCGACCCCGAGGTCGATCCCCGGCTAATTCCCTAGATTCGTTATCTTTCTATGTTATTTAGACTCACTAAAACTTTAGACTTTTAAAATTATGAGTAGAAAACTTTCACACCCTCACGAGTCTCACGTATCCAGGCGAAAACAAAAAGTGGCATACAAACGCCAAAAAAACTAGTAAAAACAAGTAATCCTAAAGGCAATCAAATCATCACATCAAATATAAATTAATTAATAAATGTCCATAGGCAGAATTGCCTTGCTTATTACAAACCAGAATATTACAGAAAGTAAAGTGGCCGGGCACCACTGACAACATCCCGGATTCTAAACCTAGTAATGACGCAAGTTATTTTGAGAGGGATACTCTCAATCTTCAAATCTTCAATCTCATTCTTCTTTGGACTCCTTTTCTTCAATCTTCTTGGAATCTTCGTAGTAGATTACCCAAATGGATAAGAGGACACTTCCTTTAAGGGGAAGGCCACTCTTTCCTCTTTGGGTAAGGAAAAGTATGATCCAAATTTGGATTTCCAAATGGAAAAGGAGTGTTCCCTAAAGGGGTATCCTTTCCTCTTTGGAATCCAAGCTTTGGATCTATGTATCCCAACTCAAAATCAACTTTCACAACACTTGACACTTACACAAATTACATTAATATCAAAATAAAAATCTAGACTCACCTGCAGGGTTATCCTAAGCAATTAATATATAAAAAGAAAACAGTTATTCCCAAGCAGTTGTATATGAGCAGAAAAGAAAATAAACACACTGGCCACGCTCTTTTTATGATTTAGGGGCTTTAGCAGCTGAAGCACCTGTGCAAAGAATTTATAATATTTATGCTTTTTTTTGATTTGCCCCCTTTTTTTATATTACCCTGCATGAGCGTGGCCACCTGCAGAAAACTGTGTCAACATCCAGATCGTACCTAACCAAAGGGTAATCTAGTCGCCAAACACATCAATCCATCCACAGAGTACAGAAAAAGTAAGCAGACACAGCAAAGCAATTTCATCCACAATATGCAGTGAAAACTACAAAAAATCCGGCACACAGCAGTAAAGTAAACACCGGCCTAACCTAGATCTAGAGTTGGTTGTCCTAGCACATCATCTAAAGTGTGTGAGAAAGGTCGTGTGGTTGGGATAGATCCTAAAGTAGGTTATTAATTGAAGTTGTCTAAAAGTTTGGATTCGTCAAGGCTTAGAAGGGGATTTAGATTAAAATTTAAATATTAATGAATTAAGAATTTTAATTAAACATATTTTAAAAGTCAATTGATTCCTACCTTTGTTTCACACCGAGGCCATGAAGTTTATTTCACCTTCCTTGGGGCTAAGCTAAAAGCCTCGTAGGCCTGGGTTACCCAGTAGCAATCGGGGTTGATTAAGTTATTTAAAATTGTTAGAATTAAAAGAGTGGATTAATATAAAAATGAGTTAGTTATTGATTTTTAAAGCTTGATTAATTTAAGTTTGCCATTAATTGATTCGTGGCGTTGTGCCATCAGGCTCGAGGAACCAGCCTCCTTAGGACACTTAGCCCCGCAGCCCGGAGTAGTCCAGTTGATAAACCAAATTAATGTAATTAAATTATAAGTTTTAAAAGATTAGATAATTAATAATTAATCTATTTTTAAGATTTAACATCCCTTGAAATCTATTCATGGCGTTGTGCCACCAGGCTCGAGGAACCAGCCTCCTTAGGACACTTAGCCCCGCAGCCCGGAGTAGTCCAGCCAATAAACTTCATCTTCAGGATGGTTGTTATGTTTTAAGAAGTTTGTTGAATGTTTTAGACATTAAGCTAATATTTTCTGGAGTTTTAGAATAATTTTGAGTTTTAAGAATATTTTAGAATATTTTAATCATTTAATTAAGGGGTTGAAAATTGACTTTTTGATTAAGCTCAAATTCTGAAATGTTTGTATTTTGTTAAAGTACTAGACCTTACTACAATCAGTTAGAAGGTAAGTACGTTGAAATCGGATTTTTCTACATTTTATTACGAAGTTTTGAACTAGTTTTAACTACGGTTTGACCAATTTGTTGACTTTTTGACTTTGACCAGATTTTGGGGATTTGAAATTTTTGGAATGTACTAGATTTTAATTAGAGTGATTAGCCACTGAGTTTGATTGATTTGGAGTTTTCTACAATTAATAATGAATTTTGAAAGTTTAGGGGTTTATTGGAATTATTTAATTGTTTTAATTAAGGGCTCCCTTGATGATTTTGCTCCAAATGGTTTCCTAACTTCTTGAAAATATCTCCAAAGGTCAGAAATGACCTAAGGAGTGATTCCCAAGTGTTTGGGAAATTTTTGGGATTTTTAAATATTAATAATTATTAAATTCAATTAAAAGTTGGATTCCACTTAAAATTAAACTGGGCATTATCCTGCTGTCAAATCAGCTGGGTTATAATTTTAATTAATAGGGAATCTAATTCTGGTCAGATAGAGGTATTATACATAATTTTTGGATTTAAAATGAATTTATTACATTTTTTAGAAGTTTTAAAGGCTTAATTAAGGGTTTAGACTTAGGACATTTAATTAAGGGTCTTAATGATTTCCAAAGCTAATGAAATTTCTCCTAATGGCTGTACATGTCCCTAAGTTCAAGTCTTTGAAGTTTCAACCCAAGGGGAAGTGAATCCTAATCATTCAAATCCTTCTAAGTTTTCTACACATAAGCCCTTAATTATTGTCCTTAATTGTGTCACTAATTTTTATAGGTTTGAATCAAGGTTTGGCTAACCCTTGGACTTAACATATAAGAGAATACACATAAAAAAAAACACAATCAAATCCTTAAAACTAGGAGAGCCTAGGCTAAGTGGTGTGTGCACAACCTAAGCATGCAACATTCAAAATTAATTATCATAGAAAAAGATATTGATTAGTGAATAGTTGAAAAGTAACTATTCACTAATCTCCCCCATAATTCATGTTCAAGCACACTTAATCCAAGTTTGAAATTTCAAAGGATTTCTCAATTGCTCTCAAAATTTAACATATATAATTTTAAAATTAATTTTAATATTTAGAAAATAGATCAATCTTGAGGATTTTTTAGAAAATTTAAGTAATTCAAAATTATTTTTCAATAATCCTCAAAAATAGTTTTAAAACAAATTTTCTAAAATTTTAATGATTTAAAATAAAAAATCTTTGAGTTTTTGAAAATTACTTATGTTAAATATTAATTACCTATTTGAATTAAGTAAGTAATTTAGATTACTTAAAATACTTAACTATATATATATATATATATATATATATATATATATATATATATATATATATATATATATATATATATATATATATATATATATATATATATATATATATATATATATATATATATATATATATATATATATATATATACATACATAGAATTTTTTTAATTTTTTTATTTTTAAGAAAATAAAATTAATTTCTCTGATTTGAATGAAATGATATTAATTTTTTAACTGTTTGAAAATATTTTATTTAATATTATAGTAAATGATTTAAAATATATATATATATATATATATTCAAATCTCAATTTTTTAAAATAACTGAAAATATATTGAGCATTTTGATTTAAAATTAATTTTAAATTAAAATTTATAAAATTATAAAAATTTTGATAGTAAATATTAAATTTTTGGACTTATATTTAATTTTATATTATTTTTTAAATTTTTCTGGACTTAAAACTAATTAAAAATTAATTTTTTTTTATTAAATAAAGGCTCTGGCGGCGCCGGCGGGACACGTGGCTCAACGGAGACCGTCCGATCGAACCACGGAAATGACAGGGCGACGTGGCACAACAGGGACCGCGGGATCAATACGCGACGGAGCCAATGATTGGCGACGGCGGTCAGCCACGCGTCGGCAGCTAAACGCCTCACACGGTTTCACTTAACCACGTCAGCGATCAGCAGGCGCCGTTGGATATTCCGCAGGTTCGATCCAACGGACAGGATCGAATCCCGTGTTCGATCTCAACGGGGGAAAATCAAACGGCGGAGGTTCGATCCCGCTGTTCCAAACGGACGGCCCTGATCTCGCCGGTCGATCGATCGAACTCTACACCGAATACACGGGCGAACCAAGGCGCGGAGCGACTAGATCTAGACCTTTGATTGTGTGATCAACGGTCTAGAAAATGTACATCTGCAGCGAACTACGGATGACGCCCTAGAATCCGTTTTTTGGTTCGTTCTCTCGATCGGATGGACCAAATCGCTTGAAATTTTAAACTTAGGAAGTATACATGAACAGAATCGATGGGGAAAGATTATCTCAGCCTTAAACACCTTATATGCCAAGCTAATTAAATCTATCTAATGTGAACTAGATCTAAGGTTTTAAGGGATTATACCGTTGGATCTTCGAAATTTCTGGATGGATGAGCTTGTAGACTGTCCAAGTGTAGATTCCCAGCGCAAAATCGAGCTCGAACACACCTGGATCGGCTGCTACAAGCCTGGGACGGACTAGGTGGTGGACTCGCCGGAGAACTCGCCGCCGGTGACGTGCAACCACTTGGATTTTGTAGTGGGGAGGTAGAGGAGGCTCTGGAGATCCAAAACGAACTAAGAACTCGCTCTGGGAGGCTGGGGTTAGTGAGAGAAGGTGCTTTGATCCAATTGCTTCAAAAGTCACCTTTTTTCCCTATTCAAACGGCCTGGGCTGGATTGGATGGCTGGGATCAACTCCTGGACTCTCCAGATGATGCCACCTGTCCCTGGGAAAGCTGGAAGGCTGCCGCAAGGGCTGGACACGCCTTATTCCCATTGGGTGGACTTGGGATGAGTGGAGGGGGGCATTGCCACTTATGGCTAAACCAGGGGTGGAGCTCGGTTAGGGAGCCTATTAGAGAGCTTTATCTCTCACTTAGGACTAACCTAGACGCCTAGATTAGTTAGAAGGAGGCTCACATGTGAGTTTGACCATGGGGTCCTCCGAATTGACCAGTTAAAAGGTCAAGGGTGCTGAGGTGGCAGTGGGAGATCAATGGCTATAGGTTAGAGAGGCTCCAAGCCTAATCTCACACTCTTTGAGGTCAAATAGGAGGTTTGACCAATTCAAAGAGGTGCTTAAGGCTTTGTTGACTTGGTTTGACCAGTCAACAAAGTCAAAGTTAGTGATGTGGCATTTGGAGAGGTAAAAGGTCATTTAGGATAGTTTGGTTAAGAGTCAAAAGTCAAGGGTAGGGAAAATAGGAGCTAATGTCACTAAGGATTGAGGGTTGACTTGGTCAACTCAAGTTGAGTTAGGTTGACCAAATGTCAAGTGACACATGAGTCTTATCCAAGAATTGATTTGAATAGGTAATAGGGGTTGAAGAGCTCAAATGAGTCGATTTAACCCATTTAGACCCTTTAAGAGCTAATGGGTCAACCTAAGTTGACTGGGTCAACCAGGTTGACCCAATGGGTGAATCTGGGCTGGACAAATTTGAAAATATATTTGGGGACCATTGGAGGTGGTCCCCAGGTCTGGGGAGGTCAATTTAGTCAAAATCCCTATTTGAATCCTTAAAGGTCTATTTGGTCAACCTGGGTTGACTTGGTCAACCAGGTTGACCTAGGGTTTGGGTTTGGGTTCAACAGATTTGAGATGACATTTCAAGACTAATGGGAAGGGTTCCATAGCCTAGAGAAGTCATTTAGGTCAAAACACCTATTTGGACCCTTAAAGGGCCTTTTAGGTCAACTGTGTTGACTTGGTCAACCAGATTGACCCAGGTCTTGGGAATGGGTTGAACAGGTTTGATTTGATATTTGAAACTTGCTGCAAGTGGTTGCACTCAATTTAGAGTTCAATTGGTTTGAAATGCCTATTTGAGCCCCACAGGGGCATTTTGGTCAACTTCGACCTATTGGTCAACTATGGTCAAAAATGAGTCTGGAAAATGCAGTTTACTGCTCAATGGGTTAAAATCAAGGGTCTGGAAGTGATTGGAGGCTTTGATAAGGATTCCAAGGTCAAGATCTCAAAGGGGTTAGGTTCAGTGGCATAGGTTGTAAATATTTGAGAGTTTTACAGCCTTTGGATTTTAATTCAGATTCTGGGGTTAGAGACCTCAGAATAAGCTCAAAGTTGGAGGGTAATCTCTAGAGACATGTCTTATCACTTTACAAGTGATAGAACCTAAAACAGAGACCATTTGGCTGGGTTTTGAAATGTTTGAAAAATCTCTAAAAAGGGTCTTTAGGACAAGGCCTTAAGACTTAAGATCTGAGTCCGGACTTCTGGATTTGAAATGAATTTCAGGTTTGAATAATTAAAATTGAAATATCCAAACCATTTACAATCATGTTGTGATTGTTAATGGATGGATAGGGTCAAGGCTAGATTAAGGGTAGGATCAAAGTCTAGGTTGAAATTTGGATTCTCAAGTGGATTGAGTCAAAGTTTGGATATGTTTGAAATTTGAATTAATTTGGATTTGAATTGGATGGAGTTTGAGATTTAAATTGATCACAGGTAGGAATCAAATTGAAATTGGAGTGGATCAAATGTAGGAATTGATTTGAGGTTGAGGTTGATCAAGGGTGGAGATTGATTTGAAGTTGGAGTGGTCCTAAGATCTAGAGGAATTCTAAGATCTAGGATTTAAGGGAATCCTAGGCTCTAGAGTAGGCTCTAAGGTCTGGCTCTAGGAAAGAATCCTAAGGTCTAGAATAGATCCTAGGATCAAAAATTAATCTGGAGTTTGGAAGGGCTTTAGTGACCTCATACAAAAATGAGGTCAACAAATGGACCCCCAATGTGTGTGGTAGAAGGAACTTATGCTGCACACATTGGCGTTGACCGAATAGGAGTAGGATCTTAAAGAAATTAAAGGAAGGGCATCACCCAACTTTAAGTCCATTGGAAACTAGTGAAAAGCTTACACCTATTTTGAAGAGAGGACTGGAGAAACCAAGGTAGGGAATACCTAGCCTTGGGTCTAAGGAAGGGCATCACCCAACCTTAGGTCTATAGGATGCTGATAGAAGACTTACTCCTAATAGGCAGATTAACTGGAAACCAAAGTAGGGAATACCTAACTTTGGGTCTAAGGAAGGGCATCACCCAACCTTAGGCCTATAGGATGCTGATAGAAGACTTACTCCTAATAGGCGGATCAACTGGAAACCAAGGTAGGGAATACCTAGCCTTGGGTCTAAGGAAGGGCATCACCCAACCTTAGGCCTATAGGATGCTGATAGAAGACTTACTCCTAATAGGCATATTAACTGGAAACCAAAGTAGGGAATACCTAACTTTGGGTCTAAGGAAGGGCATCACCCAACCTTAGGTCTACAGGATGCTGATAGAAGACTTATTCCTAGTAGACGGACCAACTGGAAACCAAGGTAGGGAATACCTAAACTTGGGTCTAAAGAAGGGCATCACCCAACCTTAGGCCTATAGGATGCTGATAGAAGACTTACTCATAATAGGCAGATTAACTGGAAACCAAAGTAGGGAATACCTAACTTTGGGTCTAAGGAAGGGCATCACCCAACCTTAGGTCTACAGGATGCTGATAGAATACTTATTCCTAGTAGACGGACCAACTGGAAACCAAGGTAGGGAATACCTAACCTTGAGTCTAAGGAAGGGCATCACCCAACCTTAGGCCTATAGGATGCTGATAGAAGACTTACTCCTAATAGGCAGATTAACTGGAAACCAAAGTAGGGAATACCTAACTTTGGGTCTAAGTAAGGGCATCACCCAACCTTAGGTCTACAGGATGCTGATAGAAGACTTATTCCTAGTAGACGGATCAACTGGAAACCAAGGTAGGGAATACCTAACCTTGGGTCTAAGGAAGGGCATCACCCAACCTTAGGCCTATAGGATGCTGATAGAAGACTTACTCCAAATAGGCAAATTAACTGGCAAACTAGGATGGTGCCACGAAGGGCGTACTCCATCACTAGCGAATGGGAATCAGGATGGTGCCACGGAGGGCGTACTCCACCACTAATCCCCGGGTCAAATGCCAGGGTGGTGCCACGGAGGGCGTACTCCACCACTAGCGGGTCTAATCCTAAGGGAAGGAAGGACCTAACCTTAAGGAGAAGGCTAAGAGCGATAAAAAAAGGACCTAAAAAAAAAAGGTAGAATCAAGTTGCAGATGAAGAAAAGGAAGTTTTATTAATTGATAGAATGAGCTACATCAAGCATAGTATTTCTTAAGGAAACGCCCATTGACAGGTAGCATTGGGTGGTTCCCTTTACAATCTACTAACTGATACGAGCCTCCTTCGTAGACAGTCTTTATAACGAAGGGTCCTTCCCATGTAGGTTCAAATTTGCCTCCCAGCTTCCGATGGGCCAAGATAGGCCTCCGAAGGACCAATACCAAGTATCCCGCTTGGAAGGTCCTAGGTCGCACTAACTTGTCGTGGGCTTGAACCATACGGGATTTATACAACTCTAAACTTTGTTGAGCTTGGAGACGTCGCTCTTCAAGGCCTTCGAGTTCTTCCAATCGTAGTTTTGCATTTTGTTCATTTGTAATTTGATTCTGAACTGCGGTTCTGAGCGAAGGGATTTGTATTTCCAAGGGTAGAACGGCCTCGGATCCATACACTAGTGCAAACGGGGTGGATTGGGTCGGGGTTCTATAAGTGGTACGATAAGCCCACAAAGCTTCCACCAACCGCTCATCCCACTGCCGTTTGTTATCATCAAGGGTCCTTTTAACAATTTGCACCAAGGTTTTGTTGAAGGCCTCGGCCAATCCATTCACCCGAGGGTAATAGATCGTCGAATATCTCCAATCAATATTATGGCGCCTTACAAAACTATTGATTTTTGTAGACTTGAATGCGGACCCATTATCGGATATGATTCTGCGAGGTACGCCGAATCGATATACGATATGGTCACGAAAGAATTTTAAGACATGGTGTGATGTTACGTTTCGTAGGGGAATTGCTTCTGCCCACTTTGAAAAGTAATCAGTCGCTGCTAATATGAAACGATGACCTCTCGCGGAAGGAGGGTCAATCGGCCCAATGATATCCGTGCCCCAACTCTCGAAGGGCCACGAGGCTATCGTAGGGTGTAACACATTAGGCGGCTGATGTAAAACCACACCATGGACCTGACATTGATGACAGCGCTTTGCAGTATTCATGCAATCGTCAATCATTGCAGGCCAATAGTATCCAAGTCTTTTAATCTTTAATTTCATTTTTGGACCCGATTAATGTGCACTGCATAGTCCTGAATGAACTTCATTAACAATTTTTTGGGCTTCTCGCTTGTTCAAACAGCGCAGCCACATGTGATCGAAGGACCGACGGTACAACAGATCGTTAACTAGTGCATATGATAGGGCACGTTTCTTAATCTGGTTGGAGAGTGATTTATCCTGGGGAAGCTTCCCTTCTTTAAGGTAATCGAATAAGGGTCGTCTCCAATCGCCTTCTTCGTCGGTTGTCGAAGAGGCAGAAAGGATCTGAAGGGGAGTCTTACTAATGTGTTCCAAATCTATAAGGGAGAGGGTCTTACGACCCTGAATCTCTATAGGGATGGAATCCTCCTCAGGACATGCAAATTCCTTCGCGAGTTTTGCTAAGGCATCCGCCGCGGAATTGCTTGCACGGGGAACCCTATACAAAGTAGCAATAGGGATTTGTTCCAACAAGTGAAGTGAATACTGGTGATATCTTAGGAGATTCGGATTCAAGACTTTATAAGTTCCGGCGACTTGGTTAATAACTAGTTGGGAATCTCCAAAGATCTTAATCTCTTTAATCTCCATTAGAATTGCAAGTTCCAAACCAGTTATCAGAGCTTCGTATTCAGCTTTGTTGTTTGTGCAAGGCTCCGATAGGTGGTAGGAAAAATGCATCATTCCTTTTTCTGGTGTAATGAAAATTAGACCGACTCCAGCCTTTCCAGGAATTACAGATTGTTGGGTCGCAATCCTATGAGAGGATGCTGCCCCATCAAAATATAATTCCCAGATGGTCTCGCCAGATTCCCTCAAACTCATGATTTGTTCATCGGGTAGGTCATCGTTCAGAGGAGAATCTGCCGGCAGCGGGTGTGCTGCCAGAAAATCGGCGACAGCCTGTCCCTTCACAGCATGAAGGGGAGTGAAAGTAATCTCAAATTGCAACAATATCATAGACCAACGAGCTAAACGTCCTGACAACGTAGGTCGGGTCATAAGATATTGCAAAGGATTAACTCTTGAAATCAAACTGATTGAGTGGGAGAGCATGTAATGCCTTAGTTTCTGAGCTGAAAAAACCAGAGCAAGACAATGCTTCTCAATTGACGGGTATCGAATTTCAGTAGGAAGGAGTCTTCGACTGAGGTAGTAGAGAGCATTCTCTTTCCCTTCATCGTTAACTTGAGCCAACAGGGCACCTAAAGATTCATCTAGAGCTATAGTGTAGAGAATTAACGGCTTTCCCGGAATCGGAGCTGCCAAGACTGGCGGGTTAGAAAGGTATTGTTTGATATCGTCAAAAGCATTTTGACTCTTCTCGCCCCATACGAATTTAGTATCCTTTTTCGTAAGGACAGAAAAGGGTTGACATCTCCCGGAAAGATTAGAAATAAACCTCCTTATATATGCCAATCTACCTTGTAGAGACCTTAACTGGGTAAGGCTCTTAGGGGGTGGCATATCTAAGATGGCTTCAATTTTAGCAGGATCGATCTCGATTCCACGGTGTCTTACTACGAATCCTAAGAATTTTTTCCAAGGCGACGCCGAAGGCGCACTTCAAGGGGTTCATTTTTAAATCGTAGCGGCGCAACCGCTCGAAAACAACTCTTAAGTCATACAGGTGAGCCTCTTTAACCTTGCTCTTGACAACTAAATCGTCAATATAACATTCAACTTGATTATGAATTAAGTCATCAAAGATACGGGTCATGGCCCGTTGGTAGGTTGCTCCGGCATTCTTTAAGCCGAATGGCATTACCTTATAACAAAAGATTCCAATAGGGGTTCTGAACGCCGTATTTCTCTCATCTTCAGGGGCCATCTTGATTTGGTTATAACCCGACGAGCCATCCATGAATGAGAAAATAGCATGTGAGGAGGCAATGTCCACCATGAGTTCTGGTATTGGTAGAGGGAACTCATCTTTAGGACATGCCTTATTCAGATCCCTATAGTCGACACAAATCCCAATTTGACCATTTTTCTTTCGAACTGGCACGACGCTGGCCACCCAAGAGGGATATTGCTCCTCTCGAATGAATCCGGCTTCTGCCAATTTCTTAACTTCAGAAACGACTTGTTGCTCAATCTCTAAGCGCATGCGTCGAGGAGCTTGTTTAACAGGAATGGCATCATGCCGAACCCCAAGTTTGTGGACTGCTACCTCAGCAGGCAAACCTGGCATTTCATCGTATGTCTAGGCAAAGCAATCCCTGAACTCGAATAACAACTGGATTAAGTCTTGAGTTTCACCCTCGCTCAACAAAGTACTTATGAAAATCGGACAGGGGTCATCATCGTTTCCCAGGTTAATTTCTCTCAACTCATCGACTGTCGACTTAATTTCCTCTTCAAATTCAGGGGGTGCATTCCGAACTTGAAGATCATCGGGATCGTCTAAAGTCTCCAAACAGAGTCCATCTAGAGGACAAGGAGGATCTGTAGGGACATTTGGAGAATCGAGATGGTAAGTTATCATTAGGCAATACTCATCATCATCGAATGAACTAACTGTTCCAAAGCCAATACCACTTGTTGGATTTTTATTTATTTTTGTTCGCCAAATATTCTCGTGGTATCTAGCTTGACCCTTAGTCCATCGGTATGGTATAGAACCTTTAGAAAAAGTGTTTTTTACACAAACAGGGAAGTAGCCAAAAGGTAATTCCATTAACTCATTAAAATCTGCCTCCTCAAGGGTTACATCACCTTCGTCCCTTGCGGAGGAGGAGCTAGGAAAGAATTTCTGGACTTTCTTAACTTCACCATCCAAGTTGGGGGCCACTTTGACTTCTAACCCTACAACCCTACCTGCCGATAGTGGATTCAGGCTCGTCACTCTTGACTTTTGAAATATCTACCTCAGGGTCACTGTCCTGATCTAAGGTGAGATCAAATTTTGGAGGAGCATTTATGTTCTGATAATCGAGAGAGAGGGCAGCACCTTGACTTTCTAGTTCACCATCGGAATCTGATTCCAAATCAATATACACAGGTGCTGCTCTCCTATCTAATGAAGCACGGCCTCGTCATCGTGCCCTTAAAGCCATCCTCCCACCTCTTTGAGGTAATGTGCTTGGAGGCCTAAGGACAACGATATCAGAGTCGTCTTCACTACTCGATTGCATCATTTCTTGATTGATATTTTTATCTTTTTCTTTCTTTTGGTTGAATTTTTGTCCAACCATTTTCTCCTCAAATTTGATCTCCAATTTAGGACGGGACGATGACCCTTTTGGTATGAAATATGCAGCATCTTCATAGATCCCAATTTCTTGAATCGAGAATGGTTGCAAATCACCCTTAATCACATGTTCAATGCCGTCTCGTTGATACTTAACGCATTGGTGCAGGGTAGATGGAACCATTATATATTCGTGAATCCAAGGTCTACCTAGAAGTGCGTTAAAGGAAGTAGTCGAATCAATGATATGAAATTTAGATTCAGTTTTTAACCCTCCTATTTCTAGGAGTAAAGTGATTGAACTTAAAGCTCTCTCGCCCTTCTCGTTGAACCCACGAAGCACCAACCTGTCGGTTGAAAGCTTGCTAGTATCAACTCTGAGATAAGCAAGAGTCTTTATGTTCATCACGTTGACCGATGCACCCGGATCAACAAGGACTCTTGATAACTTGAAGTTTCCCACATCTACAGTAATGTAGAGGGGACGATTGTGGTCAGCAGTTCCCAAGAGTAAATCTTCGTCTGAAAAGGTAACCCTGGGGACCTCTTTGAAGTAAAGAGCCTCACCTTCCGAAGTTCCAGCCAACTGTGTTAAGCAAATCTCGGGATCGAGAAGTGCTTTAATTAAAGACTCCCTCATTTCTTTGGAGAGAAGGAGGGCGTCATAAATACTTAATTTTGCTGGCAACTTCCTAAGGTGGGATAGAACATTGTAATCAACCTTAGGAACGACAGACTCGAAACCCAGAGGAATTAAAGGGAATTCTGGTTGTTGAGGGGAATCTGGATTTAGATTTTCGAATGAGGATTGCTTGCCTTTGTCCTGAGGGGGTAACCTAGGAGGTAAGACTTTACCGTCACGGAGTTGCACCTGCTCGACGTCTTCGGGCGGGCAAACTAGGTCAGTGTCTACACACACCATAGGTGTTGAATCATCATTTCCTGAAAGCGAGTCAGAATTTGAAAGTTCTATCAAGATAGGATTTCCTTGGAAATTGATTTGAGGGAAATCACTTTCTGATAAAGCTTCACATTCGACCTCTTCTTGAATAGTCGATTCGGGGAGGTCGGTTTGATTAACCTCAATACTTATCTCATTAGGAGTTTGATTCAAAGCAGGAGAGTCATCAATTTGCATTTGAGATTCATGGTTAATCATCAAGACAGAAGTAGAAGGATGTTTTTTATTCATCTTGTGACCCTTCGCCTTTGATGGGGCAAAGTAAAAGTCAGATAACAAAAGAGGGGAAAGGGTTTTAACACTGCCATCCGCCATTCTAATACATCTATCATCTACACACTTCCTCTCTACAAAATCAAATTTCTCTTCTTTTACATTTTTCTCAGTAGTTCCTAAGACTACTGGAGAGGGAAGTGGCTCAACATCCTTCTGCGAAGCGTCCAGGTCAACCTTCCACACCGGAGCCTGGGCTATCGTAGTCAGCTGTTGAGAAAGATGAAAAGACTTGTTAATCGACTTTTAAGTGCCCAGGACAAAGCAATGTCCCAACCATCTTCAACAAGACAAGAGGAGTTAAGAGGATTACCTGAAATGGTTTTAATTGAAGCCTTTTCTGGATCGACCAAGTATTCCTTAGGTATTATGATGTTACCTTGGGTGTAGTTCCTCTCAAGCCAATCTTTGAACACAACGCAGTCCTCAAGAGGGTGACTAAGCATTCTGTGGTACGGGCAATACTTGGGATCATCTTTCTTGCTCTCATCCTCAGGCCTCCTAGCCTCTGGCAACTGAAAATCTGGTTTCTTTAACAAACTCCTGAAGATCTTCTTAACTGACTCCCTTTTAAATGGATAAGGCTTTGCCAATCTCTCTCTAAAAGGGATGAAGGCGGGATCTCTAGTATACTGAGGAACTATCTAAAAGGGCTGCTTCTGAGGCGGCTGTGGTGGAAGTGGAGTGCTAGGCTGACTAATCACTGGCCTCTTTCCTTTATCTACTGCTGAGACCACAGCTTTCTTTTCAAATGTTTTCACCAATTTTGGACCCTTCCTTTCTTCAGACTGCTCTCGTAAGAATGGCATCCTAGGAGCCTCTTCCTGCAAATTGCTAGCCTTATTAAGAAGTTTCTCAAAAGTTTTAATAGTGAAACCCTTCAGGAGAAAAGCAACAGGGCCGTGGATATTCTTCAAAAGAATCTCCACAGCATGTTGCTCTTGCAACTGGGGTTCACACTTCATCGAGAGGTTTCGCCACCTCAAGATGTACTCAACCAGAGACTCCCCCGGCTTTTGCTTTTCAACCACAAGATCGCCCACGGTGGTGCGTTGTTGCGCTCCAGAAAATCTCTTAAGAAAGAGGTTTTCTAGGTCGCTAAAGGTTCTTACTGAACCGTTGGACAGATCGGCGTACCATTCAAAAGCAATGCCGGATAGACTACTTATAAATTGGCGAAATAGTAGAGCATCTGACCCTCCTGCATTGCAACAGCTTGCTCGGAAGTGGGCCAGATGCTGTCTCGGATTTTCAATTCCAGTGAAAACTTTAAAAGTTGGTGGCACAAAGCCCTTCGGGTAAGGAACTAAGTCATATTCCTCGGGGTAGGGTCTACCCTTTGAAATAGACACGGTTCCTTGAGAAAGGGCTAAGGCCTCCCTTACCTGGTCCTCAATTAACAGCTTGATATTCTTCTGGGGTAGGATCGGAGGAATGGTGGAAACTGCAGGGTGAACTGGAGGTGTCTCTACTGGACAAGGAAAGGTCACAGGTGGTGACTCGAGAGGTCTGGAACTAAATTATGCCCTTTTGGCCTTTTCTGTGAGCTCTCGAGCTGACTGGTGGATCTTAAGAGACTCTTGCTGTGATTTATCCAACTTCTCTTGCATCTCCTTAACTTGTGACATCATGCTAGCAAGCTGAGTCTCCAAGTTTTTTATGTGTTCTTCATCTCTGTCTTTCACAGACTCATCTGAATCTGACTCAACAGTATGTGGATCATCATCTTTAGCAAATCGGCGTTTGCTGGGCTAAGCTTCTTTATTAGACCCTCTAGTTTCGACCACATGAATGCCCCCAACATAATCATCTTCATCTCCAAGGAGATCATCCATATCAGGGTCAAAAGAAGCCATTCCTTCTTTGTTCAACAAGATGTTTCTTATTTCTTGAACTACCTCCTCGATCGGTCTATCCCTAATTGACTTAGGATCAAGGGGTAAGTATCCTTTATACTCAGCCATGTCAAATAATTCTTCAGAATCCATAAGGGCAATGATTTCCGTGAGTTTTGGATTAGGATCTGGTTTAGACTTTGTATCCGGTTCATCTTCCATTTCTAAATCCTGGTTAATTCTCTCCTCTTCAACTGACCCAGAGCTGGTAGTCAGAAGAGTGGCATCCTTTACAGGAAGAGGGACATATTGCTCAGGAGAAGAAGGAGCTTGTAAAGTGATAGTTCCCACATCTTGTAAGGTAAGGTCCTTAGACACTTGACTAAGGGGCCTAGGAATGACACTCGGACTTTGGGGATCATCAACTGGGGTAGCAGGAACGGTGACTATTGGATCCGGAGTTAGACTGGCTGTGGTAGGACTGTCAACTGTAACAACTGGAGTACTAGTCTGAATATCCATCAATTCAACTGAACTTGGAGTAGGGTTAGCTGAAACTCGTTGGAGCTGCAGAATGAACTTAGAAGTTCTAGGAGGTGGTGGTAGATTCTCCAACTTAGTTCTCTTTGGGACATATCTCTTTTCAGGAGATTTAGGTCTTTTCCCTTTAAGGTCCACAGACTTTTGAACTTCAATCCCCTTCGGTTTAACAATCACTGAGGCCAATCTTACAGGTTTATGTGGGGGTACCGGGGGTCTACCAGTAAAATGGTGGCCTCTCTCGGACCCAGTCAACACAATACCCTCTGTTTGAGAGGACGGAGGGCGTGGCACCTAGTGATATCCATCAACCAGTACTGAAGTAGCAGGCTGTCTAACATACTTCTTATTTTTTCTGAAGAACTGTGGGGTTAAATTCTTTGCTTCAGACACTTCTTCCTTCAACACTTCTTTTTGGAAGCGATGTGAGATCACTCCCTTCAATTGTTTCACATATTCCTCTTTAGTCTGTCCAGACTGTGCAGCGCAGGTATGAATTATGTTTCTTAAAGTCCTTGTCTTCTGGAGATATTTTTCTTTCTGAGTCTTCTTAGTCGAATAGTCGACCGGGCATGGTGGGGAACGGGCTATCCTAGCTGCCCTCTCCTCCCCTTGAGCCGAAGCTAAGGGGTAAAAGCGACTCCCCTTTAGGAGGGGAGAGGAAGCAGGAATAGGTAGCTCCTCATCAGCCTCAGGTTCTACTTGAGCTAAGGTCTTAAAAGGTACGACTCTCTTAGCTTTAGAGATCTTCTTTCTAAGTCTCCTCAAATAGTTTTTTTTTTCTGATTTTTAGTGGCAAAGCTAAGTCCAGAACTAGACCCTTCCTCAAAAACAGATTTGACTTCAGTGGGAGGCTCAACAACTGGCTCAGACTATTTCCGATCATCACTGACTACTGGCAAGGTGGGTGCAGATCCCACAATTAACTCAACCACTGGGGAAATTTCCTTACTGGCATCCAAACTAACAATCTGGTGTCCATCCATGGAGAGCTCAAGAGTACTAAATCCCATTCCAAAAATAATAGTGCTCCCTTGGTCATTAACAATCGAGGACAACTCCCGGTCAAAAGAGAAAATTAACTGGCCAGCCATTTGGGATTTTCTGAAAGTTAAAGAGAGGATTGAAGTTAGGCTTCCTTTGAAAAGGAGATGAAAGAATTAACCCCTTTTTTTTTTTTAAATTGAGGCTTGTAAGAAGCTCTCAACCCTCCAACATGTGTCGAGCAGTGAAGGATATTGCTTAACACATGTTGAAAGGGCGAAGAGACTAAGTACATGCCAAAAGTTTTCTAAAAAAAAGATTTGACATATGTTAGCCCACAAGGAGATCGTATGGGGTAACATATGACAACTTAAAGTTTAAGAAAATTTTAAAGAAATTTTGAGTTTTGGAGGGTTTGAAAGGGGTTTTCTTACAGGCTCCAAAACACAACGGACAGAGTTTCCCCTTGCCCGAAGGCTTATGGAATTGTGAGAAAACCCAAGTAAAAGGAATAGTTTAACCCTCCCCACCCTTAGAGGTCAAAGGGGAAGTGAGGGGGTTAAAACTAAAGTAGTTTGGGATGTCCGAAATCAAAAATTTTGAATTCTTTTAAATTTTAAGGATTTATATGTTGAATGAGAAATTTATCGACCATAAATTCATAAGATTGAAAGGATATCCAGAGATCTGATTTGACGCTGTCGCCTCACAGGCTACGCCGGGGCAGAAGGTCAAAATCAGAACAAAAATCTAGATAAAGCCAAATTTGGAGGTGCAACCTCTCTTTTAATATTTATTTTATTTTAAATGTTGGCCACACTCACCCAAGAAAGAAATGAGTAGAGGGACCAACGGAAGAAATGATAGTTAAAACTACCGACGAAACAAAATTCTGCCACTATTAAAGATGGGAAGAGAAATTTGGTCCCACCGGGCGTGCCATTTTTTGTTGGTGGAATTTTGGAAAACAGGTTTTGAAAAATATTAGTTTTCTTTGGGGATTTTAAGATTAAGGTTGAGTTCCAATTCTAAGGTCGAACCAACTCGTTAGAAAGAGTATATCACCCCGAAGGATGAAAATAAACTTTCATTGCGGTGTTTAGACTTAGAATTATGTAAACTCATCTTGAATGTTATGATCGGGTTCTAAGGAGAACTCTATATGGCCCCGAGGGGACATAATATAGTTCAACTAAGTACCCAATTACAATATTCAAGAAACGTGATCGTCGCATTCACATCGAAAGCCTTATCGAAGAAGGGTGTATCTCCCCAAAGGGAAATGAGACCATTCTACGATAATCCTTCTAATGCAACTATGACGATCATTACTTAACTTTTCCCAAGGAAGTCTAATAAAATTTTAAAAATTAATTTTTTAAAATCAGGTGTGTGTGGTTCCAAATCTCCTACGAGCGCAAGCCCTCGTAGTTAATTACATCGTGGGGAGACAAAAATCTCCTACGAAAACTCCCGATTAAAATAGTGGCAGAATTTTGTTAGAGTTTCTAGGAGTGATATCAAAGTATGAATAGAGTTATTGGAAGATCAAAAGGGAATGGATCAAAATTGAAGAATTATTAACGGAGTTAAAGGATGAGAGGTAGGGGACACCTTGAGATTCCAGAACCATCCGGAGGTGTCCCAACTTAATCTAAGTGTTGGGCTTTATGTTTTGGACTGAAATGATATTTAATTAGAGTTGAGCATTTTATTAGAAATTTGGGACTAGATTCCCGAAGTTTGGGGTCTCATAATCAAAGATCTGCCCCGGAACTTAAATCTATTTTGGACACTTGACCACAGTCGTCCGATCCTAACTAATGCAGTGCAAGGCCTGGACTTACCCCGGCCTGGATTGGGGAGCCAGCTAACTACCTAACCGATTTAAAAGAGATGAGTCCGGTCTTTTATGAAAGAGTGGTAGGGACGTTATAATTAAAGTTTTGGGGAGGCGGGGCCGACATCTAGAGATTCTCCTAATTGGCCCCTTTGACTTATGTTGGGTGCTAAAATGCTAAGGACTATGAAATTAAAATTTTGACTCTTTTAATTTGTATCTAATGCAATGCGTGCTGGTCGACAATTTCCAAATCAAGTATGCTTGAAATTTTAAAAACAGGCTTATAAAATAATTTTTTAGAAGACTGGACTTCCCCAGGTCTGGCACCTCATCCTCATAGGTCAGACTATCCGGACTCTACCCGCAGGCGGGGAAGGGTCTAAAGCAACGAAAGAGTAATGCCGAAATATGCATGCGACCCCGGGGTTGATCCCCGGCTAATTCCCTAGATTCATTATCTTTCTATGTTATTTAGACTCACTAAAACTTTAGACTTTTAAAATTATGAGTAGAAAACTTTCACACCCTCACGAGTCTCACGTATCCAGGCGAAAACAAAAAGCGGCATACAAATGCCAAAAAAACTAGTAAAAACAAGTAATCCTAAAGGCAATCAAATCATCACATCAAATATAAATTAATTAATAAATGTCCATAGGAAGAATTTCCTTGCTTATTACAAACCAGAATATTACAGAAAGTAAAGTGGCCGGGCACCACTGACAACATCCTGGATTCTAAACCTAGAAATGATGCAAGTTATTTTGAGTGGGATACTCTCAATCTTCAAATATTCAAATCTTCAATCTCATTCTTCTTTGGACTCCTTTTCTTCAATCTTCTTGGAATCTTCGTAGTAGATTACCCAAATGGATAAGAGGACACTTCCTTTAAGGGGAAGGCCACTCTTTCCTCTTTGGGTAAGGAAAAGTATGATCCAAATTTGGATTTCCAAATGGAAAAAGAGTGTTCCCTAAAGGGGTATCCTTTCCTCTTTGGAATCCAAGCTTTGGATGTATGTATCCCAACTCAAAATCAACTTTCACAACACTTGACACTTACACAAATTACATTAATATCAAAATAAAAATCTAGACTCACCTGCAGGGTTATCCTAAGCAATTAATATATAAAAAGAAAACAGTTATTCCCAAGAAGTTGTATATGAGCAGAAAAGAAAATAAACACACTGGTCACGCTCTTTTTATGATTTGGGGGCTTTAGCAGCTGAAGCACCTGTGCAAAGAATTTATAATATTTATGCATTTTTTTGATTTGCCCCCTTTTTTTATATTACCCTGCATGAGCGTGGCCACCTGCAGAAAACTGTGTCAACATCTAGATCGTACCTAACCAAAGGGTAATCTAGTCGCCAAACACATCAATCCATCCACAGAGTACAGAAAAAGTAAGCAGACACAGCAAAGCAATTTCATCCACAACATGCAGTGAAAACTACGAAAAATCCGGCACACAGCAGTAAAGTAAACACCGGCCTAACCTAGATCTAGAGTTGGTTGTCCTAGCACATCATCTAAAGTGTGTGAGAAAGGTCGTGTGGCTGGGATAGATCCTAAAGTAGGTTATTAATTGAAGTTGTCTAAAAGTTTGGATTCGTCAAGGCTTAGAAGGGGATTTAGATTAAAATTTAAATATTAATGAATTAAGAATTTTAATTAAACATATTTTAAAAGTCAATTGATTCCTACCTTTGTTTCACACCGAGACCATGAAGTTTATTTCAGCTAACATTAAGCTAACATTTTCTGGAGTTTTAGAATAATTTTGAGTTTTAAGAATATTTTAGAATATTTTAATCATTTAATTAAGGGGTTGAAAATTAACTTTTTGATTAAGCTCAAATTCTGAAATGTTTGTATTTTGTTAAAATACTAGACCTTACTACAATCAGTTAGAAGGTAAGTACGTTGAAATCGGATTTTTCTACATTTTATTACGAAGGTTTGAAGTTTTGAACTAGTTTTAACTACGATTTGACCAATTTGTTGACTTTTTGACTTTGACCAGATTTTGGGGATTTGAAATTTTTGGAATGTACTAGATTTTAATTAGAGTGATTAGCCACTGAGTTTGATTGATTTGGAGTTTTCTACAATTAATAATGAATTTTGAAAGTTTAGGGGTTTATTGGAATTATTTAATTGTTTTAATTAAGGGCTCCCTTGATGATTTTGCTCCAAATGGTTTCCTAACATCTTGAAAATATCTCCAAAGGTCAGAAATGACCTAAGGAGTGATTCCCAAGTGTTTGGGAAATTTTTGGGATTTTTAAATATTAATAATTATTAAAGTCAATTAAAAGTTGGATTCCACTTAAAATTAAACTGGGCATTAACTTGCTGTCAAATCAGCTGGGTTATAATTTTAATTAATAGGAAATCTAATTCTGGTCAGATAGAGGTATTATACATAATTTTTGGATTTAAAATGAATTTATTACATTTTTTAGAAGTTTTAAAGGCTTAATTAAGGGTTTAGACTTAGGACATTTAATTAAGGGTCTTAATGATTTCCAAAGCTAATGAAATTTCTCCTAATGGCTGTACATGTCCCTAAGTTCAAGTCTTTGAAGTTTCAACCCAAGGGGAAGTGAATCCTAATCATTCAAATCCTTCTAAATTTTCTACACATAAGCCCTTAATTATTGTCCTTAATTGTGTCACTAATTTTTATAGGTTTGAATCAAGGTTTGGCTAACCCTTGGACTTAACATATAAGAGAATACACATAAAAAAAAACACAATCAAATCCTTAAAACTAGGAGAGCCTAGGCTAAGTGGTGTGTGCACAACCTAAGCATGCAACATTCAAAATTAATTATCATAGAAAAAGATATTGATTAGTGAATAGTTGAAAAGTAACTATTCACTAATCTCCCCCATAATTCATGTTCAAGCACACTTAATCCAAGTTTGAAATTTCAAAGGATTTCTCAATTGCTCTCAAAATTTAACATATATAATTTTAAAATTAATTTTAATATTTAGAAAATAAATCAATCTTGAGGATTTTTTAGAAAATTTAAGTAATTCAAAATTATTTTTCAATAAGCCTCAAAAATAGTTTTAAAACAAATTTTCTAAAATTTTAATGATTTAAAATAAAAATCCTTTGAGTTTTTGAAAATTACTTATGTTAAATATTAATTACCTATTTGAATTAAGTAAGTAATTTAGATTACTTAAAATACTTAACATATATATATATATATATATATATATATATATATATATATATATATATATATATATATATATATATATATATATATATATATATATATATATATATATATATATATATATATATATATATATATATATATATATATATATATATATATATACATAGAATTTTTTTAATCTTTTTTTTTTAAGAAAATAAAATTAATTTCTCTGATTTGAATGAAATGATATTAATTTTTTAACTGTTTGAAAATATTTTATTTAATATTACAGTAAATGATTTAAAATATATATATATATATATATTCAAATCTCAATTTTTTAAAATAACTGAAAATATATTGAGCATTTTGATTTAAAATTAATTTTAAATTAAAATTTATAAAATTATAAAAATTTTGATAGTAAATATTAAATTTTTGGACTTATATTTAATTTTATATTATTTTTTAAATTTTTCTGGACTTAAAACTAATTAAAAATTATTTTTTTTATTAAATAAGGGCTCTGGCGGTGCCGGCGGGACACGTGGCTCAACGAAGACCGTCCGATCGAACCACAGAAACGACGGGGCGACGTGGCACAACAAGGACCGCGGGATCAATACGCGACGGAGCCAATGATTGGCGATGGCGGTCAGCCACGCGTCGGCAGCTAAACGCCTCACGCGGTATCACTTAACCACGTCAGCGATCAGCAGGTGCCGTTGGATATTCTGCAGATTCAATCCAACGGACAGGATCGAATCCCGTGTTCGATCTCAACGGGGGAAAATCAAACGGCGGAGGTTCGATCCCGCTGTTCCAAACGGACGGCCCTGATCTCGCCGGTCGATCGATCGAACTCTACACCGAATACACAGGCGAACCAAGGCGCGGAGCGACTAGATCTAGACCGTTGATCGTGTGATCAACGGTCTAGAAAACGTACATCTGCAGCGAACTACGGATGACGCCCTAGAATCCGTTTTTGGGTTCGTTCTCTCGATCGGATGGACCAAATCGCTTGAAATTTTAAACTTAGGAAGTATACATGAACAGAATCGATGGGGAAAGATTATCTCAGCCTTAAACACCTTATATGCCAAGCTAATTAAATCTATCTAATGTGAACTAGATCTAAGGTTTTAAGGGATTATACCTTTGGATCTTCGAAATTTCTAGATGGATGAGCTTGTAGACTGTCCAAGTGTAGATTCCCAGCGCAAAATCGAGCTCGAACACGCCTGGATCGGCTGCTGCAAGCCTGGGACGGACTAGGTGGTGGACTCGCCGGAGAACTCGCCGCCGGTGATGTGAAACCACTTGGATTTTGTAGTGGGGAGGTAGAGGAGGCTCTGGAGATCCGAAACAAACTAAGAACTCGCTCTGGGAGGCTGGGGTTAGTGAGAGAAGGTGCTTTGATCCAATTGCTTCAAAAGTCACCTTTTTCCTTATTCAAACGGCCTGGGCTGGATTGGATGGCTGGGATCAACTCCTGGACTCTCCAGATGATGCCACCTGTCCCTGGGAAAGCTGGAAGGCTGCCGCAAGGGATGGACACGCCTTATTCCCATTGGGTGGACTTGGGATGAGTGGAGGGGGGCATTGCCACTTATGGCTAAACCAGGGGTGGAGCTCGGTTAGGGAGCCTATTAGAGAGCTTTATCTGTCACTTAGGACTAACCTAGACGCCTAGATTAGTGAGAAGGAGGCTCACATGTGAGTTTGACCATGGGGCTCCTCCGTAAAGCCTTTGTTGACCGAATTGACCAGTCAAAAGGTCAAGGGTGCTGAGGTGGCAGTGGGAGATCAATGGCTATAGGTTGGAGAGGCTCCAAGCCTAATATCACACTCTTTGAGGTCAAATAGGAGGTTTGACCAATTCAAAGAGGTGCTTAAGGCTTTGTTGACTTGGTTTGACCAGTCAACAAAGTCAAAGTTGGTGATGTGGCATTTGGAGAGGTAAAAGGTCATTTAGGATAGTTTGGTTAAGAGTCAAAAGTCAAAAGTCAAGGGTAGGGAAAATAGGAGCCAATGTCACTAAGGATTGAGGGTTGACTTGGTCAACTCAAGTTGAGCTAGGATGACCAAATGTCATGTGACACTTGAGTCTTATCCAAGAATTGATTTGAATAGGTAATAGGGGTTGAAGAGCTCAAATGAGTCGATTTAACCCATTTAGACCCTTTAAGAGCTAATGGGTCAACCTAAGTTGACTGGGTCAACCAGGTTGACCCAATGGGTGAATCTGGGCTGGACAAATTTGAAAAGATATTTGGGGACCATTGGAGGTGGTCCCCAGGTCTGGGGAGGTCAATTTAGTCAAAATCCCTATTTGAATCCTTAAAGGTCTATTTGGTCAACCTGGGTTGACTTGGTCAACCAGGTTGACCTAGGGTTTGGGTTTGGGCTCAACAAATTTGAGATGACATTTCAAGACTAATGGGAAGGGTTCCATAGCCTAGAGAAGTCATTTAGGTCAAAACACCTATTTGGACCCTTAAAGGGCCTTTTAGGTCAACTGTGTTGACTTGGTCAACCAGATTGACCCAGGTCTTGGGAATGGGTTGAACAGGTTTGATTTGATATTTGAAACTTGCTGCAAGTGGTTGCACTCAATTTAGAGTTCAATTGGTTTGAAATGCGTATTTGAGCCCCATAGAGGCATTTTGGTTAACTTCGACCTATTGGTCAACTATGGTCAAAAATGAGTCTGGAAAATGCAATTTACTGCTCAATGGGTTAAAATCAAGGGTCTGGAAGTGATTGGAGGCTTTGATAAGGATTCCAAGGTCAAGATCTCAAAGGGGTTAGGTTCAGTGGCATAGGCTGTAAATATTTGAGAGTTTTACAGCCTTTGGATTTTAATTCAGATTCTGGGGTTAGAGACCTCAGAATAAGCTCAAAGTTGGAGGGTAATCTCTAGAGACATGTCTTATCACTTTACAAGTGATAGAACCTGAAACAGAGACCATTTGGCTGGGTTTTGAAATGTTTGAAAAATCTCTAAAAAGGGTCTTTAAGACAAGGCCTTAAGACTTAAGATCTGAGTCTGGACTTCTGGATTTGAAATGAATTTCAGGTTTGAATAATTAAAATTGAAATATCCAAACCATTTACAATCATGTTGTGATTGTTAATGGATGGATAGGGTCAAGGCTAGATTAAGTGTAGGATCAAAGTCTAGGTTGAAATTTGGATTCTCAAGTGGATTGAGTCAAAGTTTGGATATGTTTGAAATTTGAATTAATTTGGATTTGAATTGGATGGAGTTTGAGATTTAAATTGATCACAGGTAGGAATCAAATTGAAATTGGAGTGGATCAAATGTAGGAATTGATTTGAGGTTGAGGTTGATCAAGGGTGGAGATTGATTTGAAGTTGGAGTGGTCCTAAGATCTAGAGGAGTTCTAAGATCTAGGATTTAAGGGAATCCTAGGCTCTAGAGTAGGCTCTAAGGTCTGGCTCTAGGAAAGAATCCTAAGGTCTAGAATAGATCCTAGGATCAAAAATTAATCTGGAGTTTGGAAGGGCTTTAGTGACCTCATACAAAAATGAGGTCAACACCTGTGTTTAATGGCTAATAAACATCTTTATCACTCTGATTAAGAAGAGGTATGTGAGGTTACTTATGATCAATTATTTGAAGTTTCTAAAAAAATTCATTCTTCATATTTGAAGCTCAAGAAACTGCATGCTAGTGTTAAAACAAATTTTTTAACTTTGCAAAAAGAGCATGAGTGCTTAAGAAATGATCATTCCAATTTAGATAGCAATCATATGACTTTGCTTGATTAATTTGATGAATTGAACAAAAAGCATGTTGATTTAATAAATGAGCATGATTCCTTGAAAAAGTTTATATGTTGAGCTAAAAAATGCATATAAGGACTTAGATACTCTTATAACTAATTTAAATAGTAGGGAACATGCTTTAAAAAATAGAAGAGTCAATTCTTGAAAATATAAATAAGTTTTTATAATCTAAATTAATTACTTTCAAGAAAAATAAAAAATCACCCATAATTCTTGAGTTTCACAATCCATCATATCAGCATGTATCATTCAAACCTATAAAAGAGGCACTATAACCCGAGTAGATTAGTAAATCCTTTTCCAGGTGTTAGTTATTTTCCTTAGGGCATGCTAGGATATATCTCCCACACATACACCGTTCATTGTAGAACACATTTAGTGTGGAGACCTAAAGTTCAAAACTCACAGCATAGCATACATATATTTTACTCTTCTTTCTATAAGATGTGACACAAATTTGTTTGGGTTCCCAAATCTAACATCTGATGATTTTGTAAGGATGCTCTCATAAAAGGCCTTTGAGAGCATGTGGTACTTGGATAGTAAATTTCCAAGTCATATGACTGGAGATGCAAATCAATTCATTTCATTGTAGGCTAGGGCAGGAGGCAAGTATAATTGGAAAATCTAAAAATTTCATCATTGAAAATATTTTACTAGTTGATGGCATGAAATATAGCTTCCTCAACACCATTTAACTCTATGATAAAGGCTTTAGCATAAAATTTCTATCTATTAGCTGCATAACAAGCTTGAATAATAAAATTATTTTGTAGGGGAAAATGATCAACAATGTCTATTTGCTTGATTTAAATTGCATTAAATTTAACACTTCTCTTTGGTTAAAAATTAATTAAAAAAAATCATGGTTATGGCATAGGAGGTGGTGTTATGCTAGTATGAAAAACCTTAGAAATATTACCTAAAAAGACTTGGTGAGAGGGATACCCAAACTAAAGTTCACTAAGGATCACTTGTGAGATGTCTATCTGTTAGGAAAACTAGTCAAATATTCCTTCCCCTCAAATAAAGACATTTCCACTAGCGAACCCTTAGAAGTCCTACACATGGATCTCTTTAGATTAGTCGGCATTGCAAGCTTAGACCGGAAAGTCTTTGGGAATGTGTTTGTTGATGATTATTCAAGGTTTACTTGGGTTAGATTCCTATCTCATAATCGTGAATCATTCAATGAGTTTAAGACTTTTTCTATTTGGATTTAGGGAAAGCTAGGTTGTGAAATTTAAACCATTCATAGTGATTATGGTGGAGAATTTGAGATTGAAAAAATATGAATCATTTTGTAAGGAGAAAAGGATAAACCATAACGTTTCGGCTCCTAGGACCCCTCAATAAAGCGGGACAGCTGAAAGGAAGAATAAGAACCTAACAGAAGCAGCTAGAGCCATATTAGCTGAATACTTACTTCCAATATAGTTTTGAATTGAAGCGATGAATACAGCCTGTTATATAATGAATAAGGTGAATGTTAGATCCAAATTGAACATGACACCCTATAAAAATCTAAAGGGTAGGACACCCAACCTCTCTCACATCCACGTCTTTGGTTGTAAAGTGTTCGTTGTAAATAATGGGAAGTCTCAACTAGGAAAGTTTGACCCAAAATTTGATGGAGTGTTCTTAAGTTACTCAAGTTTTGGAAAATCCTATAGAGTCTAAAAAAAAGAAGAAAATTTGTAGTTAAAGAGATAACTCATGTTTTGCTTGATGAATCTTATAATTTTGGAGGGTTTCGGGTAGAAGAATAGGTGGTTGGAGTCACCCAAGGATTGGAATCTACAAATTTGGATGAAAGAATAGAATCTAAAAATACTTTTCCTAGAGAATAGAGATATTCTTCAAGTCATCCTAAAGAACTGATCTTAAGAGACTCATCTAAAGGTGTTTGAACTAAGTATAGACTTAGAAAAGAGGTAAACCACTATACCTTCAATTCAATGACTGAACCTTCAACTTAAATCAAGTCTTATCTGATGAATTTTGGATCTTAGCCATGCTAGTAGAATATAATCAATTTATCAGGAATGATGTTCAGGAGCTAGTTGGAAGACTTAAGGACTAGAGTATGGTTGGAATAAAATGGATGTTCAAAAATAAAATAATAGATTCTAGTGTAGTTATGAGGAATAAGACAAGATTGGTGGCTAAGGAGTATAATCAAATAGAAGGGATTGATTTTAAAAAGACTTCTACCCCTGTAGCTAGATAAGAAGCTATTAGAGTGCTTCTAGCTGTTGCAAATCTGATTTCAGGAAATATAATTTTGATGATAGCAAATATTTTTTATACTTCTATTTTTTATGACTTCCTTGCCTACTAATGTTTCAGGTCCAGAAGGTTGAGTGCAACTCAAGCCAGCTCAAGATTGGATAAACTAGGACTGAGACTATTTATAAACTATCATTAAGTTATTTTTTACCCTTTCTTGAGTCAATTGTAAATAAAATGGGTCCTGATGCTAAGTAACTTTATATACACACACACTCATGGAATTTTTTTTAGTATTTTATATTTTGGATCACATCGTTCAGGATGATAAAACATTATACTGGATGGTCAATCAAAAAATAGAAACCATAATTAAGGTATCCTTGTTAAGGCAGCCATAATTAAGCAAATTATCATAGACGATATTAGAATCATTTGAGATGATAAGCTCAAATAAGAAAAAATCAACCGCCAGATCTATTTAGGCATGTTTTATTTTTGGACATCGTCTAAGACATCATCCTTGATGATGTAGTGTAATTATGCCTAAATTAGTCTGGTAATTAAGAAAATCAATTAAGGTTTGATTGCTCGATCATATCATCATGGATGATCATAGGATCATCTGGGACGAGTAGTTAAACAAACTTTAGTTTCATCCTAGATGACCTAAATAATGCTCTATATGATATGTATTAATTTGAACTAATCATTCGGGCTGATCCCAAATCATCCTGGATAATTAGTTATTTTTTCATTGTTTAAACATATATCCAAGGCAATATTCTGGATGATATTTGTTGTTTTGTACTAATCATCTTGGACGATCATGAGATCATCTTGGACGATTAAGTTATTTTTTAATTATCCAAACATCTATCCAGAGTGATGTTCTGAAAGATATTCGATGACTTGTACTAATCATATAGGATGATATAATATCATCCTTGATGATCAAAACAAAAGAACCTTCTAATCATCCAGACTCTCCCAAATTATTCTAGCTGATTGAGCTGAATTTATACTGATCGTACAAGATGATCGGTCGATCATCCTAGATGATATTTGATGATTAATTACAAATTAGTGAAATTTTGAAGTCTTTCTATTTAAGATCTCTTATTTACTCAAGAGGAGATCTTTTGCTGCTATCTTAACCAGAGAGGGATAAGAGGAGAGGAAGAGTAAGGGAGAGAGAGAGGATCTTGTGAGGGGTAGTTTGTGAGGGGTTTAACAAAGATTGCTCCTAGTAAGGATCTGAGTTATCTTCTCTGGTTATCATCCCTAGTTCCTTAGCGTTTTGAGAGAGGTCTACTTCTACAATTGATCGAGGTTTTCTGCCTGCTTCTAGAGGAAGAAAAAAGAGTTGGGTTCTCTATGTGCTTTAGGAGGAATCAAAAGGTGTTGGGTTCTCTGCCTTACCAGTGTTGGTGGAAAGGAGGTTTCTACAAGCTTCTTTGCCTTATTGTGGGAGAAAAATAAGAGTCATTGAGTTTAGTGCAATATCCGAAGGAGAGGCTCTAGGAGTGGACATAGGTCAAGTTAACTGAATTGCTATAAATTTTTGTATATTATTTATTATAGTTTTTTTTGTATTTAATTTTTGCACTTCTATTTTCTCGTGGTGAATGTTTGTTTAGTTTAAAATTGTATGTTTTATTAAGAAATTTTTAAAAACACCAATTCACCCCACCCCCACCCCCACCCTCTTGGGTAGCCTTGGGCTAGTTCATAAGGGCTTAACATCTCTAAAAAACTTTTAATAGTCTTTGCTTATTTTAAGGAATTCAAATTATATCAAATAGATGTTAAGAGTGCCTTTCTGAAAGGGGTGATAAAGGAAGATGTGTACGTTGAACCCACAGACTTTAAAAATTCACAATTTTCCAATCTTGTGTTCAAATTAAAAAAGGCGTTATATGGACTTAAATAAGTACCAAAGGCTTGGTAAGAAAGCCTAAGCACATTCCTACTTGATAGATCTTTTATTAAGGGGAGTGTAGACACCACCCATTTTCTTAAAAAAATTAGGAGATGAATTACTGATTATTCAAATTTATATTGATGATATCCTATTTGGCTTTTTTAATAAAATCAAAATACATTAGGGAAATCCTTAAGAAATCTGAAATGGATAATGAATTCTTAAAAATAATGAGTAAGGAATTTAAAAAGAGTATGATGGGAGAACTGACTTACTTTTTGAGGTTTAGTATAAGGTAGAAGGATGATGAGACTTTTCTTAGTTAATCAAAATACATTAAGGAAATCTTTAAGAAATATGAAATGGATAAATCCAAGCTAATCAATATTCCCATGAGTTCCACTATTTAATTAGATAAGGGTTCAAATGAAAATTTTGTTTATCAAAAGAAACAAAAGAAGAATAATTGAATCACTCCTTTACTTGACTACTAGCAGACCTGATATTATGTTTAGTGTTTATCTCTATGCTACATTTTAGGGTAATCTAAAAGTGTCTCACTTGACTACTATTAAGATAATTCTTAGGTATCTCTTAGGAACCCCTGACTTAGGAATCTTGTAACCTAGGCATAGAACCACTTTTGAAATCATAGGATATTCTAATTCCAATTTTTTGAGATGTTGAGTTGATATAAAAAGCACTTTTAAAACTTATCAATTCATAGGATATTTCTTAGTCTCTTGGTCTAGTAGAAAATAGAACTCAGTTTCCCTGTCTATTACTGAAGCTGAGTACATTGCTATAAGAAGTTGTGTGGCTCAAACCCTCTACTTAAAGCAAAAAATTTTGGATTTATGTTTACTTATGGGCACAATTTCAATCCTTTGTGATAACATTAGTACCATCTGCATTTCAAAGAATGCAATAAAACTCTCTTTGACCAAACACATTGGCATAATGCATCACTTTATTAGGTAACATTTTACTAAAGGAGACATAAAGCTACACAACATAGCCACTCAAAACCAACATGCTAATATCTTTATAAAATCATTTTCCTTTGAAACTTTTAACAACATGAAAACAAGACTTGGTGTCATAGATATTAATGCTTGAAATCATTGCTTTCTATTTTCTTATCCTTCTTTTGTTTTTGTTTGCATGTCTGTTCCTATTTATATGCTTCTTCTTTCTACTTTTAATTTTTCTGTTATTTTTCCCTTCATTTTTTTAGATCAATGGTCATTGCTGGTATTGATTTCTTAAATGTCATTTTTGCCTTGCTTTTGGTTTTGAAAATTTGTAAACAATGATTAACCACCCTGAATTAATTAAAGGAAGAAACATTATTGATTGTTTCTTTTCCTTAACTCCTTTTATGGTGTAATTTTCTTTTTAAAGTAAAAATATATTTCAATTTAAAAGTTGGAGTTTAAAATTGAGATTATTTATGTCTTCATACAGTTATTTATCTCATATAAATAATATTCAAAGTCATTAAATCACTTTCAAGTTTTCTTGATCAGATTGTTGCATTTATCATATAAATATAATTCTAATTTGTTGTTTATTATTTCTTATGTTAAAGAGTGAGTTTTTCTTCTCTTATATTTAGAAGATATTCTCACAACCGAGAGTCTTTAAATGTTTCAAAATGGAGCTAACTCGCAAAAATGATAAGATGTATAAAATGGGCCCAAAAAAATTGAAAATATGTGTAATGATCACCAAATAATTGAAAAATACACAAAGTATATAAAAAACTAAAAGATGCATAAAGTGTGCCAAAAAATTAACAAGAGACATAAAATAAGCCTACAAAGAAATAAGCTTCACTCTCTTTCAAATCATTAAATCTTAGAATAATTTATGTGCCACTTGATATCTTCAAACACTTGATTATTAAAACTCATGATTTTGATTAATTATTTTGCTATACTATTCTATCAAATATTTTTCTAAAATGAAGTTTTTAACATATCACTTTTCTTATTTTATTTCTTTTTTAATTTAGATTTTTGTTTTCAAAATATTTTTGCCTTGTAAGGAGTCCGTGCCGGGGGTAACAAGATTAGGTGATTTACTATTTTTAAATTTCATCATTGTTAATTCATTTTTTACTAATTTTCATTCAATCATAAGAGAAATTTATCATTTTCTAGTTTTGATCGATTAAAAAAACTTTCATTTTATTTTGGTTTAGGCTTATTTTGTATCTATGTAATATTTTCTTTTTTGAATTTTTTTTTTCATGAAGAACTCTTGATCATTACTTTCCATATCTTGAAAATTTTCTATTTTTTTCACATCATCAAAGACAATATAAATCATTTTGTACAATCTGAAAAAAAAAAATACACCTTTCCAATCACAACACATCCAATGGCTAGAATTGAGTCAATTGGTGACCGTACTCGACGATCATAAATTTGTCCTAGATTTTCCAAGTGGCAAAAATGGTTGGATGACTTCAATTTTGTTATGATCATCAATTATCTCATATCAACCTTAATGATCCATGTGTTCATTCTACATGATGCTTCATTTTAATGATCGCATAATCTAACTCCTCGGGATGACCGCTTATGTCTAATCATCCTGGATGATATTTGTTTGACTTGGATTATTTGACCACCTTTTTGACAAATCATATAGATGATATTATTGCACCTAATTGTCCTTTATGATCCCATGATCATTCTAGAAGATTTTTCATTCCTTATATAAATAACAAAATTTCAACATTTTCTTCACCACAAATCTTCAAATCCTTCCTCCCTTTCACACAAACTCTCAAGTCTTTCAAATGGCAAGTGGCAAAGATATATGATGAAAGCTAGTAAATAATCTAGGATGGAAATCAATCCTTATTTTATCAATGAAGTTGATGAACCGGCCTACCACCATTAAAAGAATGCTGGCAAAATCTCTTCAAAAACCATATTTTATCAATGAAGTTGATGAACCGGGTCTAATTTTTTTGTTTCTGGTAAGGAGATTTGGGATAAACTGTGCATTACATACGAAGGAACAAACGAAGTAAAACAGTCTAGGCTTAACATTCTAATGCATGATTATGAATTATTCCGTATGTCTATGTTTGATAATATTCTTTTTGATTTTTGAAAAACTCGCATGTCTATGTTTTTATAATTGATTGAGTATCATATGTGGATGCTTGTTAAAAAAGGTTATTCACCTCCGTCACATGAAATTAATGATATTGAAACTGTACAATTTTTACTGAATAGACTTTTGATGATAGGGATTTAGCACAACTCAACACAAAAACTTGAACTACTTTTTCTGTGCTTTAAAATCTGAAGATTACATGAGTGTTTTAACTTATGCTATTGATAAAGAAATTTGGGTTAGATTTTGTTTTACATATAAAGGAATAAATGAAGTTAAGCAATCTCGTTTGAATATCTTACTACATAACTATGAAATTTTTTGTATGAAATCTACTGAATCTATTTCTGACATATATATTAGGTTAACTCAAATTGTCACCTCACTGTATGCCTTAGGAAGAGAACTCACGAATTATGAAAAAGTTAATAAAATTTTGAAATGCTTGCCTTCTTTCTTTGATGCTAAGGTTACTGTAACTACTAAATCTAAAGATTTGAATACTTATTTGATTGATAACCTACTTGGATCACTCATTGATAATGTGTAAGGGGTGAATCAAAGAAACCTTGGTGCAGGTAAGAAAAAGAAGGAGAAATTTGTGGAGCTAAAAGCCAACGACATGGACACTAATTCTTCTGGGTTTGAAAGTGATGATGTTGCCTTAATCATGAGGAAATTCAAAAGCTTTCTAAGGAAGAAACAAAAGAACCATCAGAAGTGGAATAAAGGTAAGGGAAGTAAATAAATTAAGAGTTCTAATGATATAATTTGTTTTGAATGCAGGATGCCGGGACATGTTAAAGTTGATTGTCCTACACTTAAGGCTCACCCATGCAAGGAGAAGGGTGAGGAGAAACCCAAGTTCAAGAAGGATAAGAAGCGATTCCAAAAGGCATTCTGGGCAAATTCTATATCGGACTCCTCTGAGACTAAAGCTTAAGATGAGACAACAAATCTGTGCTTGATGGCGGATGATCATTTTGATCAGTCTGACCAAAAAGTGGTATATGAATTAACCTATGAACAGTTACTTGAAGTTTCTAAGAAAATATATGTATCATATAGGAAACTTAAGAAATTGCATGCTAGTTTGAAATTGGAATTTTTAAATTTTCAAAAAGAGAATGAAATTTTACATAAGGAATACTCCAACATTGATAGCAATCATATGTCATTACTTAATAAGTTTGATGCATTAAACAATAAGCATATTGAATTATCTGATGCACATTATTCCTTGAAATGATCTCATGTTGATTTAGAAAAAGAGTTTAAAAAATTAAAAGCACTTGAGAAAAATAGGACTCCACCCACAGAAGTTTTGAAACCAATGAAGAGGCATTGTAACCCGAATAGATTAGTAAACCCTATTCTTTGTGTTAAATGTTTTTTTTTTTTGTGGCATGTATGGACACATTTCACAAACTTGCACCATTCACCGTAGTACACATTAAGTGTGGAGACCTAAATTATATGATTCATAGCATAATACACATGCGTTGTATTCTTCTTTCCAAAAGAAGGGACCCAAACTTATTTGGGTTCCTAAATCTGATGTTTGATAATTTTATAGGCTTTCTCTCACGAAAGGCCTCATGAGAGCATGTGGTACCTAGAAAGTGGATACTTATGACACATGACTGGAGATTCCAACCAATTCATTTTACTTAAAAACTATCATTGATGAGTCATGATTATGACACTAGAGATTATGTCATGCCAGTATCAAAACCCTTAGGAGTGTGACCCAAAAAAATCTTGTTAGAGGTGTCCCCAAGCTTAAGTTCACCAAAGACCTGTGATGCCTGCCACCTAATGAAGCAAGTCCAATCCACTTTCCATTCCATTAATGACATTAGCACCTCTAGACCTTTAGAAGTCTTTCATATGGATTTGTTTGGACCCATTTTCACTGCCAGCTTAGTGGAAAAGTCTATAGATTTATGATTGTCAATGACTACTCGAGGTTCACTTGGATTAAATTTTTATCACATAAGATGGACTCTTTTGATGAATTCAGATCCTTCTTCACTTGGATTCAGAAAAAGCTAGGTTATGAGATCTTGAACATCCATAGTGACCAAGGGAGAGAGTTTGAAAATGAGAGATTTGGAGACTTCTATGAGGATAAGGGGATTAGCCACAACTTCTCAGCTTCTAAGACCCCTCAACAGAATGGGGTAGCTGAAAGGAAGAACTAAACCTTAGTTGAAGCCACTAGAGCCATGCTTACTGAGTATTCACTTCCAAAATAATTTTGGGTTGAAGCGGTAAACACAACTTATTATGTGTTGAATAGGGCGAATGTTAGAGCCAAACTAGATAAGATACCCTATGATATTCTTAAGGGTAGGACACCCAACCTTTCTCACCTCCATGTCTTTGGCTGTAAGGTTTTCATTCATAATAATGGGAAGTCATACTTAGGAAAATTTGTCCCAAAATCTAATGGAGTGTTCTTTTGATATTCAAGTATTGGAAAATCCTTTAAAGTGTTTAATAAGAGTATATTAGTGGTGGAGGATACTACTCATGTAGTGTTTGATGAATCTGATCCTAAGAAGTCTGGAGTTGAGGATGAAGATGATGTTTGAGAGATTACCCAAGGAGTTAAAGATTTGGAGAAGTGGGTAGAACCTCAAAACACTGAAGGAGTAGGTGAGATTATCCAAGGACTAGAAAATGTAGATCTGGTGGAAAGGGTAGAACCTACACATACTTTGCCTAGAGATTCGAGATATCCTTCATGTCATCCTAAAGAACTGGTCTTAGGAGACCCTTCTGAAGGTATTAAAATTAGAAATAGACTTAGGAAAGAGGTGAACCACTCTTCCTTTATCTCAACGACTGAACCCACCAACATCAATCAAGCCCTATCTGATTAATTTTAGATGTTAGCCATGCAAGATGAATTAAATCAATTTATTGGGAATGATGTTTGGGAGCTTGCAAAAAGACTAAAGGGACAATGTATAGTTAGAACCAAATGAGTCTTCAACAACAAGATGAATGATTCTAGTGTGGTGGTTAGGAATAAGTTGAGATTGGTGGCTAAGGTGTATAACCAAATAGAAGGGATTAATTTTGATGAGACTTTATCCCCTATAGCTAGATTGGAAGCCATTAGAGTTCTACTAGTCTTTGCCTTTAATAAGGGATTTAAGCTTTTCCAAATGGATGTTAAGAGTATCTTTTTAAATAGGGTAATAAAAGAGAATGTATTTGTATAACAAACCCAGGTTTCGAGAGTTTCTAATTTCTAAATCATGGTTTTAAATTAAAAAAGGCCTTATATGGATTAAAATATGCACCTAGAGCTTGGTATAAGAGGCTTAGCACATTCTTATTAGGGAGGGAGTTTGTTATCGGGAGCGTAGACACCACCTTTTTTTTTAGGAAAGTAGGAGATAGACTACTCATTATTCAGATCTATCTTAATGATATAGTTTTTGGATCATCTGATAAAAAGCTATGTGATGATTTTTTTTTAAATATTGAGTAAGAAATTTGAGATTAGTATGATAGGAGAGTTATCCTACTTTTATTGGTTTAACATAAGACAATTGGATAATGAAACCTTTTTAAATCAATCAAAGTACATAAATGACATCTTGAAGAAATATGAAATAGATAAAGCCAAGCCAATAAATAGTATAAAGGGTTAATTGGATATTTACTTTACTTGACTTCTAGCCGACCTGATATAATGTTTAATATTTATCTCTGTTGTATATTTTAAGCTGATCCTAAAGAATCCCACTTAACTATAGTTAAGAGAATTCTTAGATATCTCTTAAGGACCCAAAACTTAGGAATCTGGTATCCTATGCACAACACATTTTTTGAGATTATAAGATATTCTGATTTTGATTTTATAGGATGTAGGGTGGATAGAAAGTGTACTTTTTGGACTTGCCAATTTATAGGATAGTCGTTTGTCTCCTGGTCTAGTAAAAAATAAAACTCTGTTACACATTCTACTACTGAAGCTGAGTGCATTACCTTAGGGAGTTGTGTGGCCCAAGTCCTTTGGTTGAAGCAATAAATTCTAGATTTAGGATTACATGTAGGCATAATTTCAATCCTTTGTGATAACACTAGTGCCATCTGCATCTCTAAAAATACTATCCAAGCTCCAAGGACTAAATATATTGACATAAGACATCACTTTATTTGAGACTATGTGACTAAATGAGACATTGAGTTACACCATGTGACAACTAAGAATTACCTGGCTGATATCTTTACTAAACCATTAGCTTTTGACAATTTCAGCATCTTAAGGACCAGATTGGATATGATTGACATAAATACATGAACTTGATGTTTACTGAATTTTAAATTTTATGTTTTGTTGCTTGTTGTTGTTTTTCAACTCTTTTGTTTGTTTTAGATTTGTTTGTTTCACTTTTTATTTAGTATTATTTTTCCCATTTTTACATTATTTTAGTTTACTTTTTTTCTTTATGATCACTACTGAAATGATATTTTATGCTTTATTTTTATTATTGAAAATTTGTAGTTAATGTTTGACATCCCTAAATCAATTAAAGGGAGAAACACTATTGATTGTTTCCCTTCCTTTAACCTCTTTTAGTAGTGTAATTTTCTTTTCTAAACAAAAGTCTATCTCAAATAAATAACTGAACTTTGTAATTGTGATCTTTTTAATCTTACTATCTTAATCTATCTTATATAAATAATATTCAAAGTGATTAAATCACTTTCAAGCTTTCGTAATCTTATCATTGCTTTTATCATATGAATTTAATTATGCTTTGTTATTTCCTCCTTATATTAGAGAGTGAGTTTATCTTCTCTAATATTTTAAAGATATTCTCATAATTGAGAGTATTTAAGAGTTTCAAAAGGGATCTAGCTTGCAAAAAAAAAAAAATCAAGGGCATAAAATGAGCCCAAAAAGAAAAAAAAATTGAAAGATACATAAAGTGTATAAAAAATCAAAAGATGTATAAAGTGCGCCAATTAATTGACAAGACACAAAAAATGAGCCCACCAAAAGAAATTTTTCTTCTTTTAGAAGAATTCATGTGTCACTTGATATTTTCAATGACTTTTAAAAATTCATGATTATGACTAATTACTTTTATATATTATTTTATAAAATATTATTTTGGAACCACATTTTAAATGAATCTTTTTTTATCTAATTAATTTTTTTAAGTTAGATCTTTGTTTCAATAGATGATTTTTCCTGAGAGAAGTCTGAGCTAGGGCTAACAGGATCGTCTATTCTACCATTTTTTTGGATTTTGATAATGTTAACTCATTGATTCTTACAAATTTTTAATTCAATCATATGGAGACTTTATCATATTCGTGCTTTAATTAAAAAAAAAAAAACTTTACTTTCATTCTTCTATTTCATCTTCTATTGTACTTTTCTTTTCTGGTTTCCTCCATATTTTGGTGATGTCAAAAGGGAGAGTAGTGGGTAGTATTTGAGTTATTCTATTGTAATATTTTACTTCTGTTTTTTTTTTTTTTTTTTTTTAAATTTATGATTATTTCCCATCATAAAAAAGGGAGAGATTATTGCAAATTTGGATTCAAGAATTATAATTTTGATGATAGCAAATATTTTTGTTACTTTTGTTTTTCTACGACTGCCTTGCCTACTAATGTTTCAGGTCTACAAGATTAAATTACAACTCAAACTAACTCAAGATTGGGTAGACTAGGACTGACTCTATTTGTAAACTATTGTAAAGTTATTCTTTACCCTTTTTTGAGTAAATTATAAATAAAATGGGTATTGATGCTAAGTAACCTTCCACACACACATTCAACGAAAAGCTGTGTCTATTTTTAGAGTTTTTTGTTTTTGCTCACATCATCTAGAATGATCCAAAATCATCTTGTATGATCAGTTAAAAATAGAAACCCTAATTAAGACATCCAGATTAAGGTAGTCATAATTAAGCAAATCGTCCTAGACAATATTGTCATCATCCAGGATGATATGCTCAAATCAGAAAGAATCAACTGCTATATCTGTTTAGGCAAGTTTTATTTTTGGACATCATCCTGAACAATAAAGTGCAATTATGCCTAAAATTAATGTGGTAATTAAGGAAATCAATTAAGGTTTGATTGCTCAATCATATCTTCTAGATGATCGCTTGATCATCCAGCACGATCAATTAAACAAACCTTAGGTTCCATTTGGATGACCATATTTATGCTCTAAACAATATGTACTGCATTAAAATAATCATCCAGGATGATCTAATATCAGCCTAGATGATCAAGTATTTTTTCATCATCTAGACATGCATCTGGGCAATGTTTCGGACAATATTTATCCTTTTTTAAACTAATCGGCTCGGACGATTGTGAGATCGTCCTGGATGATCAAGTTATTTTTTCATCATCAAGACATCCATCCAGGGCAATATGTTGGTTGATATTCGATGAATTGAACTAACTATACAGGACGATATCCTGTCATCTTAGACGATCTGAATAAAGGAACCTTCTAATCATCCAAACTCTCCCAAATCATTCTGACTAATTGAGCTAAATTTGTATTGATCGTATAGGACCATCAGCCGATCTGCATGGATGTTAATGTCGGTTTGTTGCAATTAAGAGAAAAGATTAAGCATTTTTATATAATACCTCTTGTTTACCCAAGAGTGCATCTTTTGCTGTTGTCTTTACCTGAGAGAGCAAAGAGGATTGGGAGATTAAGAGAGAGAGAGCGAGGATCTTATGAGGGGGCATTTATGAGGGGTTTCACAAAGGTTGCTGCAAGTAAGGATCTGAGTCATCTTCTTCGGTCAACATCCCTGGTCTAGATTCTCCACCTACTTTTGGAGGAATCAAAAGGAGTTGGGTTCTCCGCCAACATCAGGAGGAAGCAAAAAGAGTTGAGTTTTTTTTTTCTCATCGATGTCGGTGGAAAGGAGGTTTATATAAGCTTCTCTACCTTATTGTGGGAGTAAAAGGAGAGTCACTAAGCTTAGTGCAATACCTGGAGGAGAGGCTTCGGGGAGTGGACGTAGATCAAGTTGACCGAACCACTATAAATTTTTTATGTGTTCTTTCTTACTTTTTTTTGTATTTAATTTTTGCACTTTGATTTCCTTATGGTGAACCTAGGTTTGATTTAAGATTGTGTTTTTGAATAAGAAAATTTTAAAACACCAATTCACCCCCCCCCCCCCCCCCCCCCCCCCCAAGCAAGGTGTTCATCATCTTCTTCAAGTTGTTCCACTAGTTCCTAAGTGCTTCTGGGAGATCATCTTCAATACTAGATCCAGGTTCTTTGCCTACTCCAGGAGGAAGTAAAAGGATTCTTGAGTTCTTTGCCTACTCTAGGAGGGAATGAAAGGATTCAATGTTCTCTTTCTCATCATTTTAATGGAAATATTTTGTAAGGGATTCTGTTGCGGATCTATGATTTTAATGATAGCAAACATTCCTTATTTCTCTATGATTGCCTTATGTGCTAACGTTTCAGGTCCACACGATCAGACTGCAATCTGAAACCAGCTCAAGATTGGGAAGACTAGGTCTGTGTCAGTTTGTAATCTTTTTCCTTTCTTGAGTCTGTTGTATTTGGTGTGGTATCTGATGATTTGTAACTTGGAAGATTTTCTGTTGTGCCCTAAAAGATTTCTATTTCTGGTAACATTGTCCGGGACGATATTTATATCGTCCTGGACGATATGACAAAAGTAGAAATCCTAATTAGGGCATTCTCATTAAAGCAGCCATCGTTTTGCAAAACACGTCGTCCTGGACGATTTTGTATCGGCCAGGACGATCGGCTCAATTCAGTAAGAATCTGCCGCCATATCTACTTAGGAAAATCTTATTTTTGGATATCGTCCTGGTATATCGGCCTGGACTATAAAATATCAGCCTGGCCGATCCAGGTCAATTTTTCCAAAATTTCTCAGGCAGTTTTGGAAAGCAATTAATGGGGATTTCGTCCAGGCCGATCGCAAGATCGTCCAGGACGATTAGACATCGTCCAGCTTCATTTCAGGGCGATATTCAGGACGATTTTCCTCATATTTGAACTAATCGTCCAGGACGATTTGGCTATCGTCCTGGACGATAATGTCGGCAACTTGCATTAATGAGCTCGTTTTTAGCTCTTCTATTTAAGCTATGACAAGGCACTTTGTAAGTGTCTTTGGCAGCCATTGTAGCTTCGTTCTTGTGGGGGAAACTTGAAGAGAGAGCTTGAAAGGGAGAGAGGAAAGGGTGGAGTTTGAGAGAGGGAGAAGATCCTGTGAGGGGGGACTCAAGGGAGTGTGGAGGGGGTTCCACACGGTTGCTCCGGCAAACTCGCACCTTAGTACCATCGGATTCAAGGCTTGTCTCGAGGTAAGTTCACCAAAGAAGAAGTCTCTTTGGTGTCAAAGGACCCGGCAACTCCGCCGCACCGGGAGAGGTGGAAGTGATTGTGTAAGGGCTTCTCCGCCTAGCTGTGGGGGCTAAAGGAGAGACACTTGTGTTAGTGCAATACTTGGAGGGTGCCTCCAAGGAGTGGACGTAGGTCAAGGTTTGACCGAACCACTATAAATCCGGTGTGTTCTTTTCTTATTATCGCTTCCGCATTTATTTTTCTTCCGCACTTTTTGTGGTGATTTGGTTTGTGATTTTATTTCTTTGTTTAAAGAATCATTTTTATTATCCAATTCACCTCTCTTTGTTAGCTTTGGGACTAAGTTCATAGGGCTTAACATCCCCATCAAACTTTCAAGTGGTATCAGAGCGGTTTTCATAAAATAAGTTTTTAAAAGCTTTTGAATTTCGATCCCTGGCTAATATTTTTAATCTTATTTTTGCGGAAGGATATTCAATCACTAGACCACCATTGTTTGAAAATATTACATTTGATTTTTGGAAAATTCGCATGTCTATTTTTTTGCAATCGATTGATTTTCGTATGTGGCATATGATTTTAACTGGTTATTCATCACCATCACGTATTGTTAATGGAATTAAAACTGATATTCCTTTTAATCAATGGAATAGGGATGAACGAATGGATGCTCAATTAAATGCAAAGTCTTTGAACTGTTTTTTCTGTGCTTTAAGTTCTGATGATTTTATGTTAATATCCACGTGCACTACCGGCAAGGAAGTTTGGGATAAATTGCACACCATATACGAAGGCACTAGTGAAATCAAGCAATCCAGGTTGAATATTTTAATGCATGATTTTGAAATGTTTTCTATGAAATTTTTTGAAACGATTTTAGACATGTATACAAGGTTCATTCAAATTACTACATCATTGCATGCCTTAGGAAAAGATTTTTCAAATTTTGAAAAAGTTAACAAAATTCTTCGATGTCTACTGGATAAATTTGATTCTAAAGTTGTTGCTATTTGTGAGTCTAAAGATTTGAATGATTATTTTATTGATAATTTGATTGGCTCACTCATTGCCTACGAGCAAGGGTTGAGTCAAAGATTTTTGGATGCAGGTGAGACGATCGTTCTAAAAGCCGAAGATACGGAAAGAGGAAGCTTAGTTGGTGACGATAGAAAGGAATTGTCAAGCAAATCACAAAGCTCACCAATGCATAAGCAAAAGTGGAAAAAAGGTAAAATTGGTAAGGATGTTAATATTTCCTCTGACGTTATTTGTTTTAAATGCAGGAAACCTGGACATATGAAAAATGAGTGCCCTAATTTAAGAATTCTCCCTGCAAAAGAAAAGGGTAAGGCAAAGTTAAATTTAAACTGGGGAAATAATGAAAAGCAAAAAATCTCATGGGCAGATCTGGTCTCTGAAGCATCGGACCAGGAGAGAGATAATGGTTAAGAGCCTTTCGTATTTTTTTGTGTTGTGATTTTGTGTTTCTTTTTGTTGTGTTTTTGTTTTTATGTTTTTTCATTTTTATTTTGCATTTTTGTTTTGTTTATTCTTTGAAATTTTTTTTTCGTAAAAATTTTTCTCTGATCTACACACACATTCACTTTTCTAGAAATGAAAAATTTACTTCCTAATTTTTCTTGAAATCTTTAGTAAGTTGTGATTGACTTCTCTAAAAACAATCAAAGGAAGGAAAATCATGTTTTTGACTTTCAATCTCTGTTTCCTAAAAGAGGTTTTTCTACTTTTGATTTAAAATCTTTTTCATCTTTTAAATTGATTTTTGAAACTAAATTTTTTATCTCCCTATATTTTATTTATCGCATAGGAATCTTTTGCAAGTTGTTGAATCTAATTCAAAATTTTCTTAATCAAGAAATTCGCTTTATCAATAGTATGGGTTTACTTTTGGTATTTAAGATTTCATAAAGGTAGCATAATCAAAAAAAAATTGGCCAATGATGCCAAAAATAAAAGAAGCGCAAAGCGCCAAAATTGAAAAATATAGAATACACAAAGTGTATCAAAAGATGCGTAGTGCGCCAACCAATTGTCAAGAGGCATAAAATGAGCCCACTAAATTTTAATGCTTACCATTCTTATACTTCTTAAAGCTTAAGAAAACCCTTGATTTTTCGATGCTTGAGTTTTAAAATCTTGATTCATGATTCAACAAATCGTGCATTAATCTTCAATTAGATATATTTTATGAAAGGAGTTTTGAAAAATTACTGTTTCTTTATCTAATTTATTCCTTGATTTAGATATTGAATTAAAAAGTTTTTGAGCCTTTTTAAAGAACTTGATTTTGGATTATCAATTCTTGATTTTCTAACCTTTACTGGGCTATGTGTTGTCAATCCAATTCTACTAAGTTTTTTTTTTGATTAAAACCCAGAGGTAACTTTCTCATTTTAAGAACATTTGTTTTTTTACTTGATCAGGGAATGTTTTTTGTTCGTTTTGTTTTTTGTTTGTGCCTTCTCTCTTTTTGATAATGTCAAAGGGGGAGAACGTTTAACGTTGTATCTTTTTTCTTTTCAAAAATTTTAAAACAACAAAAATATTTTCATCTCCCCTATTTTTTTTAAAATGATTTATTCTAGTGAGGGGGAGATTAGGAGGATTTACTTTTATGAAAATTTAAATTGAAATGTTTTGCCATCATCAAAAAGGGGGAGATAAAACGTTTAACGTTGTATCTTTTTTCTTTTCAAAAATTTTAAAACAACAAAAATATTTTCATCTCCCCTATTTTTTTTAAAATGATTTATTCTAGTGAGGGGGAGATTAGGAGGATTTGCTTTTATGAAAATTTAAATTGAAATGTTTTGCCATCATCAAAAAGGGGGAGATTGTTGCGGATCTATGATTTTGATGATAGCAAACATGCCTTATTTCTCTATGATTGCCTTATGTGCTAACGTTTCAGGTCCACACGATCAGACTACAATCTGGAACCAGCTCAAGATTGGGTAGACTAGGTCTGTGTCAGTTTGTAATCTTTTTCCTTTCTTGAGTCTGTTGTATTTGATGTGGTATCTGATGATTTGTAACTTGGAAGATTTTCTGTTGTGCCCTAAAAGATTTCTATTTTTGGTAACATCGTCCGGGACGATATTTATATCATCCTGGACGATCTGACAAAAGTAGAAATCCTAATTAGGGCATTCTCATTAAAGCAGCCGTCGTTTTGCAAAACACGTCGTCCTGGACGATTTTGTATCGGCCAGGACGATCGGCTCAATTCAGTAAGAATCTGCCGCCATATCTACTTAGAAAAATCTTATTTTTGGATATCGTCCTGGTATATCGGCCTGGACTATAAAATATCAGCCTGGCCGATCCAGGTCAAATTTTCCAAAATTTCTCAGGCAGTTTTGGAAAGCAATTAATGGGGATTTCGTCCAGGCCGATCGCAAGATCATCCGGGATGATTAGACATCATCTAGCTTCATTTCAGGGCGATATTCAGGACGATTTTCCTCATATTTGAACTAATCGGCCAGGACGATTTGGCTATCGTCCTGGACGATAAAGTCGGCAACTTGTATTAATGAGCTCGTTTTTAGCTCTTCTATTTAAGCTATGACAAGGCACTTTGTAAGTGTCTTTGGCAGCCATTGTAGCTTCGTTCTTGTGGGAAAAACTTGAAGAGAGAGCTTGAAAGGGAGAGAGGAAAGGGTGGAGTTTGAGAGAGGGAGAAGATCCTGTGAGGGGGGACTCAAGGGAGTGTTGAGGGGGTTTCACACGGTTGCTCCGGCGAACTCGCACCTTAGTACCATCGGATTCAAGGCTTGTCTCGAGGTAAGTTCACCAAAGAAGAAGTCTCTTTGGTGTCAAAGGACCCGGCAACTCCGCCGCACCGGGAGAGGTGGAAGTGATTGTGTAAGGGCTTGTCCGCCTAGCTGTGGGGGCTAAAGGAGAGACCCTTGTGTTAGTGCAATACTTGGAGGGTGCCTCCAAGGAGTGGACGTAGGTCAAGGTTTGACCGAACCACTATAAATCCGGTGTGTTCTTTTCTTATTATCGCTTCCGCATTTATTTTTCTTCCGCACTTTTTGTGGTGATTTGGTTTGTGATTTTATTTCTTTGTTTAAAGAATCATTTTTATTATCCAATTCACCTCTCTTTGTTAGCTTTGGGACTAAGTTCATAGGGCTTAACATCCCCATCGAACTTTCAGATTCTTCACTTTGATGTGGGAACAAAAGGAGAGTCACTTCAGTTTAGTGCAATACATGGAGAAGGAGTCTCCTAGGAGTGGACATAGGTCATATTTGACCAAAACACTATAAAATAGCTTAGTTTTTCTTATTACTTTTTTATCATATTTTATTTTTGCATATTTGTGTTTTTTGTTCTGTAATTGAAATATTTGATTATATTATTATTGGGAAAATTATTTTTCTTCCACATCATGAGTTATTTTATTGTTTTAAAATATTTAAATGATCAAAAAGATTTTCTTTTCATTTAAGATTTTTTTAAACTACAAATTCACCCCTTCCCCCTCCCCTATTGGTTAGCCTTGGGCTAGTTCTTTAGGGTTTAATACCCCTCACAGACTTTCACTAACATTTTAAGAAAAACATATATTATTCTTTAACGATTCAGGGCTCAATATTATATAGAATAGGTAATATTAAAAGGGTTTGTAAATTTTTTTTTTTTTAAATTTCTTGAGTCAAGTCCTATAAGGGTGTATGCTAGTCTAGTAACCTTGATGTTTTTAAATATTTTAATTTTTATGTACATTGTATTGTATGTTTAATATCATACTGAATGATTTGTAATTATAGAAATTAATTAAATATTTTATTTATATGGAAAAATATTTTTGAAATATAACTATTCTTGCAATACGAACATCACTTCGTACTGGATGATTTGTCATAATTAAAAACCCTATTTTTCATCATATTAGGCAAAAATTTGAATTTAAAAAGTTATTATATTCATACTATATGATCCTAATCATACTATACAATGTTTATAAATTTCCTAATGGAATCTGCTTAATTTTCATATTTGGATCATACCATACGAACTAGATTATATTATACGATCAATAGAGATGATATTCGATCATCCCATGATTCATCTTAGATGAACTACATTTTTAATTGTACTATATGATTGGTTATTCATACTGATGATCATACGGTACTAACAGGCAAATTTGAATAGTTCATGTTATACTAAATGGTGATCATACACTACTAACAGGTCAAATTCTACATATCATACTGGATGATCCTATGATCATGTTGTATGATCTTTGATGGTTGAATTACAATTTTTAGCATTTTTTCAAGCTCTCTAATTAAAATTTCTCATAAGTCTTTATAATAGTCTTTTAAGCATTTATTGAGTTATTTTCTTTTGGAGAAATCTTGATGAGAGAGCATTGGGCTAGGGAGAGAAAGGGCGGAGTTTGTAAGAGAAGGAGAATAACCTTGTGGGCTTGAAGAGATTTTGAGAGGGGGTTTTTATATGGTTGCCCTGGAAAACTTGCCCCTGAGTTCCTCCAAGAGTCAAGGTTTGTCTAAGGGAAGCTTTTCGAAGAAGATCACTTTGTGTTAAAAGACTTGGCTACTCCATCACATTAGGGAAGGTGAATGTGAATCCAAGTTCTCTGTGTCACTAGGAGGGTGAAAAAGAGTCATGGTTCTCTACCTCTCCAGGAGGGTGAGAAGGAGTCCAGGTTCTCTGTATCACTAAGTGGGTGAAAAGGAGTCAAAGTTCTCTACTTGGAAATGAAGTATAGCCCTCTATCGCACCAGGTTGGTGGAAGAGAGTTTGTAAGGGATTTTTTACCTAGTTATGGGGGATGAAAGAGAGTCAATAAAGAGTTAAATGCAATACCTGGAGAGGAGGACTCCAGGGAGAGGTTGTAGGTAATGGTTTAACCAAACCACTATAAATATAGTATGCTCATTCTAATTTCTACTTTATATACTTTTTTTTAGCATTATAGTTTTGAATATTACTACTTGGTTAAAAGTATATGATTAATTTTACATTGTATTGATTATAATGACATCACAATCTTTGTAACTTTTTAAAAGTGTACTAGCTTCCGCATGAGGAGATTGTATTACTTCCATTTTAGTGTGCCTCGGGCTAATTCCTTAAGGTCTAACAACCTTCGTCAACTTTCAAGACCTCCCTTATTGTAGGGAAAACTTATAGGAGAAGTGATACATCACCAAAATTATCCTTAATAGGACATGAATCTTGAAGCAAATCAAAATTGGAAACTTCTAAAATTAAATTGGGGATGATTCAAACCCTGATTTCACCAAAATTATAATCAAATTGATCATCCCATGGAGAAGAACCCAATGACACCAAAATTTGTCCAATCAAAGCCCAAATGGGTCCAAATCAAGGGAACAAATTAAGCATATTTAGAAGGTTCAAAACATTAATGGGATGACCATATGATCACCAAATATGGCATGCATGCTTATAGTTAAATCGAGCAGCTTGATGTGAAATATCCACTGATCCCAAGATCATTCAATTTCAATATGTTAGATCACTTTAATGTTGAATGAATGATCTATGATTGAGGGAATCAATACAGACCATTTGATTGAGCACTCCTAACCTACCCTTGATCTTCTTAATATTTATAGACCGTGTCACTCTAAAAACCTATAATAGACATGCCCCTCTCTACATGATGCAGTGATTGGTCCTTTGATAAGATATTAAAGAGGGCTCTGAGGCTTTAAGGATCTTAGAGTTCAACCCAAACATCACCACCAGTGAACTCATATTGACCACCATTGAACCACCGCCTAGTCATTGACTATAATCAAACCACCACCCAGCCTTTGATAGTTGTTAGACCACTTCTTGTTTATGGATTATCATCACATCACTTCCAAGCCTTCAAGCTTCATCAGACTACCACTTGATGTAGACCATTGTTGGACCACCGCCTAATTATTGAAAGACCACCGCCTATTTACCACCAGCCATCGGACCTCCGCCCAACCACCCACCCCTGTCGTACCTCATCTACCCATATTTATACCTCTACTACCTATTGACTACGATCCCTCTAATAATTTTCATCCCTCAACTATGCTCTCTTTGACTACCATCACCAATGAATTATAGTCTTACCAACCAAACGATGATGCCAACATTCTCTTTAGAATAATTTTTTTTATCACTTGATTCTTCAAACTCCCATCATGTAATGTACTCTATATAAGACAATATTTAGCAGGCGATGGAGGTCGAGGATATCTTAATCAACAAGTAATGGTGGTTGGAGAGACTATAGTCTTGAGATGGTGATTAAAGAGACCATAATCAGTAGGTGATGGAGGTAAAAAAGATAGTAGTTAGATGATTATGGTCAAAAAGGTTATAGTTTGGAGATAGTGGTTGAGGAGATTGTAGTATGGAGATGGTGATTTAAGAGATAGAAGTTATTAGGTAATGTAGGGCGAAAAGACTGTAGTCAAATAATGTTGGCTGAAAGGACCTTAATTGGGAGATTGTGGTTGATAAGACTATAGGAGTCGAGTGATAGAGGCCATATAAAATTGTAGTCAATGATCGATGGAACATAGAAGGACTGTAGTTGCGCTACAGTGGTTGGAAGAACCATAGTCCGTAGAAGATAGTTAGTGGTTAAAAGTACCATAGTCGACAAGCAACTTTGGTTGAAAGGATCATAGTCAGGAGAAAGAGGTAGGAAAGACCATTATTGGGCAATGTCATTTGGAAAAATTATACTCGGTGGTCAATGGAGGTCAGAACGACTATTGTTAAGCGGTTGAGGTTGGAAGGACCACAGTTGGGCAATGGTGGTTGGAAGAACCCTAATCGATGGGTGATGGTTAGTGGTATGAAGGATCATAGTCAGTGGGTGATTGTAGATGAATGATAAAAGTCAGAAAGACTATAATTGAGGCGATGACTAATGGAAGGACCATAATTGGGAAATGTTGGCCAAGGAGACTATAGTGGGCGGACGACAGTGGCCAGAAGGACTATAATTTGGTGATAGTTGATAGTCAAGCGGAGGTGTGACACCTATAGGTTTAGCATTCAGTTCTAATAGTTCCGACCTGATTGGAAAAAAGTAAGGTTTTGAACTTTTGAGTTTTTCAACTATTCAGATATTTTTAGGAATGTTTTAATGCATGAAGTTGATTGGGCGTGCTCTAGAATGTGTCCCAAGTGTGTTTGAGTTAAAAAAGAAAGTTGAGTTTTAAAAGATTAATTTTCTTTGGGAAAATTTAATTTCTAGAATTTTAGTTTCAAAATTGAACAGGTCATTATTAAAAAATATATTGCCACTAGAGGTAAAAGTATCATTCTCTAATGGATTCAATTTACAAGATTGAAAATTCATCATGATTATCATAGTCAAATTCAGCAAAAACTATAAAGGCCTCAAAGGGTCAAAATGACTATTTAATCAAGACTTTAATTATGAAAATATTGATAAAATATCATTAATTTATAATCAAAGTCATGATAATAATTGATATATCATTATGAGGAAAATGATACCAATCATTATTGATCATTTGAACATAACGATAATGATCATTGCTTTTGACTTGAATTTTCCCAAAGAAAATCAATTTTAGTTTTTGAAAGATTTGATGTTGAATATTTTTATTTGAGTTGTAAATCTCCTATAAGCACAAACCCTTATAGTTAATTACATTGTAAGGAAACCTAAATTTCTTACAAATATTCTTTATTAAAATAATGGTAGTACTTTTATCTAGAATTTTAAAGGAGTGATATCAAAGGATTGAAGCTAGAATTTCAAATGGGAATGGACCATGATTGAACATTTATTTATAAAGGTCAATGGATGAAAGGTATAAGGTATTTTGGGATTCTAAAATATTTCAAAAAGCATCGCAACCTATCTTCTATGTTGGGCTTAAATTTTTTATTAAATAATTTTTAATTTGAGTTGTCAATTTTATTAGAAGATTAAGATTAAATTCCATAATATTGAGGTCTTATAGTTTGAACTTGGCTCAAAACCTAAATCCAAATTGGGAACTAAAAATTAGTAGCATAAACCTAGCTAAATATAATGGAAATTTAGACTTAACCTGACCAAGATTAGGGAGCCAGCTAACCACCTAGGTGCTTTAAAACCATGTATATGATATTTTATGTAAGAGTGGTAGGGGCATTTTTTAGTTAAGTTTGAGAAAATAGGTCAGAGATCTTGAGTAGATCATAATTGTCCCCTTCACACAAGTAGGATATGTGAATCTTGAAATAAAATGCAATTAAATTTTTAACTCTTTTAAATATGTTTATAAAGTAAGACATGCTAATTGAATTGATGAAATGCATAAATTAATGTGAAGAAAATTTAAAAAGGCTTGAAAATATGTATTTTCCAAGAGATTACACAACTTTCCCTTGATAAGATTACACCCTAATAGGTCAGGTGGCCTGCTAGAACCTGCAAGCAAGGAGGTACCTAACAGGAGAAAGAAAGTATAATATGAATGCATAAAAACCCCTCAACGATCTCGAGCTTACATATTAGTGTTGTTGCAGTCCAAGACCCCTAGTCTTCTATTTGAATTCCTAGCCAACTTAACTATGAATGTCAAAAACCTAACGTTTACCTCCTTTGTCTGCAAAAAATGTGTCGAAATCACTAAGGAAGACCTCACCCAACACATTGGGCTATCTACTAAAGGACCTTGAGTTCATTCCTTCCTTATAAATGAATTCAAATGGAGTGCTACAAATCTAGCCCTTAGGAATGTAACTTTTTATCAACACCAACCACTCATTCATTTACTAACCCGAAATGCCAGAATTATTCAACAAGTTCTTCGAACTTCAATCATACCCAAAGCTGGCGATAGAATTTATATGACCCCAATCTTATTTATGGTTACCTATCGTATTATGTCGAACACCAAATTTGATGAAGATGATTTAATTATTGATTATATCCAAAACATGACCTTAGTTTGACTCCCTACCACCCGTAGAAAACATAATCTAGTCCTTGGCCACCTCATAGATTACATTCTTCAAAATAAATATTAACTAACCTATCATGGTGACCCAACAATCTACCCATTTTCTATACTGATGCCTCCTTTTATAATTTATTTCATAAGGGGTAAGAGCTAGATGAACCAGATTTTCATGAAGAAGAAGAAAAGGTTGCTTTAGTTGGAGCTTCTGTTCGACTAAGACGGCATGCACCACCCCAAGGACCTGAACCAACCTATCCTCAAGATGTCTTAGTCGAATAATTTGACCAACTTCAAAGCCATCTTGATGCCCACATTCAAGAACAACACCAATAACATGAGGAGGTCGTGTGGTGGTTTGGAGTACACTTTACTTCAATTAATCAATAATTCACATCCATCCATAACTACTATCAGCAACCTCCACATCCACCTCTACCTGATCAAGATCCTACTTTTTGACTTGTCTCTATTTTGTACTATTTTTCTTAGTGTTGCTTGTTACTCCTCTTTTTGGTGATGTCAAAAGGGGGTAAAGTTTGTTGTGTGCTTTAGTTAGTATGTCTGATTTATTTTGTTATTTTTCATTCCAATGAAATATTTTTTTCATTAGTTCCTATTTCTATTCATGATGTTTTTATTTAATAAAAAAAAATCCTTGCTAATTTGCTTATCAAAACATTATTTGACATCAACAAAAAGAGGGAGATTGTTGGAGTACATGACCCTTAGTCAGAGATTTTGATGATAACAACTAATGTTGATTGAATTATTATTCATTGAATATTTTTTATTTCTTCTCTTGACTGTGTGTACAAATAGTTTAGGGAGATCACAAGTTACTTAGGACAATAAGAAGACTCAAGACTGGGTAGAGTAGGATTTGGAGTTTATAACCTTATAATTTTTCTTTTTTTATTATTTTTCTTTTCATGAGTCTGGCCATAAATTATATGCAAAATGGAGCAACCATGCACACAGACAGGGGGAGAGGTTTATAAAATAAAGAAAACAAATTTTTCTCTATTAATCGTACAATACGAGTTTCAATCTACTATATGATATGATCTAGCTCAACGACTATCTGTAAACAAGTCATACTATATAATGAATATTATACTGTACGATTTGTTTCTAATTTGAAACCCTAGCTACCAGATTAATTTAAGTAAGTTCTTAATATAAAATTTTTGAACTAATCATATTGTATGATCCTATCAACTATATAATATTTTGAATACTTACTTAAATTAACCCTCATAATTATTCAATAAATTAAGGATTAATTTTTGATTAGGTATCGTACTATACAACATGGTTCATTCTGTACGAGCAACCGAGACTATTTTTGATCTTGTTGGACATCGTACGGGATGATCCCTTGATTTTGAACTAATCGTACTATACGAAGTGGTTCATACCATACAACATACAGTGACAAGTTTTCATCATCCCAACAATCGTCCTATACAAGAAGAGGGAATTTATATATGTTATTAGACGATGTTATATTGTACTATATGATATTATTTAGAGAAAATTACATATTTTTAATGCTTCATAATAGGATGAAGGCTATTTTGAACTGATTATACTGTATGATATTAGATCGTACTATATGATCATAATGGCTAAATTGAAAATTTTAGGGTTCTTGGAGTGTGATTGAAATATTTAAATTTTTATCTTTTGAAATTAATCTGTGAGAGAGGAACATGATTAGAGGGGGATTCCTTGAGAGAGAGCTCTTGAGAAGATTTTGGGGTTTTTGAGAGGAAGGAGAAGGTGGGCTTTGTGAGGGAGAAGGAGTGTGAGAGAGATCACATGATTGCTCCTAGCTTGCTGCACGTTGCTCCTTCTATGGCCTGAGAAGATCTTATGGGAGGCTCTCTAAGGGGGAGATTCTTCTATGTTCGTGTCCTCTAAGGTACTCTTCCTTCTCTAGGAGGGAGAAAAATGAGAAGGTTCGCTACCATCACCAGGAGGGTAACATAGCGCTTGGCACTTCACTACATCGGGTTGGTGAAAGTGAGGTTTGTAAATGCTTCTCTGCCTGGCTGTGGGGGTGAAAGGAGAATTACGATTTAGTAGTCAAATTTCTGAAGTGGAGGACTCCGGAGAGTGGACGTAGGTTAAGTGACCAAACTACTATAAATTCTCTGGTGTAATTTTTCCCTTTCTGTACTTTATTTATGTTTTGCATTTTATTTTTCTTAAAATTACTTGGTGAAAATTATAGTAAAATTCTTTGTTGAGCAAGTTAAATTTTTACCACCTATTATTGCAATTGTGTTTTAAGCATTCACTTCCGTATCAATTAATTTTCTTGTTTAAATTTAAAAACACAAAAAAAAAATAGAACTCCTTTTACAATTGTCTTTTATTGTACCAATTTTCCAATTCACCTCCCCTCTTGGCGCATCTCATACTTTCAATTGGTATCAATGCCATGTTTCAAAAATTGTATTTTCGAATACCTTAAAAAGATGATCATGGCTCATTTTTGTAATCATAATGTTACGAAGGGTTATTTAATAACCTGTCCACCTCTATTTGATAATATTCTATTTAATTTTTAGAAAATTAGAATGACAACTTTTTTGCAGTCTATAGATTATCATATGTTGATATTGGTTCAAGAAGGTTATATTACACTGTTTAAACTTGAGAATGGTGTGAAAACTCAAGTACCTTTTAGTGAATAGAGCAATGAGGATAGTGATTTGGCCCAATTAAATTAGAAGTGCTTAATAAATTTCTTTTGTGCATTAAAATCTGAGTACTGCATGAGACTATTTACCTTTGCTACTGGTATGGAGATTTGGGATAGACTGTGCATCACGTATGAAGGAACTAGTGAGGTTAAATACTCTAGGCTTAACATTTTATTGTATGATTATAAGTTTTTTTTGTATGAAACCTAGCAAAACTATATCTGACATGTACACTAGATTCACCTAAATTGTGACATCCATGCATGCATTAGGTATAGAAATTTCTAATTCTGAAAAAGTTAATAAGATTCTTAGATGCTTATCGAGTTCCTATAATGTTAAAATTACTATAATTACTGAATATAAAGATTTAAACATTTATTCTATTGATAATTTGCTTAGGTAACTCATTACGTACAAGCAAGGAGTGAGTCAAAGGAAAAATGATAAAGGAGAAAAGAAGGAGTGAACAGTGGCATTAAAAGAATACAACCTGAAAAGTGAAAGTTCTATAGCAGAGAAAGAAGATGACATACCCTTGATGACTAGACAGTTCAAAAACTTTCTAAAAAGAAAACATAGGCGTCATCAGAATAACTGGAATAAAGGTAAAAGCTCTAAAACTATTAATGTTTCATCTGACAAAATTTGTTTTTGAGTGTAGGAAACTAGGTCACCACTGAGCTAATTGCTCCAACATAAATAGTCAACCAACTAAGGAAAAAGGTGATGAGAAAGAAAAATATAAGAAAGGGAATATAAAGACAAAAGGCATTTTGGGCTGGCTCTGCCTTAGAATCATTAGAAGAAGAAGCATAAGTGGAGGAAATAAATTTTTGTCTAATGGTTAATGATAATCTTGATCAATCAGATCAAGATGAGGTATGTCAACTTTCATATGAAGATTTGTTAGTTATTTCTGAGAAAATCCATGACTCGTATAGAATGTTAAGGAAAATGCATGCTAGTCTTAATATTGAGTTTATTACTTTACAAACTGAGCATGCTAACTTAGTTAAAGAAAATTCTTATTTAGATAGAGATCACATGTCCCTGGTTGATGAGTTTGATGCATTAAATAAGAAGCATGTTGAATTAACTGATGCACATCAATCCTTGAAAATAATGCATATTGAATTAGAAAAAGGAGTTTGATAAACTAGAGAAACTTGTATTGGAGTTAGATCATAATGAACATCTTTTAAAATGGGAAGTTATAGGATTGGAATATCAAAATAACACATTTAAAGAAAAATCATAGCACTTAAAAAAGATAGGACATCACTCACATTAGCCAAATCAAGCAAACCCTCGATATTGCATGCATCGCACAACTTTAGGAAAAGGCATCACCACCCACATAGGTTGGTGAACCCATTTCTCAGTATTTGGTGCTTCTCTTGTGGCATGCTAGGTCATATAGCCCGCATGTGCATAATTCACCATAGGACATACCTAGTATGGAGACCTAAATTGCATTCATCACAGTATAGTATGCACACATCTCATTCTTGTAAGCATAAGGAGGAACTCAAACTCACTTAGTCTTTCAAATCTAACCCGTGAATGACTTTGTAGGGGTCCTATCATAAAAGACCTAGTGAGAGCATGTGGTACCTGGACAATGGCTGCTCGTGACATATGATTGGAGATATGAAGAAGTTCATTATACTGGAGACCAGATCGGAGGAAAAGTTATATTGGGAGACAACACCACCAGAAAAGTGGTGGGCTTAGGTATTATTAGAAATGCTAAGAATTTTTTAATTGAGAATATTTTATTAGTTGATGGTTTAAAGCATAATTTATTGAGTATTAGTCAATTGTGTGATAAAGGTTTTTGCATTAAATTTCTTATTGACAAATGCCTGAATAGTTTAAATGACAAACTTGTTTTAGAAGAAAAATGAATGAATAATGTCTACATGTTAGATCTTGATTGCATTGAAAATTCAAATTCACTTTGTTTAAAAATAATAAAAAATGACTTGTGGCTATGTCATAGGAGACTTCTTAGATTATTCATCTATAGTTAAGGCCTATAGAATCTTCAATAAGAGAATCCTAGTAGTAGAAGAGTCCACTCTGTACTGTTTGATGAATTGGATAAGCCCTCTGAATCTAAAATTAAAGGAAATGAAGTTGAGGCACGTCAAGGAGTAAAAACTATTATCATAGGAGAAAGGCGGGAACCTCAGGAAGACTTGCCTAGAGAATGAAGATATTCTTCTAGTCATCCTTAAGAATTAATTTTAGGAGACCCATCAGAAGGTGTGAGACTAAGGCATAAGCTTAGGAAGGAGGTTAGTCATATTGCATTCATCTCTATAATATAACCCACAAATATAGATCAAGCTTTAGGAGATGTATTTTGGATCCTAGCAATACAAGAAGAATTGAACCAATTCACCAAGATTGATGTTTGGGAATGAGTCAAAAGTCCTAAAGAGCTGAGTGTAGTTGGAACAAAATGAGTCTTTAAAAATAAGGTGAATGACTCAAGAGCCATAGTAAGAAATAAGGCCAGACTAGTAGCTAAGGGGTATAACCAGATTGAAGGCATAGACTTTGAAGAAACCTTTGCCCCAGTAGCTAGACTAGAAGCCATAGGAGTGCTCTTACCCTTTGCTTGCTTCAAAAGTTTTAAACTATATCAAATGGATATAAAGAGTGCTTTTCTGAATGAGATAATCAAAGAGGATGTTTATATTGAGCAACCCCTTGGATTTGAAAGTTCATAATTCCAAAACATGTATTCAAATTAAAACAAAAGGCACTTTATGGGTTAAAGTAAGCACCTAGAGCCTGGTACAAAAAACTTAGCTCATTTTTACTAGATAGAGGATTTGTTAAGGGTAGTATCTACACCACACTTTTTTTACAAAAGGTTAAAGATAAAATTATCATTATTCAGTTTTATGTTGATGACATTCTACTTGGATATTCAGATAAACTTTATGTGATGAATTCTAAAAAATAATGAGTAAAGAGTTCAAAATAAGCATGATGGAAGAGCTTAATTACTTTCTTGGTTTTAATCTAAAACAAATGGATAATGAAACATTTCTTATCCAAACAAAAACATTAACGATATTCTAATAAAATATAAAATGGATAGTACTAAGCCTATGAACACTCCAATGAGCTCTATAATTTAACTAGACAAAGACCCAAATGGAAAATCAGTAGACCAGAAAAAATATAGAGAAATAATTGGATCTCTCCTCTACTTAACTACCAGTAGATTGGACATAATGTTTAGTGTAAGACTCTATACCCATTTTCAAGCTGATCCTAAAGAATATCACTTAACTGCAATCAAAAGAATCCTTAGATACCTACTAGGCAGCCCAAACATAGGAATTTGGTATTATAGGTATAACATTTCTTTTAAAATCTTTGGGTACTCAGATTCTGATTTTGTAGGATGTAGGGTAGATAGAAAAAGCACCTCTGGTACCTACCAATTCATAGGATAATATTTAGTTTCTTGGTCCAGTAGAAAGCAAAATTTAGTAGCCCTCTCCACATCCAAAGCAGAATATATTGCAGTAGAAAGCTATGTTGTATAAGTACTATGGTTGAAATAATAACTTCTTGATCTTGGAATACTTTTAGGAATCATCCCAATCATGTCAAGTGCAATCTACATTTCTAAAAATCCAATTCAACACTCTAGAACAAAACACATATACATTAGACATCACTTCATAAGAGATCATGTAGGTAAAAGGAGACATATAATTATATTACATAGCTACAGGAGATCAATTGGCAGATATTTTTACAAAACCACTGGCCCACGACACATTTAGCACTTTGAGGACAAGCATTGGTGTCATAGACATTCATACAGAATCCAAAAAAATAATAAAAAAACCAATAAAAAAAATGGTCTAAGGCATTTCCTGATCATCATAGACTCACCACAAAAAACAAATTAAATTAAAAAATTTTATTTCATTGTACTGTACAATCGACATTCATATTGTATAATATATCAACTTAAAACCCTCTATCAAACCAATAGTCCAACTTTAATTTCCTCTCTACATATCATACTATATGATTATCATTGTACTGTACGATACACTTAGATGTGCATTCAAACTGTTTGGTATGATATAATTGCACTTCATACTGTATGATTTCACTTCTTCATATTATATGATCCATGTCAGCAAAATAGATGAGGATGATTTTAAGTGGGTCTGTATGATATAATTGCAGGTTATACTGTACGAATACCCATCTATACTGTATGATGCTTTTATGAAAGGTCGTACCGATGACCCTTGGGATGATCATAATTCCTTCAATTGTACTATATGATAGTCTAAAAACTCTATAAAATGGTTGAGTCCTAAGATCATTTCACTCACTCCTTAGCCACCTCACTCACTCAACCTTGTTTTCACTAAATGGTATGCTCTAGAAAGCATGGTTGTCTCATCCTTGGAAGCTCATCTTCCTCTAGCCGTTCCAATGACCAATTCCTGGCTGCCAAAGATGAAGAAGCCTACCAAAAATATAAGGTAGAAAAAATTACCCCGTCCTAAATGTTGGATCAAGCTGCCTTAAATTTTGAGGTAATGTTCTTATTTGTGTCCACCACTTTACAATTCCTCCTTAACCTAGCCTTCCCATACAATTTTGAACTTCTATTTGAATTCCTGGCCAAACTAACTATGAATGTTGAAAACCTAACCTTCACCTCCTTTATCTACCTACAATATGTCGAAATCACTATTACATACATTGCCCAATACATTGGGCTATCTATTAAAGGTCCTAGAGCTCATTCCTTCCTTATAAATGAATTCAATTTAAGTGCCGCAAATCTAGTCCTTAGGATTGTAGCTTTTTACCAACACCAACCACTCGTTCAATCACTAACCCAAAAAGGTAGAATTATTCAACATGTTCTTCAAACTTCAATCATACCCAATGCTGGTGATAGAACCCGCATGACCCCAATCTTATCTATGGTTACCTACCTTATTATGCGGAACACAAAATTTAATGAGGCTGATTTAATTATTGATCATATACTAAACATGACCTTAGTTTGCCTCCCTACTGCCCTTAGAAAATAAAATCTAGCACTTGGCCACCTCATATGTTACCTACTTCAAAACAAATATCATTAACTTATCCTAGTGAATCCGACAATCTACCCATTTTCTATACGGATGTCTCCTTCTGTATTTTATTTCATCTGGGGCAAGAGCCATATGAACTAGATTTTAATGAAAAAGAAGAAGAGGCTGCTCCAATAGGAGCTCTGGTTTGACGAAGATGGCATGCACCACCCTGAGGACTTGCACCAGCCTATCTTCAAGATAACCTAGTCGAATGATTCAACCAACTCCAAAGCCATCTTAATGCTTACATTCAAGAACAAAACCAACAATATGAGGAGGACATGGGGTAGTTTGTATAATGCTTTACTTTAATTGATCAACAATTTACGTCCATCCACCACTACTTTCAACAACCTCCACCTCCACCTCCACCTCCACCTCCACCTCCACCTGATTAGGATCCTACTTTTGTCTTGTCTCTGTTTTGTGTTATTTTTCTTAGTGTTGCTTGTTACTCCTCTTTTTAGTGATCTCAAAAGGGGGAAAAGTCTATTGTGTGCTTTATTTGGTATGTCTTATTTATTATATTATTTTTCATTTCAATGAAACGTATTTTTTATCTATTTCTATTTCTATTCATGATGTTTTTATTTAATTAAAAAAAATCTTTGCTAATTTGCTTATTAATAATTTTACTTAATATCATGAAAAGGGGGAGATTATTGCAGTCCATGACTCCTACTTAGAGATTTTAATGATAACAAATAATGTCAATTGAATTAAATATTTTTTATTTCTGCTATTGTCTCTGAGTATTAATATTTCATGGAGATCACAAGTTACATTTTTTTTGACAGAGGAAACAAGAAGACTCAAGACTGGGTAGAGTAGAATTTGGAGTTTATAACCTAGTAATTTTTCTTTTCTTGAGTCTGGTAAAAAATTGTATGCAAAATTAAGCAACCATGCACACACACAGCGTGAGAGGTTTATAAAATAAAGATTTTTTTCTCTATTGATCGTACTGTACGATCTATCTATAAATAAGTTATACTATACGATGAATATTATATTGTACAATGTGTTTTTATTTCGAAATCCTAGCCACTAGATTAATTTAAGTAACTTCTTAATACAAAATTTTTGAACTAATCATACTGTATGATCCTATCTTACTGTACCATATTTTGAATACTTACTTAAATTAACCCTCGTGATTAGTCAGTAAATCAAGGATTAATTTTAGATTAGGTATCGTCTTGTATGACATGGTTCATACTGTACTAGCAACCGAGACTATTTTTGATCTCCCCGAACATTGTATCGGATGATCACTTGATTTTGAACTAATCATACTATATGAAGTGGTTCATACCATATAACATACTGTGATGAGTTTTCATCATCCTAGCAATCATCTTATGCGAATAGAAGGAATTTACATATTATAATGGATGATGCTATATCGTATTGTACGATATTGTTCAAAGAAAAATGTTTGTTCATAATCCTTCATACTAGGATGACGGTTATTTTAAACTAATCGTTCTATACGATATTGGATAATACTGTATGATTATAATGGCTAAATTGAAAAATTTTAGGGTTATTGGAGCCTAATTTAAATATCTAAATTTCTATCTTTTGAAATTAATTTGTGAGAGAGGAACATGATTAGAGGGGGATTCCTTGAGAGAGAACTCTTGATAAGATTTTGGGGTTTGTGAGAGGAAGGAGAAAGTGGGCTTTATGAGGGAGAAAGAGTGTGATGGAGATCACAAGGTTGCTCTTAGCTTGCTGCATGTTGCCCCTCCTGTGGCCAGAGAAGATCTTGTGGGAGGCTCTCTGAGGTGGAGATTCTTCCACATCCACGTCCTCTAAGATAATCTGCCTTGTCTAGGAGGGAGAAAAATTAAAGTGTTTGTTGCTGTCATCAGGAGGGTAACATAGCGCTTGGCACTCCGCCATGCTGGGTTGGTGAAAGTGAGGTTTAAAAAGGCTTCTCAGCTTTGCTGTGGGAACAAAAGGAGAATTACTATTTAGTAGTGAAATTCCAGGAGTGGAGGACTCGGGGGAGTGGATCTAGGTCAAGTGACTGAATCACTATAAATTATTTGGTGTTATTTTTCCCTTACAACACTTTATTTATATTTTGCATTTTATTTTTTTTTTTAAATTTCTTAGTAAAAATCATAGTGAAATTCTTTGTTGAGTAAGTTAAATTTTCACCACCTATTATTACAATTGTGTTTTAAGCATTCGCTTTTGTATCAATTAATTTTCTTATTTAAACTTTAAAAAAATTAAAAAAAATTAGAACTCCTATTTAGGATTGTCTTTTTATTACAATAAATTTCCAATTCACCCCCTCCCTCTTAGCGCATCTCGTACTTTCAAGAGTGGTAGAGTTTTAGGTTATCTTAAAAATTTTAAATTTATTACTACAATAAAATTTATGAATAGTACCATAACTAGTCGTCAATAATTTGAGACTAAAATAAAAGTGACATGCAATAAAAAAAATCTTAAAAAGGGATGCAATTTCTATTGCTCGTTTAATTTAAATAAATCACATCAAATAAAAATAAATTAAATATAGTGTTCATGTGATAAATATCACTTAATAGTACAAACCAGGGTTTGCATAATTTAAAAGTTGTCGGTTACATCTTACAACAACCTAGATTCTATACCTAAGAACGATACAAGTGACTTTGAGAATGGGATTCTTCTCGTTCTTTACTTCTTTGTCCTTCTGTGATTTCCTTGGATTCGTTGGATCCGGATATCCAAGTGAAAATAAACTCTTCCCTGAAGGAGTGTTTTCTTTTCTCCTTGGATACTTGAAATCATCCAAATCTGTTTCTCCAAACAAAAAGGAACTCTCCCCTAAGAGATGTTCCATCCTCTTTGGATTCCAAATTAGATTTATAACATTCCATCTCAAAAGGTCACTTTAACATTAAAACTCTTGACACGAATTAATTTACATTAAATCTTAAAAGAAAAACTAGACTCAAACCCAACCTACAAGATTATGTTAAATAAACAATATTTAAATAACAATATTAAGTTGTTAAAAATATATATGCTCAAATTTAAATCACAACCATGCATGACCATTATCTTTTTTAATTTAAAGGGGTACTTAATAATTTTAGCACCTGCAGAAATCTTATTAATTTTTAAAAGCTTAATTTGTGCCCCTTTCATTTTTTATAGCCCTGTCTGAGCATGGTCACTAACATAAGATTATTTTAGCATTTAAAATGATTCTAAAATAAGGGTAATCTAACACCCATTATATCAATATACAAACTGCATAAAATTTAAATAAATGATCATATCAATCAGAGCAACCAACTTGCAGTAAAACTTAAATAATCTAGCACGTAGTAATAGAATAGTAAAACATCAGCCTACCCTAAGAAAAGAGTTGATTGTCCTAGCAAACCATCTAAAGTATGTGAGGTAGGTTGTATGGCTTGGATAAATACTATATATGATGATTAGTTAAAGTTGTCTAGTGTTCTTATTAGTTGAAAGGCTTAAAAGAAAATTTAATTAAAATCTAAATATTAATAATTTAAAGTCAATTTAAGATGTATTTAAAGTGTTGAATGAATATTACCGTTGTTAAACAAAAGTCATGAAATTTATGTCATATTTCTTGGGGCTAAGTTAATAGTCTCGCAAGCTTAGGTTACCTAGTAGTAACTAATATTAATTAAATAACTTAACTAATTAATAGTTTAAAGGTAGATAAATTTTAATTAAAATTATTGGTTACTGGTTTTAATGTTAGATTAAAATTTTCTAGAATATTAAGTTAAATATTGAATTTTGGAAATTTTTATATTATTTAAATATAATAATTAAAGGAGACAAAATTTGACTTTGTTATTAAGGTTAATTTCTAGAGTTGTAATATTTTTCTTAAATATTAGATATTACAATAAGTTATTAGACACTAAGTTTGATAGATTCATATTTTTTATATTTATTTATGAATTTTTTTAAATTTGAATAGAAATTTGACTTAATGTTGACAAAAAGTTAACTATTTGATTTTAAATTATTTCTCATGGTTTAATATCTTTAAAAAATATTAGGCCTAAAAAGGAGTGAAATTCCTTTAAGTTTACTTAATCTAGATTTTTTTTGGAATTTGTTATGATTTTTCAAAATTTTTATGATTTAATTGAATTTTTTAATTAACTAATTAAGAGGGCTTTTAATGATATTGATCTAAATGGATTCCATACTTCTTGTAATCACTCCCAACAGTTAGTAATGACTACGAGTGTTTAAAAATTATCTCAGATTTTTAAATTTATTTTAAAAAAAAAATTAAAATAATTGAATATTAGTTTTCTATTTAAATTAAATTAAAATAAAAATTAAAGACGAGTCTTGGGGATTTTAATTTTCTTTATTTAAAGGTTTAATTCTTATGAATTTGATATATTATTTATAATTTTATGATTTAAATTTTATTTATTATTATTTTTAGAATTTTTCATGCTTAATTAAGGTTTTGATTTTAAGTTAATTAAATAATTAACTTAATGATTCTTAAAATCAATGGATATTTTCCTAGGATAGAAGATGTCACTAAGTTTAAGTAGTTTAATTTTCATACTTATTGGATATGTATTTTATTTTCTAGAATTAATCTAAATTTCTTAAGACATTTCCATACTTTTTGTTCTTTATTTCTTAAGTGGGTTTAAAATCAATGTTAGACTAACCCTTAAACATAGACAAAATGCAATGACATCATATCTTTCAACAATCTTAAAACTAAGAGAGCCAAGTGCTAAGTGCATGTGCAATAATAAAATATTAACATCAAGATATAGTTTAAATTATTAGAAAGCCTAAATAAAGGGTAATTAATAACTTAATTACCCTTAAATTGATTATTATAAATAAATTAAAGAATGTCAAATCTCTAAATAAAATTTTAGGAAATCAGTAAAAAAGAATGCAAGGTTTTAACATGCATAATGTAAAAAAAAATTCTTAAAAATTAAAATTAAAGTATAAATCTTTAATTTTACAAATTTTAAAATAATATCAAAATAAAATTTAAATAATTAAATATTTTTAAAATAATTGAAAATAATTAATACTCAAAATAATTTACCTATAAAATTAAATTAATTTCAAATTACTCTATGGAAATCACAAAAAAAATTAAATACATTTCTAAAATTTTGAAAATATTAGAATTTAATTCAAATAAATATTAATTAAAATATTTAATATTTAAATGTTTGAAATATTTTAAATTTAAATTATATTTTAAATTAATTTTAATTTTAAATTAAAGGGTTTAAAATTTTGAGCAATTTGGAATAAATTATTTTTTTTTAAAATTAAATTGAAATTTTAATGATTTATTGAAAATTTTGTTAATTAAATAGGATTAAAATTAATTAAAAAAATAGGCAAAGGTGGCGGCGATGGAATATACATGGAGCTCCCTAGTGGCTACTCTAAACTATGGCCAATGATTGTTAGTGACGACAATAAATGCTGATGATTTTGCCACCGATAATTATTAGTATTTAGAATAAAAAAGTTGGTGTGCCCATGCATTTTTCACTAATTCGAGTTAGGGTGCGGTATCGTCTCTTTGTTCTCACATTTTCTAGAATTGAAGGCTATGATGTCGTCATATAATGACATGGGTGACAACCTAAGCTATGCGATTAAGATCAATCATAGAAAAACATAATCCGAGCCATTAATCAAAAGATCTTTGGCCTACAAAATGTTTAATTCAATAGAAGCCCATATTAAACCCTAGAATAGAAAAATGACTCATTTTCAAATTCTACTCAATGGAATTTAGTAAAACTTTAAACATAGATTGTTGTGGTGAACATAAATCATGGGGATTGAAATATATGGTTTGAAAATCACTTTTTCAAAATCTATATTATTTTAAGTGTTTTAACATAGAGTTTAGATTTTACCTTAATCCAACCTTTAGATTTGAGGTTTCTTCGATAGGTTTACCTAATAGATTGTCCTCGTACACTTTCCCTATTGAAGTCATGGTACAAAATGCTTTGGATTCAATTTTTTAAGCTTCAGATCGATTGGTTCCTAGAGTGGCTGAAGGATCGTCATTGGTAGCTTTCAACAGCCAGAGTTAGACTTGGGAAGTGTTGAGAAGTGTCTTGGGAGCTCGAATGAATAGAGAATGGGACTTGAGGAGGTATGGATGGTGATGGAGTGTTTCTTGAGTGAATGAGCTAAATTTTGTTCTTTTTCTCCAATTCAACTCAAAGCCTTAAGCCAAAGTGAATGGCTAGGATTGGTTTGGCTAGATCCCTTGATACATGCCATATGTACCTAGGGTAGTTAGGAGAAAATAATCAAAATGGAAAAGGTGCACCTAGGTGAAAAGGTGTAGATCTCCCTTATACACATTTGGAAGGATTAGAATCTAATTAAAGCTAAAACAGGGATTAAGAGAGGTCTTAAAAGCCTTTAGAGTCTATTTTAGCTACTGGAGTTAAACGGATTTGAATGGAGTGCATTTAAAAAGATGATTTAACTATTTAATGGTCTCTTAACCATTTTTAAGTGGTTTGACAAGTCAATAGGTCAAACCAAGTGTTGTGGAAAATAGAGGGAGCCTTGAATGCTGGTAGGATATGTTAAAGGAGGATTTGATGTTAAGAGATGGGATTTTTGATGTATTTGACCTGTATACTTAGATATTTAACCAAGTCAATACAAGTTGAATTGGTCAAGTTGACCATGAGATTTCTCATGATAAATTAAAGAAAGTTCATAACATCAAATGGGATGGTCTCTTAAAGTAATAGGATTAAAATTTTAAGGAAGGGGCATATGGAAAGGAAGGTTAACCAAGGTTGAGGTTTGACCAAGTCAAACTTATAGTGGTTTGACTCCAAATAGGTTTAAACATGTTTGGATTATTCTTTAAGGTGGGTTTGAGAGCTTAAAGGGTTTAATTTGGTTAAATGGGTTAGATTGACCCATTTGAAGCCTTAATGGGCTATTGGATCAACCAAGGTTAATTTGGTAAACCAGGTTGACCTAGGGCTAGAGTTTGGGCTTAATATATTTGAAATGATATTTTGAGTATGATTAAGGTAGATTCATGGTTTAGAATGATCTAAATGGTCAAAATGACTATTTAGACCCTTAAAGGGCTTTTAGGTAATGCTTAATTAACTTAATCAACTAGATTAACCTAGGGTCAGAGTTTGAGCTCAACAGATTTAGTTTGATATATGAAGTCTAATGGGGGTGATCTCAAGGGTTGGAAAGGTCATTTCAGTCAAATTGACTGTTTGGACAATTAAGGAGCAATTTTTTCAATATAAGTTAACTCAGGGCTTTGGTTTGAGTCCAACAAGTTTGAAATGACAATTAGGGTATAGTGGAGGTGCTCCCAAGTGTCAAAATGGTTATTTGGGTCAAAGTGAACATTTAGACCTTAAAAAAGCTATTTTTTCAACCTAGGTTGACTTGGTCTACAACGGTGACCCAAGGTTTAGGTTTGAGTTAAACAAGTTTCAAATTATGTTTTGAACCAAATGGAAGTGAAATGACCATTAAAGTCCCTAAGGTACATTTTGGTCAAAATAGGTTGTCTTGGTCGACCAAGCTTGCCTAGGGTCTAGGTTAGATTTCAATGCACTCCTAATAATATTTACAGTGCATAAGAGGAGGTTTCAGAGTTTGATCTGAATGAGCCATGTTGGACTTTAAAGGATACATAAATTTTACCCTTTAGGGGGCATTTTGGTCATTTTTACCCCTAATCAACTATGATTCATAGTGGGTCCATTAAAAGGTAGTTTATTACTTAACATATCCTAATTAAGGGCTTTGATAAGATCAAAGGTCTTGGGGAGGGTCCCAAGTTCAAAATTTATAAGGTGACATATTAAATGGCATAGGGCAAAAATATTTGAAGGTTTTATATCATTTAGAATTAAATTCAATTTCATGGGGAAGTAGATCTCCGAATGAGCTCAAATTTGAAGGTTTGACCCTAGGTACATGCTTAATTAATATGAAATTAATAGTTTATGATTTGGGGGTCATTTAACTAGCCTTTGTAGATTTAAAAAAATCACTAAAAAAGGAATTAGGGCATAGGCCTTTAGCTCTATATTTTAATCTAGATTTTTAGGTTTGAGCTGGGTTTTGGATTTGATTGGTTGAGATTGAATTATAAAAATTAATTCTAATCATTTAGGTGATTATTAATGATTGGATAGGATTAAAATTGGATTGGAGGTAGGATTAACTAAGTCTGGGTTAATTGAAGGTCTTGATTATCATGAGGTCTGGATTGGATTGAGATCTAGATTGAATTGAGGTTAGGATGGATTTGAAGTTTGGATTATTCTGGGGTTTGGATTAAACTATATTCTAAATTAATCTGGAGTCTAGATTGATCTAGGGTCTAGATTGATCTAGGCTTTGGATTGATCATAGTGACCTCAAAGAAAATTGAGGTCAAAAAAGTGTTGCATGTGAATTTAGGAAAAATTTGATAATATCACTTTTGGATTGTAGCAGAGTTGGGTGTTTAAGCACAATAACATTGCACTCAGTCAAGGCACCATAAAGAGATATTATGGAGTCTGCTCATGGGTTGTTGCAGATTTTTTAGCCCCATTGTGCTCTGATTTGAGTGCCACAGTGCTAAGTAACTATAAACATATTAAATAATAAAAATTGTCATTTAATTTTATCATTTGCATATGGGCCGTTGAAGTACAAAAGAGAGAAATAGAGAGGTCGGAGAGAGAAAATTTATGTTTTAAGCTACTTTGAGCCTTTTTTAGCCATCAGTCATACTGGGAAAGTTGTCCGCAATGAGGTAAGTCATCTTATGCTTATCTCAGTTTTCAAATATACAAAAAAATTCAATATTTTTATTAAAATTTATTCTTGTTAGGGAAAAATAATAAATTTGCATCAATAAAACTTTCACAGTTTAACTTTTTATATGTTATAGAGAACATGATTATGAATATTTTAAGTATTTTTATGAAAATTTTTACTAGGTTTTATTAAATTTGTTTTATTTTTCTTGAATAAAAATTAATTTAGAGACTGAAAAATAATATTGTAGTTCAATAAATGTATTGAAATAGTGTTTTACATTTTCATTTGTAATTTGGTTACGTTTTGACATTCTAAAAATTTACTTAGTAAGAACATCAGTTGTCTACATTTATACAATATTGTGTAATTCTAACATGTTTTTAATTCTACTTTGACTATTACATTGTGATGAAAATTTTTCTTTTGTGATGAAATGTATATTTATATGATTGAAAATCATCAACTAGGAGTTATAAGATGCTAGAATTATTAGAGATTAAATTTGCGTCAAAGATTTTTCTTTTGTCTATATGAAATATTGTGGTGACTATAAGCCATGTTATGATGCATAAGGGCATATTTATGTGTTATAAGCATAAAAGAAAGACATAAGAGATTAGAGTCCTTTGAGATTCTATCTTCAATTGGGATTGTTGTAAATCTGGATTCAAGGATTATAATTTTTATGATAACAAACATTCTGGGCAATCTTATTTCTCTACTATTGTTATTATTGCACATCTATTTTGGTTGCCATGCCTACTAAGTTTTTAAGTCAACAGGGTCTATTATAATTCAAGCCAGCTCAAGATCGGGTAGATTAGGATTAAGTTAGCCTGTATCTATTCTAGTGATTTTTACTCTTTAATGAGTCTAATATAATAAGGTAGATCCTGATGCTGTAACCTTGCATAAACACACTTAGGTGAAGAAATTTTATAAGTTTAAGAGTTTTTCTATTTTTGATCATATCGTAAAAGATATTCCAAAATTATCTTAGATGATCAGTTAAAAATAAAAACCCTAATTACAACATCTATGTTAAGTTAGCCGGATTATGAAAATTATACAGAATGATATTTAGATCGTCCCATATAATAGGCTCAAATCAGAAAAAATTAGCTACAAAACTCTTTTAGGTAAGATATTTTTTTAAGAAATTATACAAGACGATACCATATCATCCTGGACTATTCATTACAATCATGCCTAAATTAGTTAGGTTGTTGAGGAAAGAAATTAAGGTCGATCATATCATCTTGGATGATCACAGGATCATCTTTCTACTAGATGTCCATAATAATATTCTAGATGATAAGTTATATTTCTTCATTAACCAACATATATCTTCTAGACGACCAGAATGATGTCCTTGATGATATATATATATAAGAAACCTTAGTTCTCCTAGAAGTCTTGAACTATATACTGGATGATCAATTATAAATTTTCATAGTCCAGGTGTTTATCCTGGATGACTAGAATGAAATTTTGGATGATAATCATTGATTTTAAACTAATCGTCTAGGATGATTCAAGAATCATATTGGACTATAAGTTATATTTAATCATCATCCAACATATATCTCCTAGATGATAAGAATGATGTGATGGATGATATATATGATTTTGAACTAATCTTACAGGATTATATCTGAATCATCCTGGATGATCAGAATAAATAATATGTTCTAATAGTAAAGTACACCAAGATCATCTTGGCTAGAATGGCTGAAATACATTAATCACACAGGATGATCAGTCGATCGCTCTGGACGATCTTTGATGGCCAGTTTCAAGTTAGGGAAAATTTTTAAGGCCTTATTTATAAGATCTTTGGATTATCAATGAGAGTATCTTTTGTTGTTTTCCTAATCTAAGAGAATTAAGAGAATGATAGGCAGAGTTTGGGAGAGAGAGAGAATCTTATGAGGTTGAGTTTATTAGGTATTTACAAAGGTTGCTCCAAATAAGGATTTAAGTCAACTTCTTCATTCATTATCCTTAGCTCCTTGATGGCTATGGGGAGGTATTCATCAGTAATTGATCAAGGTTTTCTACCTACTTTAGGAGGAAATAAAAGGAGTTCGGGTTCTCTGCCTCACTAGGGTCGGTGAGAAGATGTTTGTAAAGGCTTCTCTATCTTATTATGGGAGAAAATGGAGAGTCATTAAGTTTTAATGCAATAATTAGAGGAGAGGCTTCGGGGAGTGGACGTAGGTCAAATTGGAAGAACCGCTATAAAATCTAGTGTGTTCTATCTGTATTATTCATATATTTATTTTTCTGCATATTAATTTCTCTAGTTGATTGTATTAGTTTTAAAATACTCAAAAAGACTTTATTGTGTTTAAAAATTCTTAAAAACTAAGAATTTACCCCCCCTCCCTTCTTAGTTAGCCTTAGGACTAGTTTATAAAGGCTTAATAACCCTTATGAACTTTCAAGTGCTATTAGAGAAGGATTCATAAAAATAAGTTTTTGAAAACTTTTAAATTTTGATCCATGGCTAACTTTGGTAATCAAAATACTGTAGAAGGGTATTTCAATACTCAACCATCATTATTTGATAATATACCTTTTGATTTCTTGAAAACTCACATGTCTAACTTTTTATAATTTATAGATTATCACATGTTGATGCTTGTTAAAGAAGGTTATTTTGCACCTTCACATGAAATCAATGGCATCAAAATTGAACTTCAATTTTTTCAATGGAGTTTTAATGATAGGGATCTAGCACAACTTAATACAAAATATTTGAACTTCTTTATCTCTGTACTGAAATCTGAAGATTATCTATTGGTAAAGAAATATGGGATAGATTATGTATTACTTATGAAGGCATAAGTGAAGTTAAGAAATCTAGGTTGAATATCTTACTTTATGACAACAAAATCTTTTACATGAAATCTAATGAATCAATATCTAAAATATATATTAGGTTTATATAAATTGTCACCTCCCTACATGCCAAAAAAGGAGAGCTAACTAACTATGAGAAAGTTAACAAAACTTTGATATGCTTGCGATCTTCCTTTGATGCTAAGATTACGGCTATAACTGAGTCCAAGGATTTGAATGTTTACTCTATAGATAACTTAGATCACTCATTGCTTACGAGTAAGGAATGAACCAAAGATAACTTGATGCAAGGGAAAAGAAGAAGGACAAAATTATAGCCTTAAAGGCTAAGGATATTGACACCGGTTCTTCATGTTCTAAGAATGATAATTTTGCCTTAATTATAAGGCAATTCAAAAGCTTTTTGAGAAAGAAACAAAAGCACCATCACAAGCAGAACAAAGAAAGAGTAGCAAGAATTCTAAAGGTTCTTATGTTATAATTTATTTTGGATACTAGAACCCAGGACTTGTAAAAGTTGATTGTCCTACACTTAAGGCTCACCCAAGCAAGGGGGAGGGAGAGGAGAAACCCAAATTCATGAAGGTTAAGAAATGGATCCAAAAGGCTTCCTACGAGGATTTTACATCTAACTCCTCTAAGATTGAAGCTAAAGATAAGAAAATAAACTTATGTTTGATGGGAGATGAACTTCTAGGTCATTTTGACAAAGAAGAGGTGCACTTTCACACAAGATCTCGTAAGAGCATGTGGTACCTGGACAGCGAATGCTCATGTCATATGATTGGAGAGATACTAATAAATTCATTTCAGTAAAGGCCAGAGCTAGAGGCAAGGTCACTCTTGGAGACAACACCACCAAGAAAGTGGTGGGCATATATATAATTAAAAACTCCAAGAATTTTTTGATAAAAAATATTTTACTTGTTGATGGCTTAAAACATAACTTGTTACGCATTAGTCAGCTCTACAATAAGGCTTTATCATAATTTTTTTGTCAAATACATGCATCTTAAGCTTGAATAACAAAACTATTTATGGGGAAAAGGATCTATAATATTTACATGCTTGATTTAAATAATATTGAATGTGCTGCTTCTTTTTGTTTAAAAATAATTACTGATGTGTCTTGGTTGTGTCATATGAGGTTATGTCATGCTATCATGAAAACACTTATAAAAATAACACAAAAAGACTTAGTAAGAGGAATCCTCAAGCTTAAGTTCACTAAGGACCACCTGTGTGATATTTGACAACTAGGGAAATGAGTTAAATCCTCTTTTCATTCCATTAAGGACATAAGCACCTCTAAACCTTTAGAAGTCTTTCATATGGATTTATTTGGACCCATTAGTACTTCCAGATTAGGGAGAAAAGTCTTTGGATTTGTAATAGTCGATTACTACTTGGGGTTCACTTGGATTAGGTTTCTGTCACATAAAAGTTATTCATTCAATGAATTTAAATCATTCTCCACTTAGATTAAAAAAAAAAGGTTGTGAGATTTTGACCATCCATAGTGATCATAGTGGAGATTTTAAAAATGTGAGATTTAAAACATTCTGTGAGGAGAAGGGGATTAGTCATAACTTCTCAGCTCCTAAGACCCCTCAGTAGAATGACATAGTTGAAAAGAAGAATAGGACCTTAGTAAAAGCCACTAGAGCCATGTTTGTTGAGTATTCACTTCCAAAATAATTTTGAGCTTAAGTGATAAACACAATTTGCTATGTGTTGAATAGGGTAAATGTTAGATCCAAACTGAATAAGACACTCTATGAGAAACATTACGGGTAGGGAACCCAACCGTTATCACCTCCATATCTTTGGTTATAAGATTTTCATTCTCAATAATGGGAAATCAATCTTAGCAAAGTTTGACCCAAAATCTTTTTTAGTGTTCTTAGGCTATTCAAGTGTAGGGAAATCCTTTAGAGTGTTTAATAAGAGGACTTCGATGGTGGAGGAGACTACTCGATAAATCTAATTATGAGAAGTCTAGAGTTGAGAAAGAAAATGAAAATAATGAGATTACCCATGGAGTAGAAAATTCAAATCTAGAGTAAAGGGTAGAATCTCAAAACACTAATGAAGTAGGTGAGATTATCCAAGGAGTAGAATTTATAAATCTAGAAGAAAGGGTAAAATCTCAAAACACTTTGCCGAGAGATTGGAGATATTCTTTGAGACATCCTAGATAAATGATCTTAGGAGACCCTTCATATGATGTTAGAACTAGGCATGGACTTAAAAAGAAAGTTAATCACTCTACCTTCATCTCAATAACTAAACCCACCAACATCAATCATGCCCATTCTGATGAATTATGGATCCTTGCCATACAAGAGAAAATAAACTAATTTGTTAGGAATGATATTTGGGAGCTTGTATAAAGACCTAAGGGTCAAAGTATAGTAAGAACTAAATGGATGTTTAAAAATAAATTGAATGATTCTGGTGTGGTGGTTAGGAATAAGGCATGATTGGTGGCTAAGGGGTATAATCAAATAGAAAGGATTGATTTCGAGGAGGCTTTTTCCCCTGAAGCTAGATTAGAAGCGATTAGAGTGCTACTAGCCTTTGCCTGTTATAAGGGATTTAAGTTTTTCAAAATGGATGTCAAGAGTACCTTTTAATTGGTATAATAAAAGAAGATATGCTTATAGAGCAACCCAAGGATTTGAGAAGTCTAGAAGACATGTTTTTTAAATTAAAAAAAGGATTTGTATGGATTAAAAAGGCACCCAGGGCATAATATGAGAGGCTTAGCACATTCCTATTAGAAAGGAAGTTTATTAAGTGTAGTGTAGACACCACCCATTTTCTAAGGAGAGTAAGAGATGAATTACTCATTGTTCAGATCTATATTGATGATATAATTTTTTAATCTTTTGATAAAAGGTTATGTGATGATTTTTCTAAAATAATGAGTTAGAAATTTGAGATGAGTATGATGGAAGAATTGCCCTACTTTTTAGGGTTTAACATAATATAAATAAACAATAAAACTATTTTTAATCAATCAAAATACATAAAATATAACTTGAGGAAATATGAAATGGATAAAGCCAAGCCAATAAACACTCCTATAAGCTCTAGTGTTCAATTAGATAAAGACTCAACTGGAAATTAGTTGATCAAAAGATATACAAATGAATAATTGGATCACTCCTTTTTAACTAATTTTTAATCCAAACAAAAGAAAAAATTATCATTTCCTAGCATTGATTAAAAAAATACACTATGTTCTTTTTTTCCACTCTTTTTAGTGCCTTTTATCGTATTTTTCACTGACTAAAACAAAATTGTCAATCTGATTCACTGAGGTGGCTGATCATGCTGCCTATCATTTCTATAGAACTATTGGAATCACACTTTCCAAAATTGTGAATTTGCGTATCCTCACTTGCCCGGTCCAAAATTTATTCACTCACACTACTCTCACCTTTATTCTAACACTCACTTTTCTCTTTCATTATGAACTCCTCTACAAGTTCTTTGCTAGCTTGAAGATTTATTCCATATACACTGCACTCCAATCCTATATTAATAAATGCCTTGTAGAAATCATGTACCAGGACTATCATAAACTTCTCTTACTTCTTACCACTGGAGACAAGCTTTATATATTGTCTTCAAATCCTGATTTTAACTAGGGTCCTATTAATCGATTCCTAAGAAACACTAATGCCACCTATAATGATGATGCCTCAAGCTCCTTAGAAAAAGATGCTAGGAAAATTCAGCATGTCCTTCAAATCTTTGTAATTCCAAAAGCTAGTGACCATGTTCACATCACTCCTCTACTCTCCATCAGTACCTATTTTATAATGGCACATAGGGACTTCAATGCCACGGTTCTCCTATTTTATTGTATTGAGCATTTGATAAGTTAGCCAGATTAAGCAAATTATATTGGATGATATTCACATCATTCTAGATTATAGGCTCAAATCAGAATGATTTAGATACCAAACTCTTTTAGGTAAGATATTATTTTAATAAATTGTATAGGATATTACCATATCATCTTGGATGATTTATTATAATCCTGTTAAAATTAGTCAGGTCATTAAGAAACTAATTAAGGTAAATCATGTCATCTAAAATGATCACATGATCATCTTAGATGATATGTATAAAAAACCTTAATTCTCTTGGACGTCTCGAATGATATGTTAGATGATAAGTTATATTTCTTTATCATCCAAAATATATCTTCTAGATGACTAGAAGGATGTCCTGAATGATATGTATAAAAAACCTTAGTTCTAGTGGACGTCCTAAACTATATGCTGGAAGATCAATTATAAATTTTCATCATCTAGGTGTTTATCCTGGATGACCAGAATGATATATTGGAGGATAATCACTAATTTTGAACTAACCTTCCAGGACAATCTAAGAATCATCCTAGATGATAAGTTGTATTTCTTCATCATCCAATATATATATATACCGAATCCATTCATTAGAACTCAAACCCTAGTCTAGGGCTCTTGGGGCTAAATAACTTTTTTTATATAGCATTTTAAAATGCGATTCTGTTCCGCATATATGCACTTCACTCATAGATACTACATTTAAAATTTCATGCAATTTAGTTCACGCAATTGTGAGAATGAGGTAAATTAACATTTTAGGTCTCGGGTTATGCCTTCCACCTTTTGGGAGCAGATCAGAATCGTTGATCTCAAGATTAATTATCACGATCTCACCGTTATTCAGTTTGTATTGATCTCAAAACTCGATCTCACGGTCACGTTCTCCATCCGACGAGATCACGACCGTTGATTTCAAACTATAGGTGATCAGACGGCCCAACGCCGAGTCTAACATTGTTAAAGATTTATAGCACCGAATCTCAAGCCAATGCATGTTTAACTACCACCGTCGCTTTATTTAATTAAAAAATTGGTTCTAAATTTATTTTTAAATCTTTTTTTTATCAGAATCCTTAAAAAAAATTTATAAATTATTTAAAAATCTAAAAAATGTATATAATATGTCAAAATTTTTAGAATTTAATTATCTTTAATTTAAAATTAAAATTATTTTAAAATGTATTCTATATTTCAAGTTTTTTTAAACTTTATTTTAATTATTTAATTAATAATTAAATTAGAATTATATTAAACATTATATAAAAAAATTAAATATTTTATGTTAACATGACTTAAATAATTAAATAATTATTTTAAAATATATTAATTTAAAATAAAAGGAATTTAGGATATATTTGATATTTTTTAAATAATTTTAATTATGTTAACCTTTCAATAATTAATAATATTAATATTTATTAATTACTTTTAAATAATAAAAAATTTATTTTCAAAATAAAAAACTTATATGTAATCATTTAATTTTAAATTAAATATGATACAAGAAATTTTTCAATTTTTTTAATTTTTAATTAATTAAATATTTAATTTATTATTTAATAATTAATTAAATTAAAAATCAAGATATTTTCTAATAATTTATAAACATTATTTTTAAAATTCAGTGAACTTTTAATATTTAGTTTAATTTAATTTAATATTTTTTTTGTTGTGATTATTGCAAACTTGGTTTTTTGATTGTTAGTATTCTTATAACATGTATGTTTTTTATGATTTCAAATATTAATATTTAATTAGAATTTTTTCTAACTTATTTTGGATATACTATTTTTTTATTTATGTACTAAAATTTCAGGGAAATCATACTCCATATAGTAGAAAACTTCAAATCAGATTGGATTAGGTTTTATTGTAATTGGAAGTCTATATTTTTCTTTTTATTGAGCCTTAGAGACTGTGTTTATAATTGAGTAACTATTCACACACACATTGGGGGAGTGTTTAAAATTTGTAATGTTTAATCTAATCATATTGTATGAATTCAATTCATGCGAGACGATTTGTTCAATTATTTTCCCCTGTGTGTAGTAAAATGAATTGAAGCTAGAAAATTTTTTTAAGTACTGATTGTATTGTACAATATCCTATTCATATAGACAGCATCTAGAGTATGATTTGGACGGGACTATTTTTATCCTGATGATTCCCAATGTTTTCTGAATTGATCGTATTGTACAATATCATGTTCGTACAGATGACATCCAGAATATAAATTGGATGAGTCTCTTTTCATCTTGACAATTCCCAAAGTTTTTTGAACTGTTCGTACTATATAATATCATGTTCGTACAGATGACGTCCAGAGTACAAATTTGATGAGTCCCTTTTCATCCCGATGAAAGCCAAATTTTTTTGAATGGATTATTCTGTATTATTTTTTGTTCATACATATGACATCCAGATTACAAAATGTAGGGAACCTTTTTGTCCTAACGAATTAGAAAATTTTTTTTAATTGTTCGTACAGTTTGAACTTGATTTGTACTAGATGATCATCATATAAAAAAATATTTCGTATAGATTCACATAAGGTTTGTATGCAACAATTTTTAAACTATGCATATGTACAAAAATATGATTGTACTGTATTATCATACACTCTCAAAATAGTATAATTCAGTTTTCTAAACAATTTTTTGTATCTTTCATATAAAAGGTCCATAAAAATTGTCGTGAAAAATGTTGTTCTTTGTGATTTTTTAAGAGAAAGTGAAAGAGTGTATTTGAGAGAGTGTTTGAAAGAGATTTTATGTAAGTGAAGAGTGAAGGGTTCACAAGATTACTCAAAGGTAAGGATCTCTTTGTCATCTTGGGTTACTACTCTTCTTTCTTCTTTCTAGTTGCTCGAGAGAAGATCTTTAAAGAAGATATGATACTCTGCCGACACTTGAAAAGTGTGAAAGGATAATGATACTCTACCGACACTTAAAGGATGTGAAAGGATGATGGTACTCTACTGACACTTGTGATATTGCTAGATGTGCCAAGATGGGAGTGAATTGTAAAAATCTTGTTGCAATAACAATCTTAAACACTAAAATTTTTTTTGTTTTTAAAGTTTTAACAGAAAAATTTAACTAATGCAAGAGCAAGTACTTGAGCATAATATTTAACAACTAATTCCATAATATTTTTCACCAAGCAGTTATAATAAAAATAAAGTGCAAGTAAAAATAAATGCGGTAAAGGAAAAAGCAGACCAGAGTTTTTATAGTAGTTTTTTCACTTGACCTACATCCACTCCCCGGAGTCCTCCACTCCGAGAATTTCACTAAACTATAGTTCTCCTTTTGCCCCCTCGAGAAGGCAGAGAAGCTCATAGAAGACTCACTTTCACCAACCCAGCGTGGCGGAGTGCCAAGCATTTTTTTCACCCTCCTAGCAACGGCAGCTAACCTTCTTATTTTTCTCCCACCGGGAGAAGGCAGAGTACCTTAGAGGACATGGATGTAGAAGAGTCTCCCTCTAAGAAAGCCTCCCATAAGATATTCTCGGGCCACAGGAGTAGCAAAGTGCAGCAAGCTCGGAGAAACCGTGTGATCTCCCTCACACTCCTTCTCCCTCACCAAGTCCACCTTCTCCTTCCTCTCTTAAACCCTAAAATCTCCTCAAGAGCTCTCATCCAAGGAAACCCTCTCTACTCATGTTCCCCTCTCTCAGTCACTCACTAATAACATTTCTTTTTTATACTTAAAATGGGCTACAATCTCGAGTCTTCTTGTTGTCCTAAGTAACTTGTGATCTTCCTGAAATATTAGTCCTCATAGACAATAACAGAAATCAAAGATATTCAATGAATAGTAGTTCAGACAACATTATTTGTCATCATCAAAATCTCAAACTATGGGTCATGATTGCAACAATCTCTCCCTTTTTGGTGATGTCAAATAATGTTTATTATAAACAAATTTGCATGACATTTTTTTTATTAATTAAAAACGACATGAAATAGACACGAAGAAAAAAATGCATTTCATTGAAACATAAGGAAACATAACCATAAGCAAAAAACAACAACAAGACAACAAACTACAAGAGACTGAACTGACTACAATAAGACTTCTCCCCCTTTTGACATCACCAAAAAGAGGAGGCATAAACAACACTAAGAAAGAAAGTACAAAACAGATACACTTCAAAAAGGAGAATTCCGATCACTTGGAGGTGGAGGTGGGTGATGATCAGGAACAGCCAAAAAAATTTTTATTTTTGTTTTTGTTTTTTTTAAGCATTAATGTCTATAACACCTAGTTTTATCCTCAGAGTGCTAATGGTGTTGAATGCTAGTTGTTTTGTGAATAAGTCTGCCAATTGATCTCCTGTAGCGATGTGATGCAATTATATATCTCCTTTAGCCACATGATCTCTTATGAAATGGTGTCTAATGTCTATATATTTTATTTGAAAGTGTTGAATTGGATTTTTAGAGATGCATATTGCACTTGTGTTGTCACACATGATTGAGATGGTTCCTACAGATAATCCAATATCAAGAATTTGTTACATCAATCATAGTACTTGTGCAACACAGCTTCCTACTGCAATATATTTTGCCTCGGCCGTGGGGAGGGCTACCGAATTTGGCTTCCTACTAGACCAAGAAACTAAAGGTTGTCCTATGAATTGACAGGTACTAGAGGTACTTTTTTTATCTACCTTACATCCTATAAAATTAGAATTTGAGTACCCTATTATTTCAAAGAAAGTGTTGTGCCTGGGATAATAAATCCCTAAGTTCGAGGTGCCTAGTAGATATCTAAGAATTCTCTTGACTGTAGTTAAGTGAGACTCTTTAGGATCAGCTTAAAAATGGGCACAAAGGCACACACTAAATATTATGTCTGGTCTACTGGCAGTCGTAAAGAAGAGATCCGATCATTCCTCTATATTTGTTCTAGTCTACTTATTTTCCATTCAGATCTTTATCTAATTGAATTGTTGAGCTCATTGGAGTGTTCATGGGTTTAGCACTATCCATTTCATATTTTTTCATAATATCCTTAGTATGCTTTTTTGGCTAAGAAATATTCCATTATCCATTTGTTTTACACTAAAGCCAAGAAAGTAGTTTAGTTCTCCCATCATGCTCATTTCAAACTCATTACTCATTATTTTTGAGAATTCATCACATAAATTTTTATCCGAAGATCCAAATAAGATGTCAAGCACGTAGATCTGAACAATGAGAATTTTAACTTTAACCTTTTGTAAGAAGAGTGTAGTGTTCACACTATCCTTTACAAATCCTCCATCTAATAAGAATGAGCTAAGTCTTTCATACCAGGATCTATCCATAAAGTGCCATTTTTAATTTGAATACATGGTTTGGAAATTGTGAACTTTCAAATCTGTGGAGTTGCTCAACATCGACATCCTCCTTGATTACTCCATTCAAAAAAGCACTCTTTACATCCATTTGATAGAGTTTGAAATTCTTAAAGCAAGCAAAAGTTAAGAGAACTCTTATGGCTTCTAGTCTAGCAACAGGGGCAAAAGTTTCTTCAAAGTCTATTCCCTCAATTTGATTGTATCCCTTAACTACTAGTTTGGCTTTATTTCTTATTTTGGTTCCTGAGTCATTCACCTTGTTTTTAAAGACCCATTTTATTTTAACTACACTTTGTTATTGAGGTCTTTTGACTAACTCCCAAACATCATTCCTGGTGAATTGGTTTAGTTCTTCATGCATTGCTAGGATCGAGAATTCATCTCCTAGAGCTTGATCTATACACACGGGTTCTATCATAGAGATGAATGCTGAATGACTAACCTCCTTCCTAAGTCCACGCCTACTTCTTACACCATCTGAAGGGTCTCTTAAAATTAACTCTTTAGGATGGCTAGAAGAATATCTCCATTTTCAAGACAAATCTTCCTGAGGTTCTACCCTTTCTCCAAAGGTCATAGTATCTACTCCTTGAATTGCTTCTATTTCATCTTCTTCAATTTTAGATTCATAGGACTTATCTGATTCATCAAATACTACATGAGTGAACTCTTCTACTACAAGGGTTCTCTTATTAAAAATTCTATAGGCCTTACCTACAAATGAATAACCTAACAAGACACCCTCATCAGACTTGGGATCGAATTTTCCTAAGGGAAGTTTTCCATTATTCAATATGAAGCACTTACAACTAAAGACATATAGATGTGAAAGATTTGATGTCTGACCCTTAAGGATTTCATAGGGAGTTTTATTTAGCTTTGATTTAATGTTCACTCTATTTAGGACATAACACGTGTTTACTTCTTCCGCCCAAAAGTATCTAAGAAGTCTGTACTAAGCTAATATTGCACTAACAGCTTCTACCAAGGTTTTTTCTTTCTTTATGCTATTCCATTTTGTTGTCCTAGGGGCTAAAAAATTATGCTCTATTCATATCTCTTGACAAAATGATTCAAATCTTTCATTTTGGAACTCTCCATCATGATCACTATGAATTGTTGAGATTTCACATCCTAATTTTTGTTGAATCCAAGTAGAGAAAATCTGAAATTCCTCAAATGACTCATTCTTATATACTATGAATCTTACCTAGATGAATCTAGTGAAGTCAACTACAATCACAAATCTATAATTTTTCCCTCTTAGGCTAGCTGTGCTAACAGGTCCAAATAAGTCCATGTGAAGAATTTCTAATGGCCTAGAGTGATCACATCTTTGATTGAATGAAAGGATGATTTGATTTGTTTTCCTAGTTGGCAGGCATCACATAGATGGTCCTTAGTGAAGTCTAACTTAGGTACGCCTCTAATTAGGTTTTCTAAGTAATGTTTCTAAGTGTTTTCAAACTTGCATGGCATAGTCTCCTATGCCATAGCCCTAAGTCATCTACAATTTTTTCAAGCAAAATAAATTTAAACATTCAATGCAATCAAGGTCTAACATGTAACCATTGTTCATTCATTTTCCTTCTAAAACTAGTTTGTCATTTAAGCTAATCAGGCATTTGTCAGAGAGAAATTTTATGTCAAAACCTTTATCACATAATTGACTAATGCTAACTAAGTTATGCTTGAAACCATCAACTAATAAAATATTTTCAATTAAAAAATTCTGAGCATTACCAACAATACCATAGCCCACCACTTACCTAGTGGTGTTGTCTCCCAATTTTACTTTGCCTCTAGTCCTGATCTCTAGTAAAATGAACTTCTTCATATCTCTAGTCATATGGAGAGCAGCCACTGTCCAGGTACCACATGCTCTCACTAGGTCTTTTGTGAGAGAATCCCTATAATTTTATTCAAGGGTTAGATTTGGGAACCTAAGTGACTTTGGGTTCCTCCTTATGCTTACATGGATGAGATGTATGCATGCTATGCAGTGATAGATGCAATGTAGGTCTCCATACCAGGTGTGTCTTATGGTGAATCATGCATGTGCAGGCTATGTGACCTAGCATGCCACAAGAGAAGCATCTAACATTGAGAAATGGGTTTACTAACCTATGTGAGTGGTGTTGCCTCTTCCTAAAGTTTTGTGAAGCATGCAGTGCTAGGAGTTTGCTAGATTGGGCTAATGTGAGTGATGCATTTTATTTTTCTAGTTCTTTGATTTTTTTTTTAATGTGTTGTTTTGATATGTCAATCCATGAAATTCTATTTTTAATAAATGTTCACTATGATCTACCTCCAATGCAAGTTTGTCCAGTCTGTCAAAAGCCTCTTCTAGTTCAACATGCATGTTTTTCAAGGATTCATGTACTTCTATTAACTTAATATGATTCTTATTTAATACATCATACTCATCAAGTAGGGACATGTGATCTCTATCTAAATCAGAATATTCTTTAACTAAGTTAGCATGCACAATTTGTAAAGTATTAAAATCAATATTAAGACTAGCATGCATCCTTTTTAATTTCCTATACGAGTCATGAATTTTTTCAAAAATAAGCAGTAAATCTTCATATAAAATTTGGCATACATCATCTTGATTTGATTGATCAAGATTATCGTTAGCCATTAGACACAAATTTGTAACCTCCTCATCAGCTTCTTCTTCTAACGATTTTGAGGCAGAGTCGGCCCAAAATACTTTTTGTGTCTTCATTTTCCCTTTCTTGTACTTGGCTTTGTCCTCACCTTTTTTCTTAGCTAGTTGGCTCTTTAGGTTGGGGCTATCAGCTCGAAGGTTACCTAGTTTCTTGCACTCAAAATAGATTATATCAGATGAAACTTTAGTAAACCTCAAGCTACCTTTATTCCAATTATTTTGATGATGCTTTTGTTTTCTTTTCAAAAAGTTCTTGAACTGTTGGGTCATCAAGGCTATGTCAACTTCTTCCTCCCCTGCAGAGCTTTCACTTTCTGAATTATTTACTTTTAATGCCACTATCTGCTCCTTCTTTTCACCTGCATCACCTTGACTTTGACTCACTCCTTGCTCGTATGCAATGATTGACCCAAGAAAATTATCAATAGAATAAATGTTTAGGTCTTTAGACTCAGTGATGGCAGTAATTTTTGCATCATAGAAACTAAGTAAGCATCTACGAATCTTGTTAACTTTATCAGAATCTGAAATTTCTCTACCTACTGCATGCAAGGATGTCACAATTTAGGTGAACCTAGTGTACATGTAAGATATTATTTTACTAGGGTTCATACGAAAGAGTTAATAATCATGCAATAGAATGTTAAGCCTAGATTATTTAACTTCACTAGTTCCTTCGTATGTGATGCATAGCCTATCCCAAATCTTCTTACTAGTAGCATAGGTAGAAACTCTCATATATTCCTCAGATTTTAAAGCACAAAATAAATAATTTAAGCACTTCACATTTAATTGAGCTAATTTCAAATCCTCATTGCTTCATTCATTAAAAGGCATATGAGTTTTCACTCCATTCATAAGTTTAATAGGTGCAACATAACCATCATTTACTAACATCCACATGCGGTAATTAATAAACTGTAAAAAATTAGACATTCTAATTTTTCAAAAATCAAATAGGATATTATCAAAAAGAGGTGGATGGGTTATTGAATAACCGTTCGCAGTATTACGATTACCAAAATGAGACATGATCGATTTTCAAGGTTTTCTAAAACACTATTTTTGAAACCCCGCTTTGATACCAATTTAAATTGCTAGATGCGCCAAGAGGGGGGGGGGGGGGGTGAATTATGAAAATCTTATTGCAATAAAAATTCTAAATAGGAGATCTAATATTTTTTCTATTTTTTAATTTTTAATAGAAAAATTTAACTAATGCGATAGCAAGTACTTGAGCATAGTTTGCAACAACTAATTGAAAGTTTGTTAGGGATGTCAGGCCCCTTAAGAACTGGCCCAAGGCTAATTAAGAGAGAGGTGAATTGGTATTTTAAATATCTCTAAAACAAAACTTAAACCAAATCAAAATTCACCATAAAGAAAACACAATGCGAAAATTAAATGGAGAAATTAAAACAAAGAAAGATCACACCGAATTTATAGTGGTTCGATCAAACCTTGACATACATCCACTCCTCGGAGGCACCCTCCGAGTATTGTACTAAACTAAGTGTCTCTCCTTAAGCCCCGTCTCTCCTTATTCCCCCACAGCTAGGCGGAGAAGCCCTTACAAAATCACTTCCACCTTCCCCGGTACGGCGGAGTCACCGGGTCCTTTGACACCAAAGAGATCTTTTTCATCTGTGAACTTCCCTCAAGACAAGCCTTGAATTTGATGGTATTAAGGTGCAAGCTTGCCCGAGCAACCATGTGGAATCCTTCTCCACACTCCCTTGAGTCCCCCTTCATAGGATCTTATCCCTCTCTCAAACTTCACCCTTTCCTCACTCCCTTTTAGGCTCTCTCTTCAAGTTTTCCCCAAAAGAATGAAGCTACAATGGCTGTCAAAGACACTTACAATGTGCATTATCAAAGCTTTAAATAGAAGAGCTCAAAATGAGCTCATTAATTGTAACTTGCCGACATTATTGTCCAGGATGATACTAATATCGTCCTGTACAATCAGTGCAAAATAAGCCTAATCAGCCGAGACGATCTGAGACAATCAAATGAAATTTGTTCATATCGTCCAACATATCATCCCATATCATACAGCATATCATCTTGGATGATCTTGCGATCGTCCAAGATGATTTGATTATGCAATCAAGTCCTAATTGCTTTCCTTAAATACCAAATTAATTTAAGTAAAATTGTGCTAGATCGTCCACGATGCCTTGGATGATGCCCTGGACGATGTACAAAGATAAGTAATTCTTAAATAAATCTGGCGGCTGATTCTTTCTTTTTTGAGCATATCTTCCTAGCCGATACAATGATTGTCCAGGATGATTGGCTTAATGATGGCTGCCTTAATCAAGAAGCCCTAATTCGAGTTTCTATTTTTGAACTGATCGGCCAAGCTGATATAAATATTATCCAAGATGATGTTACCAAAAACTATAAACTCTAGGGAACAGTTAGAAATTCTTCCAAGGTGTGTATGAGTAAGGTTACAAAGCATGAGGAGCCACACCAATTACAAAGACTCGAGAAAAGAAAAAAGGTGTACAAAGTGACTTAGGCCTAGTCTACCCTATCTTGAGCTAGTTCCAATTGCAGTCTGATCTTGAGGACTTGAAATGTCAGTAGGTAATGCAGTCATAGAGAAATAAGAGTGTTTGTTATCATCAAAATCATAATCCATGAATCCAGATCCATAATAATCTCCCCCTTTTTTATGATGATAAACATTATTGGTTGAATTTGTAAAAATAAAAATATTTTCTCCTAATCTCTCCCTTACTAAAATAAAACTTTTAAAAATAAGGGGAATAAAAAATAAATATTTTTTTAAAAATTTTTAAAAGAGAAAAAATATACAAATATAATAATACGATCTCCACCTTTGACATTATCAAAAAGAGAAGGGGCACGAAAAAACTTAAAAAAGAAAAAGTTACCTCTTAATTTTATAAAAAACTTAGTATGGAATGGTTTGATACCGCATAATCCAGTAAAGGTAAGAAATTCAAAAATTGTTAATCCAAACTCAAGTTCTTTTAAAGACTCAAAAACTTTTTAATCTAATATCTAAATCAAGGAAAAAATTAGAATAAGAAACACTAATTTTTCAAAACTCCTTTCATGAAACATATCTAAAGAAGATTAATGTAAAAATTGATGAATCAAGAATTATGATTTTCAAGATCAAGTATCAAAAATATCAAGAGTTTTCTTAAGCTTTAAGTAATACAAAAAAAGTAAGTATACTCTTTTTGGGCTCATTTTATGCCTCCTGTAAGTTTTTGGCACACTTTGCACATCTTTTACTTTTTATACACTTTGTGTATCTTCCTCAATTTGGCGTCATTGCCCATCTTTTGATTTGACATCATTGGCCAATTTTTTTTTTGATTTGGCATCATTGGACATTTTTTTAATTAAATATGCTACCTTTTTAAAATTTTTTAAAAACTAAAGTAAACTCATTCTAATGACAAAATGAATTATTTGATTAAGAAGTTATGGGGTAGATTCAACAACTTGCACAAGATTTCTATGAGATAAACAAAATATAGGGAGATGAAAAAGATCAGTTTCAAAATCTAATTTATAATATGATGAAGATTTTGAATCAGAAGTAAAATTACCTTTTTAAGAAAAGAGAGAGAGATAAAATCATGAGTTTTCTTCCTTTGACTGTTTTTAGAGAAGTCAACCATAAGTTTTATAATAATTCAAGAAACAAATAGGAGGTAGGTTATTCATTTTTAGAAAACTGAACGTCTGTGTTGATTAGAGAGAACTTCACAAAACTAAGTATAAAAGATAATTTAAAATTTTAAAGAATTAACAAAAATAAAGAAAAATAAAATTGAAAGAAAATAAAATAAATAAAAACACAGAAAATAACTAAAAACAAAACACAACACACAAACAAGGCCTTTAAACATTATCTTGCTCTTAGTTTGATGATTCAGAAGCTAGGTCTACCCAACAGTTTTTTTGCTTTTCAGTAGTTGCCCTTTCTATAATTTGCTTATATTTACCCTTTTCTTTTATAGGAAGAGTTCTCAAATTTGGGCACTGATTTTTCATATGTCCAAGCTTCCTACATCCAAAGAAAATAACGTAAGAAGTAATCTTAACATTCTTACCATTTTTACCTTTATTCCACTTTTGTTGAGGCTTATGCTTTTTAATTTGCTTGACAAGCTATCACATTTGTCACCAATTAAGCCACTTTTATCAATGTCTTCAGCATTTAGTACTATCGTTTCACCTACATCCAAAAGTCGTTAAGCCATGCTTTGCTCGTAGGCAATGAGTGAGCCAATCAAATTATGAATAAAATATTCATTCAAATTGTTTGATTCACAAATAACAATAACTTTAGCATCAAACTTATCAAGTAGAAAACGTAGAATTTTTTTGTCTTTGGCCTCAAAACGCCTTTCCTAAAGCATGTAATGATGTAACAATTTGAATAAATCTAGTATACATATATAAGATCTTCTCATAAGGTTTCATGAAAAAAAGTTCATAATCATGCATTAAAATATTCAACTTGGATGTTTGATTTCACTAGTGCCTTCATATATGGTGTGTAATTTATCCAATATTTCCTTACCAATAGTGCACGTGGAAACTAACATATAATCTTCAGAATTTAAAGCACAGAAAAAATAGATTAAAGATTTTGCATTCAATTGAGCATTGATTTATTCTTTTTTATTCCATTGATTAAAAGGAATGTCAACTTTAATTCCATCTATAACATATGACGATAAAGAATAACCAGTTAAAATCATATGCCACATACGAAAATCAATTGATTGCAAAAATGTAGACATGCAAATTTTCCAAAAATCAAATATAATATTTCAAACAAAGGTGGTCTGGTGATTGAATAAACCTTCTGCAATATTACGATTAGAAAAATTAGCCATGGATTAAAAAATCAAAAAGCTTTTAGACACTTATTTTATGAATCCATCTCTGATACCACTTGAAAGTTCGTGAGGGATGTTAAGCCCCTTATGAACTGGCCCAAGGCTAATTAAAAGAGAGGTGAATTGGTATTTTAAAAAACTTCTTACAATCAAAGAACAATCACAAACCAAAATCATCAAAGTGCAAAAAAATAAATGCAGAAATAATAAAGAAAAGATCACACCAGGTTTATAATGGTTTGGTCAAACCTTGACCTACGTCCACTCTTCAGAGGCACCCTCTGAGTATTGCATTAAACTAAGTGTCTCTTCTTGAGCCCCCGCAGTTAGGCAGAGAAGCCCTTACAAAATCACTTCCACCTTCCCCGATCTAACGGGGTCACCAGGTCCTTCGACACCAAAGATATCTTCTTCTTCTGTGCACTTCCCTTAAGATAAGCCTTGAATCCGATGGTACTAAGGTGCAAGCTTGCCAGAACAACCATATGAAATCCCCCTCCACACTCATTTGACACCTCCCTCACAGGATCTTCTCCCTCTCTCAAACTTCACACTTTCCTCACTCCTTATCAAGCTCTCTCTTCAAGTTTCTCCCAAAAGAACGAAGCTACAATGGCTGCCAAAGACTCAAGAAAGGAAAAAGGTGTACAAAGTGACTTAAACCTAGTCTACCTTATCTTCAGCTAGTTCCAATTTTAGTCTAATGTTGTGGACCTGAAATGTAAGTAGGCAATGCAGTCGTAGAGGAATAAGAGAGTTTACTATCGTCAAAATCATAATCCATGAATCCAGATCCGTAACACTAATTCCTCAACATTTTTCACCAAACAGTTATAATAAAAATAAAGTGCAAGCAAAAAAGAATGTGATAAAGGAAAAAAGTTCATCATAGTTTTTATAGTGGTTCGATCACTTGTCCTACATCCACTCCCTGGAGTCCTCCACTCCAGGAACTTCACTATAAAATTAAAGTTCTCCTTTTGCCCCCTTGATAAGGAAGAGAAGCCCTTATAAGACTCACTTTCACCAACCCGGCGTGGTAGAGTGCCAAGCGCTTTTCTCACCCTCCTAGCGACGATATTGTACCTTCTCATTTTTCTCCCTCCTGGAGAAGGCAGAGTACCTTATAGGACACAGATGTAGAAGAGTCTCCCCCTAAAAAAGCCTCCCATAATATCTTCTTGGGCCATAGGAGGAGCAAAGTGCAATAAGCTTGGAGCAACCGTGTGATCTGCCTCACACTCCTCCCTCACTAAGCCCACATTCTCCCTCCTCTCACAAATCCTAAAATCTCCTCAAGAGTTCTCACCCAAGGAAACCCTCTCTTCTCACGTTCCCCTCTCTCAGTCACTCATTAAAAACATTAATTTTTGATAATTAAAATGGGCTCCAAAACCCTAAAATTTTTCAAATTAGCAGTTATTATCGTACAGTATGATTCCATATCATACAGTACGATTAGTATAAATGAGCTTCATCCTAGTACAAAAGTTTACGAACAGTTAAAAAACTTCTGAATACAATTATACAGTACGATATAAACTTGTATCGTACGATCCACTACTCTTCTGTTCGTAAAGGATGATAGCTGGGATGATTTAAACTCGTCTCTATACATCATAGGGTATGACCTCCTTCATACAGTACGATTAGGAAAAATCAAAGGATCGTCCAGGACAAACTCCGGGACGATAAAAAATAGCCTCAGGTCATCGTATAGTATGAATTTATTCATACAACAATCAGAGATTAATCCTTGATTTATTCCACTAATCATGGATTAATTTAAGTAAGTATTCAAAATAAATCATACAGCAAGAATCTCTTCATACAGTACAAATGGTTGATAAAACCTACTTAAACTAATCTGGCAGCTATGTTTTTAAATTAATAACATATTATACAGTATGATATGAATCATATAGTATGACCTGTTCACAGAAAGACGTTCTAACCAAATCAGATCGTACAGTACGACATGAATTCATATAGTATAATCAATAGAGAATATATATATATTTTTCTTTTAAAACCCTCTCTCACTGTGTGTGTGCATGGTTACTCAGATTTACATGCAGTTTATGGCCAGACTCAAGAAAAGAAAAAATAAAATAAATAAAAAAGTTACAATGTTACAGACTCACACTCCTACTCTACTCAGTCTTGAGTCTTCTTAATATCCAAGTAACTTGTGATCTTCCTAAAATATTAGTACTCATAGACAACAACGAAAATCAAAGATATTCAATGAATAGTAGTTCAGACAATATTATTTGTCATCATCAAAATCTTAAACTAGGGGTCATGGATTACAACAACTTGGAGGGTATGAAAGGATGACGTTACTCTTCTAACACTAGGAGGGTGTGAAAGGATGATATTACTCTACCGACACTTAGAAAGTGTGAAAAGATGACAGTTCTCTGTCACACTGAAGATTAGTGGAAAAGAGGAATTATAAAGGCTTCTCCGCCTTGCTATAGGAGCAAAAGGAGAGTCCCTTTAGTAATAGAGTAATACTTGAAGAGGGAGTCCTCAGGAAGTGGATGTAGGTCGTGTTTAATTGAACCACTATAAATCCTTATGTCATTTTCTTTGCACTTTTATTTTCTGCACTTTAGTATTTGTGGTTGAGAATTTTATTTTTGCAAAAAGTACAAAAAATCATTTTTCTATTAAAAAATCTAAAAAAAATAAATTACCAATTCACCCCCCTCTTAGTTAGCCTTGGGATAATTGCTTAAGTTTAATACCTATATGGAATCAATACAAGGTATGAGAGCTTTATTTCAAAACTATAAGTTTAGGCTACTTTTTAAAAATGATAATTGCTACTTTGGAAACTAAAACACACCTGAGAGGTATTCGATTACTAGACTTCCATTATTTGATAATATCCCTTTAAATTTTTATAAAACACGAATGTCTACATTTCTTCAATCACTTGACTATCGTATGTGGATTTTAGTTCAGGAAGGGTATACTAGGCTAACTAGACTAGTAGATGGCATTAGAATTAAAACGCATTTTGTTTAATGGACTGTAGAAGATTGTGACTTAGCACAATTAAGTTTCAGATATTTAATAGTTTCTTTTTCGCACTTAAGTCTGAAGATTACACGTGGGTTTCTACTTACAAAAGTGGAAAGGACATTTGGGATATGCTTTGCATTACTTACAAAGGTAATAATGAATTAAAGTAATATAAATTAAATATCTTATTATATAACTATGAATTAGTTCGCATGAAACCCAATGAATTAATTTCTGACATGTATAGAAGATTTACTCAAATAGTCTCTTTTTTGTATGCATTAGATATAGAACTAACGAATGCTTAAATGGTTAATAAAATTGTTCATTATTTTCCTACTTCTTATGATGCTAAAATAACTGCTATTACATAGTCTAAAGACGTAAATGTTTATTCTTTTTAAATCTTTTTGGATCACTAATTGCTTATGAGCAAGTAGCGAGTCAAAGGAAGATTGATGTAAGAGAACAATGAAAGGAGAAGAATAAAGTACTGAAAGTGGATGACTCAGATAGTGATCAATCACATCCTGAGGATGAGGATAACATTGCCTTGATGATAAGGCAATTCAGGAGTTTTCTTAAAAGGAAGCAAAGGAGAAGCCAATAGTAAAACAAAGTTAAGTTCCACAAAAATGTTAAGGTTTCTAATAATGTGATTTGTTATGAATGTAAAAAATTTAGACATATAAAAATGGATTATCATAATCTAAAAGCCACTCCTAGCAAGGAGAAGGTAGAGGAGAAAGGAAATGTGAGAAAGGGCAAGAAGGTATTTCAGAGAGCTTTTTGGGAAGACTTAGCTTTGAATTTCTTAGAAATAGAAAACGAAGAAGAAGTCACCAACTTGTGCTGAATGATTGGTAATCTTGATCTATTAAATCAATACGAGGTATGCGACTTAACCTATGATGAATTGCTTGAAGTTTCTAAAAGAATTCATACTGCATATAAAAAACTTAATAAAATAGATACTATACTAAACTTAGAATTACATGAGTTATAAAAGGAGCATGAAACCCTTAGGAACGATCAGGCACTGATTGACAATAACCACATGAGCTTATTAGATGAATTTGATAATTTGAAAAAGAAAATTGAATTACTAAAAATATCCTACATAGAATTTAAAAAAGAACTTAAGAATTTTAAAGATGAATCTAAAAATAGAGAGCACTATTTAAAATATGATATTAATATATTAGAAGATGCTAATTCATTTCTTTGAATTAAGGTGAAAGCTCTTGAGGAAAATAGGACACCTCTTACACTTGAAGATTTTACTAATCTAATTTTGAAGGCAAAATTTTAAAACCTAGGAAGAGACAGATTTATTACCAGAAATTAAAAAACCCTTTTCCTGAAATTAAGTGTTTTACTTATGGGATGATTGGACATACTTCACACACTCATATTTTATATTGAAAAACTCATTTAGTATGGAGACCTAATTTATATAAAATAAATCATATCATACATGGATCTAGTTTAATTTAGCCAAGAGGAAAAAACAAACTTATTTGGGTTCCCAAGTCTAACATTTCATTATTTTATAGGAATTCTCTCATATAAGACCTCGTGAGAGCATTTAGTACTTGGATAGTGGTTGCTTGAAGTATATGACTAGAGACACTATATAATTCATATCACTGGATGCTAGAAAAGGAGGCAAGGCTACATTGGGAGATAATACAACTAGGAAAGTTGTTGGCACATGTATGATTAAAACTTAAATAATTTTTTCATTAAGAATGCATTACTTGTAGAAGGCTTAAAGAATAATTTATTAAGTATAGGCTAGCTATGTGATAAAGGGTATAACATTAGTTTTTTTTCACTAGCTGCATATTAAGCCTAAATGAAAATGATGTATTATATAGAACCAAGGTAAATAATATTTATATGCTAGATTTGAACTATATTAAATCTCATAATACATTTTGTTTAAAAACAATTTTTGATGAATCATGGTTATGACATAGGAGATTTTATTATGCTAGCATGAAAAATCTTAGAAAATTTATCCAAAAGGAACTGGTTAGAGTTACCAAAACTAGACTTTAATAAGGATCACCTTTGTGATGCATATCAACTAGGAAAATAGGTGAAGTCCTCATTTCATTACTCTATGGATCTTAGAACTAGCAAACTATTAGAAATAATTCATATGGATCTTTTTGGATCGGTTAGCACTGTAGGTCTAGGAGGGAAGGTATACGGATTTGTGATAGTTGATGATTTCTTGAGATTCACGTGGGTTAAATTTTTATTTCATAAGAGTGAATCATTTAAGAAATTTTGAGATTTTTTTACTTAGATTCAGAGGAAATTAGGTTATAAAATTCTAACAATTCAAAGTAATCATGGAGATGAATTTAAAAATAAAAATTTTGTAGACTTTTATAAAGAACATGAAATTGATCATTATTTTTTTGCACCTAGGACCCCTCAGCATAATAGGGTAGTAATAAAAAAAGAGTTGAACATTAATTGAAGTCACTAAAGCCATGTTAGCAGAATATTCACTTCTTAAATATTTTTGGGCTAAAGTGATTAGTACTACATGTTATGTTCTGAATAGGTTAAACATTATATCAAAACTAAACAGAACACCCTATGAGCATCTTAAAGGGAGAACATCAAATTTATCACATTTACATATTTTTGGATGTAAGGAATTCATTCATAATATTATAAAATCTTTTTTAGGAAAATTTAATCAAAATTCAGATGAAGGAATTTTTATTGAATACTCTAGTGTTGGATAATCTTATATAGTATTTAATAAAAGAACTTTGGTAATTAGAGAGACCACACATATTATATTTGATGAATCTAGCATTTTGAAAGAGCCAAGTTTGGAAGAGGATGATATAAAAAATAATTCCCAAAGGATTGAGAAGATTAATTTGGATAAAAATTTAGAATAAGAAAATCCTTTGCCTAGAGAATTGAAATTTTTTAAAAACCATCCTAAGGGATTGATTCTAGATGAACCTAGTGAGGGTGTTAGAACTAGGCATAGACTAAGCAAAAAAGCCAACCATTCTTCCTTCATCTCAATGATAAAACCAATAAATGTTAATCAACACTTTCAAATGAATTTTAGATTTTGGCCATGCAAGAAAAATGAAATCAATTTCTACGGAATAATGTTTGGGAATTAATTATAAGGCTGAAGGATCAAAGTATAGTTGGATCTAAGTATGTATTTAAAAACAAAATGAATAACTCAAGAGTTATTGTTAAAAATAAGATTAGATTGGTGGCTAATGGGTATAATCAAATTGAAGGGATTGATTTTGAGAAAACTTTTGCCCCTGTAGCATAACTTGAAACAATTAGGTTATTGTTAGCATTTACCTATTTTAGAGGATTTAATTTATATCAAATAGATGTTAAAAGTATTTTTTTGAATGGGGTGATACAAGAGGATGTTTATGTAGAACAACTTCCTAGTTTTAAAAGTTTTAAATTCCCTAATCATGTGTATAAATTAAAAAAGGCATTGCATGGATAGAAATAGACACTTAGGGCTTGGTATGAGAGGTTAAGCACTTTTTTATTAGAGAAATCTTTGGTAAAATGTAGTATGGACACCACTCTCTTTTTGAAGAAATTAAGAGACAATATACTCGTTAACCAAATTTATATTAATAATATCATTTTTGGATCTATAAATAAAAATCTTTGAGTTAATTTTTTTAAAATAATAAGTTGTGAATTTAAGATGTGCTTGATGGGAGATCTAAGTAATTTTCTTGGTTTTAGTATTAAGCAAATTGAGGAGGGAACATTTCTTAGTCAGTCAAAGCATGTTAAGGACATCCTCAAGAAGTATGAAATAGACAATGGTAAACTAGTAAGTACTCCAATAAGTTCCTCAATTCAATTGGATAATGATCCAAAGGAAAAATCTATTGATCAAAGAAATTTAGAGGAATTATTGGATCTTTGCTTTATTTGACAGCTAGCAGACCAGATACTATATTTAGTGTTTATTTATATGCTATATTTCATTTAAATCCAAAAGAATCACATTTAATAGTAGTAAAAAGGATTTTAAGATATCTTTTGGAAACTCAGAACTTAGGGATTTAATATCCTATATATAGCTCTTTATTTGAAATTTTTGGATATTCTGATTAAAACTTTGCAGGTTATAGGATTGATCGAAAGAGTACATCTGGAACTTTTCAATTTATAAGATTTTTTTTTAGTTTCCATGTCCAATAGAAAATAAAATTTCGTAGCCCTATCTACTGTTAAAGCTGAATACATTACCTTAGGAAGTTGTGAGGCACAAGTTCTTTGGTTGAAATAATAATTGATTGATTTAGGATTTATAATAGGCATAATTCTACTAGATATGGAAACTAAAATAACTGACTCTGAGTAGAGTTAGTTATTATAACTAATCGTACGTATAAAATTGTATTTCATATGTACGATCCATGTGTCATTCTTGATGGGGTACGAACCTTATAGTCATTAAAATGATCTTAAGTAACTAATCATCCTGGACAAGCACTTATTCATCTGTACGATCGTATGGTCAAAAAGTATATATGAAAGGATGCCTCATAAATTATGTGTTTATGAAAAGTCATTTTTGTTTGGACATTATCATTCATCCATATGAAAGTTTTTTGTCTCATATGAATCACGATCGTACGTAAAAATCCAGTTTCATACTATACGATAGGTTATTTTTCTTTAAATAAGAGGGTCATTGAAATGTGTTTCATTCACTTCTAAATCCTTCTTGAATCTTTCTAGAGGCTCCAATCTAAGAATAGAAAGTTCTAACAAGTGCTCTTGAGTATCTAAGGAATAATTATTTAGTGGTGGTGATGATAACTTCTTGTTTAGATATAATGAGGATTCTTTCTATAGGTATATTGCCTAAAAAATCACTCCTTCAAGACTTCTGATTCAAGATGATATCCACATTCTTGTTATGCCTCTCTTTGCCTCAACCCATTTCTCTTTCATTTTAACTCTGATCTACGCTTACCATAGAGAAATTTTTCACTATTTTCTACCATGTATGAAGTTTAGTGAGGATAAGAGTAAGATAACATCATTTGTTAAAAAATAACAGGTTGAAATCACTTAGGAATATCTAGGAACCCGTTTATCATTTAAGGACTCATGTGGCTAGAGCACACACTTTAACCTGAAATCTGATTATGACTGGTCTGAGATAAACAAAACTCTTAGAATTGTAACTCAAGTTTGTAACTTGGCGAGACTCTACACTTTAAATCAAAATGCTAGGGTCATCCAGCATGTCTTAAGAACTTCAATCATTCCTAAGGTTGGTGATCGCATAAATATAACTCCTCTTCTATCTACCATTAACTATTTGATCATGATTGGATAACCAATTTATGAGGCCTAAGTCATTTTGGACTACATTCATAACCTTTCTAAAATTGTGCTTCCTTCTTATAAGAGGAATAAAAATATTGCACTAGAATATTTAGTGACCTATATTTTGAAAAAGAAGTATAACATTATTCATCCTAATCCTCCCACTAAAATGACAATCTTCTTCTCTGATGCTTCTTTTCAATCTCTGTTTGGGAGGAATGAGAGTTCAAGTGAGGATATTGAGGAACAAGGGGAAGCAACTACACCTACATAGGGACCTAATCAAAATTATTTTCAGGAGATGGTCCGGTGATTTGATCGGATGGAGAGTCATTTTGATCAATGTTTTAATCAAATATAGACTCATTTGTACTAGCATGATGCACAATACCAATAAGATATGTGATGGATCCGAGGTCAGTTTGAATTGGTAAACATAAATATAACTATGAAGAATAGCTATTTTTTAGTGTTCACTCAGCCACTTCCTCCAGACCAGGGTCCCTCTAAGTTTTAGTTGTACTTCCCTGATGTTGTTTATATCAGACTTCTACTTATGATATGATGATGTGATGATGTCTTTATTTATTTCTTTTAGTAGTACTTATTTTATTTTGACTTGTGTTGATGTTTTGTAATTTTAAGTTTGGATGTTTAAATGTTATGTTTATTGGTATCAATGGCTTTGATGTATCTGATCTTTTTGATATCAATAAAAATATCATGTTTTCTGATGTTGTTTTTCTTCTTTATTTAAAATATGAGTTTGTTTATATGAAAAGCCTGTTTTAATTGATCTTAACATGTGTTATAAATTCACTTGCATTACAAAATTAATCTCATTATGAAATCTAATTTTTCAAAAATTTAAATTAACTTATAACTCAATAAAGTTAAGCATATCAATCTCATGTTCTTTTTAGGCACATAATTTAAATATTATTATTTCAAATTTGATGTCTTATTATTATTTTTATTTCTTTTATTAATATAACTATTTTTGTTATTGGAGAAATTTGATTTTTTAGATTATTAATTTTGGAAAGACTAAATAATATATATAAATATATGGTTCGTAAAATTAAAAGAGACACAAAATTAGCTCAAATAAAAAAAGATGCACAAAGTGTGCTACAAATATTTGAAAAGATGTGTAATGTTGCCAAATTAAATAATTTATGTTCCTTCTTCTATCGATTAATCTTTTTTTCAAATCAGTCAAATTTTCAATTATATTTATATTGAAACTTGAAATTAACAAATCTTCATTTCGTCACTATTATAATAATCCTCCTAATTTAATTATCTAGAATGCATCATGACATTGATAAATTATTTTTTATCTAAGTTGTATTTTAATTTAATATTTTTGAATCTTTCTTTTTCAATCCCAATCTAAAAAGATAATGTATGATTCTTAATTAAAAGTCTTCTTAGGCCCCAACTTAAGATGTAATTAATTTCAGGTGTTTGTGCCCATGGGTAATTGAGTCCCACATCAATTAAGCCCCACTCAAGCTGATGTATTAGATGGGAAAAACCCTGTGACTCTGATCAAGTCATCCATATTATTATCTATTTATGTGCGCAGGTGAAAGCCACTATACCCAATAGTTAACCTTTTGTATGATCTAATTTGACCTCCCATTGGCCTTCTTGCAAAGAGTGTGAAGGCCCATGATCATTTTGTCCCCTGAGATGGTGCGATCATACCCTTTGCACTCTGTTCCCTAGCACAACAGTATTCCTTTTAAAGGTCCACACCTGATACAAACTAATCTATTTTATTACCTAAATCTATGTTCCTTCCTTTAAAGGTTTTGTCACTTCCATAATTTTTCCACAATTCCGTGTGCCTTATGATAAACAAATTTATATAATTATGTATACTTACAAGCTCTATGCATGCATTCCATCGCTTTATCTTATCAAAAAAAAAAAAAAAAAAACATAATATAATAAAAAAAACATAATCTCTATCTCTTCTCATAATATAATTCTCATTCACCCCATTCGCAAGCCTAGATAAAATGATTTGGTGAGATAAAATATGGACCTTCTAATGATTCGATTAAAAGAATAGATATATTAGATCTCATCTATATTAAAAAAGTAAAAATATTTCTAAAAATGATTCGATTATATTTGATTCTTAATGATTCTTAATTTAAATAAAAATTTGATTCTTAATATATATATATATGGATGACTTCCCAGTAAATCATTAGAGGAATCTCACCAAGAATTCCATCATTTTCCCAATCTCACCACCTAGGGGCTGACTAATGCAGGTCCATCAATTTGTTGGCACATAATCATTGCTACATCTTGTAGTATAATACTCATCTCCCCCACTGCAAGATGCAAGGTATTGGTTTGAGGTGACCATCTCTCAACCAATGCCATCAGAAGATGGTTATTAAGTTTGATGTACATCAACTGCCTAATACAATACAAACTGGTTGTCCTGATGGCTACAATGAATCTTGGACTTTTAATAAACCAATATTAAACCAAGAGCATGTGCGTTACTCTCTCAAGGGGTGGACCAGCAGAACAACGGTGCCATGAGGTAGTTTGGTAGAAGTTTAGGAGTCAGGTGGTAGTTTGGCAGAAGTCCAGGCCTTAGGTGGTGGTCAGCCAGAACTCTGGGCCTCAGGTGGTGGACTGGCAGAATAATGGTTCTAGGTGGTGGTCTGACATAAGTTTGGGAGTCTGGTGGTGTCTGAAAGAATTTTGGGCATCATTTGGTAATCTGGGAGAACTTCAAAAATCAGTTGGTTGTTTGATAAAAGTTTGGGCCATAGGTGGTGGTCCGGTAGAAGTCCGGGCCTCAGATAGTGGTCCAGTAGAACTCTAGACGGTGGTCAAGGAGGAGCTAAGGGGCAACTGTGACCTTAAATCTCTCTCTTACTTTTTTAGTTTAGGTCCCCCCTTTCAAGAGGAAGGAGGGCACTATTTATAAATTTCCTAGAGTGTCATGGCCCATAAATAGGAGGTAAATAAAGGGTGAACAGGGTGTGGTTTGGTTGGAAGGCCGATGTTGAATCCCTTAATCATGGACCATTTACTAGATATTTGAAGGACTTCATGATGTTGCAATTTTGTGATCTTGGGCTTGTTGGATTTATCACATTGAGCTGCTTAATTTGAATATAAGCATGTGAGATTTGGAAACTGTTTGGTAATCTAATTTGTGGTTTGGACCTTCCAACAATGCTTTGGTTCCTTAATTTGGACTCATTTGGGCTCGGGTTGAGTCGAATTTGGTGTCGTGGAGTTCATATTTTTGAGGTGTTCAGTTCAACTATAAATTTGCAGAAATCAATGTTTGGATGGTACCAATTTTAATTTTGGAAGTTTCCAAGTTGATTTTACCTCGAGATTCGGCCTGATCATAATTTTTTTTGGGTGATGTATCAACAACAAATTTAAAAATAAAAAATAAAAATGAATATGAAAACTCATGAAGAGATCAATAGGCGACAAAATTCCTTTCGGACACAAAAAATCCTAAGAACTCAACCTACTATTTGGAATTACTACTTGGAGAGAGAGAGAGGGAGAGAGACAGAGAAAAAGAGGGAGGGAGAAATGAGATGAGGAGCCAAGAAGATAACTATAGCTACAATTGTTACTCGCCCATGACTTTTTTTTATCATAAAAAATAGTTTAAACTAGTCGCTATTATGGCCAGTTACTATGCCAGATTTCGTGACGTGCCACCATAGCCTTTTAATGATTAAATAGAGGCACGGTTGGCATTTTATAAAACACAATTAGGATGAATATTTGATTTTGAAAAAAATATAGATAGTTTTTGATATATCATAAAACAGTTTTCTTGATCTGGCACAAATCTTGAAGCAAAATTGAGTTGAAAGCTTCCAAAATTAAATCAGGGACAATACAAACTCATATTACAACAAAATTATAATCAAACTGACATCTCAGAAAGAAAATCTCATCAACACCAACCCAATTGAGCCCAAAATAAGGGTCTAAAGTAGATTTAAACTATTTAAAGCACAATTTGGAATACCAAAAGAACTCTAAGGATGACATGCTTATAGTCAAATTGAGTGGCGTGACGATACAAATCCAATGAGCTCATGATTATTTAATATCAAAATCATTAAGGAATATTAATTACTATTAAATGGTCCATGATAAAGTGGATCAATATCGACTGTCCATTCTAACCACTCCCATTTTGACCTTGATCATCCATATATTTACAATCCAAGACACTCTAAAAATACTATAAATAGCCCACACTCTTATCATGAGAGGGGAGGAAGAAGAAGGAAAAGAAGGGAGGAGTTTGGGAGTGCTATTACCACCGACCACCGTCAGAGTTATTGTTGACCACTTCCGGAGTTTCCTCCCGGCCACTATAAAAATTCCTCCCAACCACTACAGGAGTTCTTCCCAATCATCATTGTAGTTTTCTTGCCGCTACAACCGGAGTTCTTCCCAACCGTAGTTGGAGTTTTCTTCCCGAGCACTATCGAAGATTCTTCCCAACTATCACCAAAGTTTCCTCCCGACTACTATCGAAGTTCTTCCCGACCGTCATCAAAGATTCCTCCTTACCACTACCAGAGTTCTTCCTAACCATTATCAAAGTTTCCTCCAAACCATCATTTGAGTTTTTGTTCCTAACCACTATCGAAGTTTCTTCTTGACCATCGCTGAAGGTCTTCTCAACCACTATTTTACTTTCATTATTTCACCAATCATCGCTAGATTTCTATTTGATTATTAACCTGTTGTAATTATAGCATCTCCAAGTAGAAGAGTGAATTAAACTTTGTAATCAACCCAAACATAGTGGAATTTACTCATCTGGGTTAAACCCCATGGTTTTTCCCTTTCTGGGTTTTCCACATAAAAAATTTCTAATGTCTCTCTCTCTCTCTCTCTCTCTCTATCTATCTATCTATCTATCTCAACTATCTGTTAGCGTGCCAGATATAAATAAATTGCTAATACTTTATTTTTTTTCTCTACTGCCACATATATTCAAGCCCGCAATAGTTTGGCACCGTTTGTGGGAACCCATTCCCAATATTTTCTGAATGGTTGATTAAAGTAATACCATAAATAGATTCTCCCTTTGTAACATCCATCGAACTAGATTAAAATCTATGAATCATGAAATTCATAATTAATCAAGGGAAGGGCCTTATTCCTTGGAAAATCAAATTCGTAGGTTGTAGGAGCAACAGGAAAGAATCTTAAAATATTGGAAGAGGCAAGCTAGTAGAGGATGTCGTCTCAAAATGATGAAGCTCCTCTCCCTCATCCCCAATAACATTATATGGGTGAGAAATTCTAAAATGTTCATTACCAAGCTAGTGCTCCTCCATAATATTATACAAAAATAGATGATGCTTCTAGTTCAACACATCCTCTACCTAGAGTCCATCAAATGTAAAATCTTCATCTTGCTCTAGATACTCCCAATCCACAGAAGCAAAATTCTAGAAATCATGATTATTATTATCACTTTCATCAAAGCCATGGACATACAACTGAAGCATGTAGACTATTAAAGGAAGAAATTGAAAGGCTTATTCGACTAGGATATCTCTGTTAATTCACTCAAAACCCACCTGTGCAAAATGAGCTAATCTTGCATGGTGGCAGAATGAACCTTATAGAATCAACAACAATAAAGGAAATAATATGCAAACCACCAGATAGTTGGAGAATTTGAAACTATGTAGGAGGACCCTTAATATCCTCTCAAGTCTTACTCACTAGCCCGGAGTAACTGATTATAAAGAAGGCACAATCTAATCCCTCCATTATATTTGGATATTCTGACTTAGAAGGGATTCATACTCCACACCAAGTCCCACTTATCATTAATACTGATAATAGAGATCCATGTTACAAAGTCAAAAGAATCCTAATCAATAATGGGAGTTTTGTAGATGTTCTATTTTACTCAACTTTTCTTAGTATGGGGTTGGCTAGAGAGAAGATTTAGGTTGCTACTGGACCATTATATGGGTTTGAAAATTTTCCAATAATGGTGGAAGAAACAATTACTCTCCCTATCACACTTGGAGAATTTTCTTGACAAGTTACTCATTCAGTTTAGTTTATTATGGTTAAGTCAGAATCGGCATATAACACTATCTTTCGGTGACCTTTAAATCCATTTTTAGATCTATCACCACAGTGCCTCGTTTGAAGATGAAATACCCAACTCCACAAGGATTGGAGAAGTGCGAGGAAATAAATAGAAACCACAATCTTGCTTTCTCAGGCATTATCAACCTCCCCCATCTATTACTTTAAGCATTACAAATTCTGATCTAAATACATCCTTTATAGAGCTTCCATGTTAGAGGTTTTTATTTATATCTCCATATCATAAGATGATCCACTTGGAAAGGTTTATATCAAGTCTTTACTTTCTGAAGAAGAAAATATGCACAGGTAAGGACATGTATAGTTCATTAGATAAACAAATTTTTTGTAAACAAATCAAGATATTTTCATGTATAGTTCATTAGATAATCATAATGAGTATAATAATCACCTATTAAGGAAAAAATGAGGAAAAAGTCCCAAATTATCACATGCTTAGTATAATAATAATAATTATCAATAACAAGAAGCTAATAAAGGTACAAATATATATATTTTTGAACTCTACAAGGTTTGATGTCCGAAAATAGGGGGCAACTGATATATCATAATAAATTTATCTTGATCGGGCACGAATCTTGAAGGAAAATTGAGTTAAGAGCTTCCAAAATTAAATCAGGGACCATCCAAACTATGATTTCAACAAAATTGTAGTCAAATTAAACGTCTCAAAAAGACAAAACCATCAACACTAAAACCAGCCATATCCGAGCACAAATGAGCCCAAAATAAGGGTCCAAAGCATATTTAAACTATTTAAAGCATAACTTGGAATACCAAAAGAACTCCACAGATGAAATGCTTATAGTTAAATCGAGCGGCTCGATAGACGCATCCATTGAGTAAAGGATCATTGAATTTTGAGATCATTAAGGCATTTAAATGATAATTAAATTGTATATGATTAAGTGGATTAATATTTATCATCCATTTAAGCCAATCCCATTTTGACCTTGATCATCCATATATTTATAAGCCAAGCCACTCTCAAAAAACTATAAATATCCCCCACTCTAATCACAAGAGGGGAGGAAGAAGAAGTAAAAGAAGGGAGAAGTTTAGGAGGTCTCTTGCCACCGACCACCACTGGAGTTTTTGCCAACCACCGTCGGAGTTCCTCCTGACTATTGCTGAAGTTCTTTTCAAGCAATGATTGTGTTTCCTCCTGACCATTACTAAAATTCCTCTCGAGCACTACCAGGGTTCCTCCTAACCATCGTTTCATTTTTCTTGCCAACTACCATCAGAGTTCCTCCCAATCATCGTTGGATTTTTCTTCCTAACTACCACCAAAGATTGTCCTCGACTGTCACCAAAGTTTCCTCCCAATTGTTGTTGTAGTTCTTCCCGACCTTTACCAAAGATTTTTTCCAGCCGCTGTCGGAGTTCTTCCCGACCATTATCAAAGTTTCCTTCAACCATCGTTAGAGTTTTTCTTCCCAACCACTGCCAGAGTTTCTTCTTAACGGTCATTGAAGCTCTTCTCAACCACTGCCTTACTTCTATTATTTCATCAATCATTGCCAGATTTCTATATGATTATTCAACCTATAGTAATTACAGCATCTCCAAGTAAAGGAGAAAATTCAACTTTGTAATCAACCCAAACTTAGTGAAATTTTCTCATATGGGCTAGGTTCCATGGCTTTTCTCTTTCTTGGTTTCCACATAAAATTTTCTAGTGTTGCACTCTCTCTTTCAAATATTTATTGAAGTGTCGGATATATGTACATTGCTAAGATGTTATATTTTTTATTCTACTATCATGTATATTCTTGCCCGTAATAGTTTGGTACCATCTGTGGGAACCCATTCCCAATACTTTCTCAATGGTTGATCAAATTAATAGAAGTAATAGATTCTCAAACTCTAACATGCATCGAACTAGATTCCCATTTGGAAATCATGGACGTTATAATTATTCAATGGAAGGGATTTATTCCTTGGAAAATTGAATTTGTGGGATGTAGGAGAAATAGGAAAGAATCCTAGAAATATTGGAGGAGGTAGGCCAGTCGAGGATGTCATCTTAAAATGATGAAGCTCCTCTCCCTCATCCCCAATAACATAATTTGGGTGAGCAATTTGAAAATGTTCATCATCAAGCTAATACTCCTCCTCCATAATATAATCAAGAAATATATGATACTACTAGTTCAAAACATCCTCCACCTAGAGTCCCTCAAATGCAAAATCTTCAACTCGCTCTAGATACACCTTGCAATGTCATACGAGATGAATTATAATGTCTCATCCAAGAAGAACTCTCATAAGGGATAGAAATCATTTTAATATCCAACAAAGTTTTCAAGAATCTTCTCTGCTAGCATACAAAATTCTATTATACCCTATCCTAATAGGGTTCAAGCTACCAACCATTGATATATATACAATGGGTTAAATGATCCGTATGAACACATTGATCATTATCGAACAATTATGCATATACAACCAGCTTTCGATGCACTTCTTTGTCAAGTTTTCTCTACCACCCTAATGAGTCAAACTCGCACATGGTTCTATACTCACCCTAGAATTACAATCCATAGTTTTGATAATCTTGCTAGACTTCTTTTTTGAATAGTTTATTGCTAATCAAAGAATAATTAAAGATTTATCGTATCTCTCTGGAATCCATCAGAATGAGGGAGAATCTTTGAAAGACTATTTTCAAAGATTTTATTCTGAAGCACTATAAACCCAAAAGTGGATCCTAAATTGTTATGAGGTGTTTTTCTTAGATGGCTGCACCCCAAACCAATTTACTCTTCATTAATGCAAGAGTAAGTTCATTCTTATGCTAACTTAATTTATATAGTAGAGGCTAAAATTATTGCCGATGAGGCTATCAATGCTCATAGAAAATAATTTGAACATCCTCCTAATAATAGAAAGAATGGTCAAGAAGTTGAAGTTGGAGCCCAAAATTCTTATAAGAGGAATCATGGTCTTCCACAATGGCTCCCTCAAAAAAATTAGGATTACAAACAAAAAGAGTACACTCCATTGAATACAACTCGTGTTAATATTCTTATAGCTACATATCATGAGAAAAATATTAAATAGCCCAATCCACTAAAGCCAAGTTATAGAATTAAGATTACTATTACCACTTTCATCGAAGTCGCGGACATACACATTATGACTGTAGATAATTAAAGGAAGAAATTGAAAGGCTGATTCAACAGGCATATCTCTATCAATTCACTCAATACCCACTTACGCTAAATAAGGCAAATCTTGATGGGGGGAAGAATTAACACCGGTAAAATCAATAGAAATAGAGGCAACAACATGCAAACCACTAGATTGTTGAAGAAATTGAAACTATTGTATTAGGTGAAAGTCTATATAGGTTGTTAGACCTAAAGAAATTATCCCAAGACTAACCAAGAGGAGGGCTGAATTGGTAATTTAAAAAACTTCTTGGTATATTAAAAAACCATTCTTTTAATTTTAATCATAATAAAAACTTTATCAAACTAAACTATTCAACCACAAAAATAAATATGCAGAAAAATAAAAAATATGGTAAATAAGAAACAACATAGAAATTTATAGTGGTTCAGTCCAACTAGACCTACGACCACTCCCTGAAGGCTCCCTCTTCAGGCATTGCACTACTATCAAAGTGACTCTTCTTTTTCTCCCACAGAAAGGCGGAGAAACCTTTACAATAAACCACTCTTCCACCAATTCCTGATGTGGTAGAGTACCATCATCCTTTCACACCCTCCAAGTGTCGGTAGAGAAATGTTGTCCTTTGATACTCTCCTAGTGTCTGCAGAGAACCGTTATCCTTTCACATACTCCTTGTGTTGACAGAGAATCATTTCCCTTTCACACCCTCTTGGTGTTGGCAGAGAACCATATATTCTCCAAAGATCTTCTCTTGAGCAACTTTAAATAAAGAGATACTCACTATTGAGCAACCATGTGAACCCTTCAGAAATTTCACTTATAATATCTCTTTCCACACTCTCAAAACACTCTTTTAAAGCACTCTCACACTTGCTCTCAAAGAAAATTTTAAGAAGCATTCAACCACAGTCAAATTTTAAGACCTTATATAAGAAAGTCATAAAAATTTATCCAGAAAACTAAAAATTTTAATTTGATTGTCCGTGATTATACAGTACGATCTCATATCGTACGTACGATCAATAAAAAAATTCATTCATATGATCCTGTACAAATTGATTTTGAGCTCTGATTGACCTGTATATGAATATACATCATATAGTATAATCAGTTCAAAATTAAACAGATTCATTGGTATGATTCTATACGAACTGATTTCATACATTAGAAGTCATCTGTATGAACTAAACATCATACAGTACAATCAATTTTAATCAAATTATGCTTCATTCAATACAAAAATGGATGAGTCCATTTCATATTATGGAAGTCTTCTATACAAACTTAATTTTGTACAGTATAACTAGTTCAAAAAAATTCACTTATTCGTATGGATGAAATGAAACACACCAATTTCATACTTTGGACGTCGTCTGTATTAACCCAAGTTCGTACAGTACGAGCAATTCAATAAATTCACCAATTTGATGGGCAAAATAATGCACCAATTTTGTACACTGGACTTCATCTGTACGACTATAACTTCGTACAGTATGAACAATACTTAGAAAATGTTCATGCAAGATTCGATTAACTACTTTCTAGAAGAACGCTTAAATCAAATCATCCTGTATAATCCAAAATTATACAGTATGATTAGTTTTAAAAAATGCAAAATTTTCACTCCCTCTATACTTATGTGCATGGTTACTCAATTACAAACACACTTTCTCATACTTTGGAAAGAAAAAAAATATAAAAATTATATACTTCAAATACAATAAATCCTAATTTAATTGGTTTTGAAGTCTTCAATAGTTTGGAGTATGATTTTCCTGAAACGAAAATAGTAATCAACATAATAATATTTTAGAATCATAAAAAACACACAAGGTATGAAAACATAGTTATGAAAATAAAGATGCTACAATCTCCCCCTTTTTTATGATGGTAAAATAATTAGTGTTTGAGTTAACATTTTAAATATTTTTTCTCCTTAGCCCCCCCGCCCCCCCCCCCCCCCCCCCCCCCTAAATAAATGACCCATTTAAAAATATGGAGTTCCCCTAAAGATAAAAAAACAAAAACCTAAACACTAAACACGAGAATGTAACAACAAACACCTACTACTAAAATCAAACAACTCGAACAAAAATGCAAACACAACACAAACGCAAATATTCAATCATTCAAAACATACACACATCACATTAGACACATGCATACATCACATTACACACATATACTCATCAAATTACACACATACACACATCACATTACACACATACGCATGTTGACCTCATTATTCGAGGTCAATTTCCCCAGAATCAATCTCTAGTACCTAGGTCTTCGTAGCCTAGTGTAGACGTCGCCCATAGGATTTCCCTTAGGTGGTCACCCACTGACGTAGCATCGACTTGAACCAACCATTCAATTCGAATTAAAATCGATTCAATCCAGATTTTGATTCAACTTCAAACAAACTCAAATCAACTCTTTTGAACCAAAATTTGCTACCCCAATCGAAGCAAAATCAAGTTTGGAAACTTCAAAAATTAATTCGGAGACCATCCAAACTCCGATTTCAGCAAACTTACAGTCGAACTGAGCATCTCAAGAATACAAACCCAACGACATCAAGATCAACCCAATCTGAGCCCAAATGAGTCCAAATCAAGGGCTCAAAGCGCTGTTGGAAGGTTCAAACCGCAATTTGAGTTACCAAACGGTCTCCAATTTTGACGAGCTTATACTCGAATCGAACGGCTCGACGAGACGAATCAATTGAGCCCAAGATCACCTAATTCCGAAATCATTAAAGCCTTCAAATGTCAACCGAACGGTCCATGGTCAAAGGGTTCAGCAACAACCCATAACCACCCACTCTCCCTCTCCCTCATCCCATAACCACCCACTCTCACTCTCCCTCAACCCATAAAAAACGTCCAAGCCTCCCTCCTCTCATACATGACACATCCAAGCCCCTCCTCTCATCTAATCTCCAGCCTAGAGACCTAAACGAATCTTTCCTTGCTGTGATTTGTCCGACCAAAGGTAACAAAGAGTGGTAAACTTTCTTCTTCTTGATCTACTTCTTCTCTATTCTAGTCTTTTCTTCATTATACAATCATCAAAAGATCAAGAATAGATTGATTCCTATTTCTTTGTGTTTGTAGACAATAAAAGTTTTGGGTAAATTCATTTCCTTCATTTGATATCTGATGTTGTTCTCTAAAAATTGTAGAAACCTTATTTTTAGTACCTATTTTTCTTCCATCTAATGGTTGTGTCCTTGACGTTGCATTGATAATCTTGTCGGTAAGAAAAGTAATGAAGGTTTGTTATTTGAAAAAGAATGCATTAACGTCTTCTTGCTCGGATATTGAAATCAGAAAATATTCTACATAAATTCTTTTAAATTTCTTTACATCATAATAACATATATGTTGGGAGTTTTTTTTCTTAGTATGTATGCAAAGGCTAGTGAAGCCCATGATGGTAAAATAACCTTTTGAGTTTCAACATACTTTCTACTTTGAAGCGTGACAAAATATAGAGGTTTTAATAGTTTCAATAAAATGTTGTTCTATTATATGGCTTTATGAGTTTTGGGAAGAAATGTTTTGTAATTGTTTTGTTTCATCTAATTAGTGCATTGGTATTTTGAGTGGAAATCATGCATTATATAAAAATTTTGTGTTCAAAGTAAGCAATGTGGTATGAATAGTCTTTATGACAATTAAAGCAAGGAAAAGTCTGAAGTGATTTTTCTTGCATCCATATGGAATGGTAATGACAATTTGAGAAATGCATGAATTTTGAAATGGGTTTTTCTCTCGTCTTTTTTTTTTTTTTTTTCCAAATAAGCAAGTAATGTGATTTATATAATTTCGTATGGTAGTTGAAAGAAAGGAAGGTTGTAGTGGAAAAGAGAAATGCAAATTTTGGAGAAGATTATGAGCTTTGTGTTGGAAGTAATCATGAGTTTTATATTTTAAGAATGAATTTTAAGGGTATTAAAAGTTGCTATATATAACTTTGAAAGATTAAATATATGTTTTGAAAAATGTGTTGAAAGGTTATTTGCTTTATACTAGAGGACTTTATGTGTTGAAAGGTGGGAATTGTATGAATTTTGGAAAAGTGGAAGAGTATGTGTTTTTGAAAAGTGGGTGTTTTTGAAAGGGTTAAGTATTTTAAAAAGAGTGTATGTTAAGTAGTAAAATGTTTTGATTTTGAATAGTAAAAAGTATATGTTTTTTTTGAAAATATAAAAGATGTCGAAAGGTAAAGCGTATACACTTTGAATGGTGAGTTGTCTATTTTTTTTTTGAAAAGTAAAGTATATATTTATTTTGAAGGTGTGTGTATGTGAAATGTATAGTTTTGAAAAGTGTGAGTTTGGAAGGATAAAATGTATGTTATTTTGAAAGGCAAAAGGTATATGTGCATTGAGAATTGCATCAATTTTTTTTTTAGAAAGTAAAGTGAAAGTAAAAGGTATGAATTGTGAAAATGGAGTATGTGTAGAAAGGTATTTTGTAGTGGAGAGTAAATTTTGGAAAGTGTATGTGTTGAAAAGTAAGAAATCTCTTTCCTTCTTTACCTCTCTATATCTTTCTTTAACTTCTCCCTTCCTGTGCCTCGAGATACATGTTGGGAAACTACAAAAGTATGCTTTTAAAAGTGAAGAGTTCAAAAGCAAAGTGAACAGAGCCGGAATTCAAGCCCGAAGAAAGGTACGTCTTTACTTTTAGTAAATTTCAATTATTTCATTATTATTTATTAAATGAACTTTCTAATCCCTATTTTTCTTCTCTTTCTTTGCATGAACTACGAGGAACGATACGGGTCGAGGGGACAAAAGTACAAGGAGCTAAAGACGTCAGTCGCCTCTATCCAACCGGGTAGAGGTGCTATGGGCGAAACCACCGGATCGTAGCCCCCGGTGACTGTGAGTATTTCTAAACTTAGAAAACCTTTAGGGGCCCTTGACGTGGTGTGCGTTAACCCTTCCCTTTTAGATCCCTGTAGTAACTTCAATTTTATTAGGTTTACTTTTATTTGCTCTTAGATCCCTAAACCCCTTTTACATATACGCAAAGTCCCAAGGGTTAGTAAATAACAAAAATTTCATCCCATATAATAGTAGTGACATTTAAGGACAATAATTAAGGACTGAGTCTTAGAAAACCTAGACTTAGGATGCATGCACACTTTAGGATAGAAACATATAACAAAGAAAACTTAGTGACACCTCACCTTAGTTTTAGTGAATATTTTTTAAATAAAAATTCAATCAATTAGAAAACTTTAGCTAATAATTGACCTAGGACATATCAAAACCACACTTTCTAATACACACACTTAGAATTGTTTGCTAGGACAACCGACTCTAGTTTTAGGTTAGGCCGGTGTTTATTTCCTTACTGCACTGTGACGGCTTTTTCTCGAGTTTTATTGCATGCTGGTTGTAAAATGTTGTTTTTGTTTATTTATTTTTACTGCACTCTGTGTTGGTTTGATGTCATATATATATAACTGCGTGGGATGATTTTTGTTATAAATTGCTTAGGATAACCTTGCAGGTGGACTAGATTTTTCTTCCCTTTCTGTGAAATGAAATGTAATATAAATATAATATATCAAGAGTCAATAAATGTGAAAGTGATTTTTTGAAAGTGGGATATTACATCCAATTTGGAATCCAAAGAAAGGAGAATATACCTTAAAGGATTATTCTCTTTTATTTAGAAAGCCAAATTAGGATGATTCAATATCCAAATAGAAAAGAAAATACCCCTCTTAGGGATGAGTTTCTTTTCATTTGGATATCTAGAACCCGACGGACTCGAGAAGTTCGTAGAAGAAGAAAAGACAGAACAAGAAGATTGAAGAAAGAAGAGGAAGAAATGAAGATTTAAGGAACAGTATATCCCATTTCAAAAATCACTTGCGTCATTCTTAGGATTAGAATCCGGGTTTGTTGTCAGTGGTGCCCGGCCACTTTACTTTTCTGCAAATTCTGGGTGTAATATGGACATTGGACATTGGACATTATATTTGGATTATTAAAATTGATTGTTTATATTATTTGTACAGTAGATTTTTTTAGGACCTTGCATGTCATGTTTTGTTTTAGCCTGGATTCGAAACGGAGAGATTTTTTTTGTAAGGGTACGCTTAAAATTCTTCTACTTGTAATTTTAAATAAAAATTTTTAGGCTCACATTCTGACAGACCACTTGACCTATGAGGGTGCAGTTCTGTCAAGGGGAAGTTGTGCAATCTCTAGAGAAAAACCTATTTTCTAAGCCTAATTTTTAAACTGCTTCATATTCATTTTATGCATTCGAGTCAATTAGCATGCATTGCATTAGATACAAATTAAAAAGAGTCTAAAATATTAATTGCATTTCTATACATTTTTTACCCTACATAAGTCAAGGGGCCAATTAGGAACTGTCTTAGATGTCGGCCCCCAATTCATTAAAACTTAAATAAACATCCCTACCCATCTTTCATAAGAGACTGGACACATGGTTTTAAAGCGCCTAGGTGGTTAGCTGGCTCCCCAATCTAGGCCGGGGTAAGTCCAGATTTGCACTTCATTAGTTAGATTCGGGTCACTATTTTATAGTACCCAAATTTGATTTAGGTTCTGAGGCAGATTCTTTTTAGATCTTAAGTCCTCGCCCTCCGGGAATATAATCCCAACTTTCTAATAAAATGTCAACTTAAACATAAAATTTTCTCTTAAAATGTAAAGCCCAACATAGGATAGACTGAGGTTGTCTCTGAGCTTCTCAGAATCCGACACCTCCTACTTTTCCTCTATTGACTCGCTAATAAATGTTCAACATTGAGCTTTCACCTTGGAAAATTCCTACTTCTATTTCTTGTCTTTTACTTTGTAGTCAAAGAGTATGAAATCACTGCTTTAATCAAGAGTTTTCTTAGGAGCATTCCTCCTAGGATGTAATTAACTATAGGAGCTTGCTCCTATATGGATTTGAGAACCTCAGACTAAAATAAACCTTGTTTTATTCATATAAAACAAGGGAAGAATCTTTGGGAATGCAGATATCTTTAAAAACTTCATTTCTAATCTTAAATATATTTGTAGGATGTTATTATTGTCTTTTCAGATAATATAATGCCTACTTGATATATTCAACTTTAGAAATGATGAATTTTATAAAACTCATTCTTGCTTTTGGATGTCTTGAAGAATGTTATGTTCGTCTTTCAAGATGATATAATATTCTCCTTGTTATATCTAAATAAAAGAATGAATAAACTTAAAAAAAAAAAAATAACCGTATTTCTATCTTTAAACATATTCTATAGAATTTCATGTTCATCTTTTAAGATGATATGTTATTCTTTGAACTGTTTGATTATAGAAATATCAATTTTCAAAACCCTATTTTGATATTAAATCCATTATAGAATATTATGTCATTCTTTCGAGATTGTACTTTATTCTCAATGCAGTATTTGATTACAAAATAGGAAAAATCAAAATCTGCGTGGTGACAACATTTTTTTCCCACCAAGGTTTTTCTGGCGACTCCGCTGGGGATCAATCCTCTCTCCATCTTTAGCAGTGTTTTATACCCTTTAATCGGTAGTATACTTGTGCTCGTCATAGGTTGTAACTACTTTTCTTTCGCCGGTTCTTTTATTCATTTCATTCTTGAATAATTTGGCCGGTATCTAAAAAATTTTAGAGGTCTTATTTTGGACCCCGTTAGAAAACTAACGAGGAGCTCCTTTATAATGACCTTTTTGTAAAGAAAATCCCTATGTGCTAATTCGAATGTTGCAGTTACATTTTTCTTGTAGCTTGATGCTTGACTTAGCACTAGGTCCAAAATTAATTTGCCCAATCTTTAGTAATATGTATAGTTACTTCTTTTAGTAACTTAATATATTACTTGGATTGGGTCCAAAAAACTTTAAGTCTTCAAAAATTTTAAACTTCTGTGTCCTAGCAAATATGTTGCAGTTATATATTTTTATAACTCGATATGTGGCTGGACAAATCTCAAGAAATTTGAGCTTTTAAATCAATTCAAAGTTTTCTCCTTATCTAAACTAACATATTATAGTTATATATTTTTATAGCTTAATATGTGTGGTAGGACAAGGTCCAAAAGCTCAAACCTTCAAATCAAAACTTTTTGCTTGTCCTATTAACATATTGTAGTTACATGTCCTTTGTAGCTTGATATGTTTGCTAGGACAGGGTCCATAACCTGATATATGCAAGATTTTCAAGATTAAATTCGATTTACATTGAGAAAAGTTTGAAGGTTTGAATAGTAGTTAAGCTTATAAAAATAATTTTGCTAGAGAAAATAGCAGGTTGGTTTCTTTTAAAAAGAAATTTACCTTTATCTTCCTTAAATTGTAATTAAAATTTCGTTGTGGTTGACTCCTCTAAACACTTAAAGAATAAGACCTATAATTTTCAATGCTAAAATGAAAAGTGTGTTCCCTCCCTCCCTCCACTTGGGTGGATTAACGCTTTAGATGAAGATATATTTAATCTCATTTCCTTTTGGAACCTCAAAGCATAAAAGTTTAGCTAATTTTGCTAGGTTCCTAGCAATCGCTGAATTAAATTCAAATATATTTTGAAATCTTTTATTCAACCATGTTATGATTTTTCTAATCTTAGGAATGAATAATTATTGGTTGATATATTGAAATTTGAAAATATTTGGAATTCCCTCACCTTTAAACCTTCTTATAGGTTAAAGTTTAATATGCCTATAAATCCTATTTCCTAAGAGTACTACATGGATACGACAATTTGTCCTCTGCCATGTGATTTAACTCTGATAGAATGTGGATCTTAAGGTATGCGATGAAGATAAGTAGACAAGTTATATAAAAGCTTTTGTTCATCATATGTAGTTTTCTCTTATGGTAATACTTTTAAATCAAATATTAGCTAAGTTTACTCTTGGCTTTATTACTCCATTTGAGAAAACTCATGAGCAATTCTTGTTAAGATTGATCATCTTAAATTCCTCTTTCAGTCAAAGACTTGGGATAATTCAAGGTTCCTTATTAAGGCTAACCCATGATATGATAAACATTTCTCTATCATGTGGCTTTTTCTTAAAAGTAATTGACATACCTTGAATTGATACCGAGTCAGGTGATTTTATAACATCTTTAATAGTTTTTCCTCTTCAATAGTGATAAAAAAAATTATCATATATGGGTTCACCCATTATGATATTCATACATATCTTCTTTTGAATAAAGATTTATGTCAAATTAAAATTGGAGGAAAGGAAATTTTTGTTCACCTTGTTGTTATACATTTCATAGACATCTTGCAAATTGATGAACTTATTTCATAATTATCTCATTCAAGTTATTTATTCAAACTATAGGATTGGGTCCGATTTGTAGATCAATATTCCTTATATAAGAGGGTTAATTTTCTACTCTTACACTTGGAAGATGATTTTACAACTAAAATAATCATTTCAAGATTAAAGAAAAGGAAGCAACAAAAAAAAAAAAAAAAAAAAAGGGGTAAAGAAGGAAAAGAAAAGAAATGAAAAAGAGACACATTCATTAAATGTGTAGCAAAAAAAAAAAAAAATTATGACTTCTCTTTCTTAATCTTAAATATCAAAGGACCTATTTATCCTTTAGTATTTTTAACACTTGATTTTGAGAATTCAAAATTTTTGTTCATCATCAAGCATTGATGTTCTATTAGATGTAAAATATAAATATCATCTACAAGATTTGAAAATATTGAATTTCTACCTCTAATGTGATTCTCTTTCGATATAATTCTTAATTTAATGAAAACATAAAGAAGGAAACCCTAGTTTTGCTTGTAGGGAGCTTTGATCTGGGTTAACAAAATCTAAATCTTGAGACCTCTCTAGTTGGAAACTTGAGTAGGTTTGTTCATATCTTCAAATTATAAAGGAAAATTACATAGATGATCAATCTAACTAGAATTATAATGGTGCTGGTTGTGCATTATTGGGTTTCACATATCTAACCTAATTGAGATGCATAAACAAACCATTATCCAAAAATCTTTAACTCTCTTTTGGACATCTTTCAATCTGAATGAGATTCTAGATAAGATCCTGATACTGGATGATCTATAGTGTTATTTATAGATATAAAAATCACTTTCTTTAGATTCAAATTTTTGAAACTAAACTAAGGGACATCCCTTAGTTGGTTCTGAGATGATTATCTAATGTTCTCATTCACTATTGAATAACTATAACTTCCAAATTTAAATCTATTATTGAATGAACTAGGATGTTAGAACATGAGGGGTTCTATCCTTAGTGATGTCGATGATACCCTTGTTTGAATCTTTATCAAACTTCAAATCAAAATCAAACTATAATTTGACCTAGTCCATTATTGACTAATCTTGGATGTTAGAATTGGAGGGATTCTATTCCCGATAAAGTCTATGATGGCTTCGTCAAATATATATATAATTCAATTCAAGGTATATCTTCAGCTTATTATAAACTAGAATTGGATGTTAGAGTCTAAATAACTCTATTCCCATCAAAGAATCTTTTCATAGCATTGAAATTCAAAATATTTGAAACTACAATTTTCTTTGAAGGAAGTTGTTAAGTTTTAACTTTTGATTGAAATCGTTCTGGTCATATTCAAACTATTTAATTTAATTTAGAGGGAGTCAACCAATCCTTAATTACATTTTTGAATCTTTTCCAATATCATTTTGATTGGGTTAAGATGATTAAAACTTAAGCGAGCACAGTCAAATATTATAAGAAAATTATCAAATAAAAAAAAATGAAGCTTTCACTCTTTGATGAAAATCAAACTTTTCTTAATCATTATGAGAATTTGATATTCCTTAGTGCTTTCACTATAAAGGATGCTCAATTATTCTCCTTGTTCTTCAACAACTCATGCAAAAGTTAAATTTTTTTTTAAGGAAAATTTTATCATGTTGCATTTAGTTCTCCTAGAATATGCAAATGAGGACTCTAGAAAATTCATATGATTTTCTTTGAGTTAATCGAAACAAATTCAATTACAGAATGAATCTTTAATCAAAATCTTGCATTTCTCCTCCAGTGGTCGAGATACTTTGTTAAGTCTTTACTTATCAAAGATGATCAAACTACTCCCCTTTTGTTTTCCTCACATACGATGATCCAATATAAAAACATAATCCCTAGTGGATTATTTGTAAGTTATAAAGATCATTTGTAATGAAGGATAAAACAAAATTTTAATCAAAAGATTTTCAAGTCTATTAATCTTCAAAAAACATTTTTCTTTCCCTTCTAAAAAATGATATATACAAATGTTATAATCTCTAATAGAATATTTACAATTTGTTAATATCATTTGTGACGAAGGGAAATGATTCAAAATTTTAAAAAAAATTCAATTATACTTCTAAATTCAATCCAGTTTAAATCAGTCTTTAGGTCTAAGTCCGCTTTTACGGCATCCTATTGGCTTTCTGGCTTAAGTCCGCTCTTACGGCAGCCAATCTTGTTTAAATCAGTCTTTAGGTCTAAGTCCTCTTTTACGGCATCCTATTGGCTTTCTGGCTTAAGTCCGCTCTTACGGCAGCCAATCGAGTTTAAATTAGTCTTTAGGTCTAAGTCCGCTTTTACGGCATCCTATTGACTTTCTGGCTTAAGTCCTCTCTTACGGCAGCCAATCCTGTTTAAATCAGTCTTTAGGTCTAAGTCCGCTTTTACGGCATCCTATTGGCTTTCTGCTTAAGTCCGCTCTTACGGCAGCCAATCCTGATTAAATCAGTCTTTAGGTCTAAGTCCGCTTTTACGACATCCTATTGGTTTTCTGGCTTAAGTTCGCTCTTACGGCAGCCAATCCTGTTTAAATCCATCTTTAGGTCTAAGTCCGCTTTTAAGGCATCCTATCGACATCTGGCTTAAGTCCGCTCTTACGGCAGCCAATCCTGTTTAAATCAGTCTTTAGGTCTAAGTCTGCTTTTACGGCATCCTACTGGCTTTTTGGCTTAAGTCCGCTCTTACGGCAGCCAATCCTGATTAAATCAGTCTTTAGGTCTAAGTCCGCTTTTACGGCATCCGATTGACTTTCTAGCTTAAGTCCGCTTTTACGGCAACCAATCCAGTTTAAATCAGTCTTTAGGTCTAAGTCCGCTTTTACGGCATCCTATTGGCTTTCTGGCTTAAGTCCGCTCTTACGGCAGCCAATCTTGTTTAAATCAATCTTTAGGTCTAAGTCCGCTTTTACGGCATCCTATTGGCTTTCTGGCTTAAGTCCGCTCTTACGGTAGCAAATCCAGTTTAAATCAGTCTTTAGGTCTAAGTCCGCTTTTACGGCATCCTATTGGCTTTCTGGCTTAAGTCCGCTCTTACGGCAGCTAATCCTGTTTAAATCAGTCTTTAGGTCTAAGTCCGCTTTTACGGCATTCTATTGGCTTTCTGCTTAAGTTCGCTCTTACGGCAGCCAATCTTGATTAAATCAGTCTTTAGGTCTAAGTCCGCTTTTACGGCATCCTATTGGTTTTCTGGCTTAAGTCCGCTCTTACGGCAGCCAATCCTGTTTAAATCCGTCTTTAGGTCTAAGTCCGCTTTTAAGGCATCCTATCGACATCTGGCTTAAGTCTGCTCTTACGGCAGCCAATCCTGTTTAAATCAGTCTTTAGGTCTAAGTCCGCTTTTACGGCATCCTACTGACTTTCTGGCTTAAGTCCGCTCTTATGGCAGCCAATCCTGATTAAATCAGTCTTTAGGTCTAAGTCCGCTTTTACGACATCCTATTGACTTTCTAGCTTAAGTCCGCTTTTACGGCAACCAATCCAGTTTAAATCAGTCTTTTGGTCTAAGTCCGCTTTTACGGCATCCTATTGGCTTTCTGGCTTAAGTCCGCTCTTACGGCAGCCAATCTTGTTTAAATCAGTCTTTAGGTCTAAGTCCGCTTTTACGGCATCCTATTGGCTTTCTGGCTTAAGTCCGCTCTTACGGCAGCCAATCCTGATTAAACCAGTCTTTAGGTCTAAGTCCGCTTTTACGGCATCCTATTGGCTTTCTGGCTTAAGTCCGCTCTTACAGCAGCCAATCCTGTTTAAATCCGTCTTTAGGTCTAAGTCCGCTTTTACGGCATCCTATCGATATTCTGGCTTAAGTCCGCTCTTACGGTAGCCAATCCTGATTAAATCCGTCTCTAGGTATAAGTCCTCCTACGGTATCCTATTGACATCTTTGGAGTTAGGAGTAAGCATCCCTAGTGGCATCCTAATCTTCATCCCGAAGAGAAGTATAAGCATCCCCAGCGGCATCTTCTCTTCATTAAATTTTAAATCTTAAATCCGTCTCTAGGTATAAGTCCTCCTACGGCATCCTATTGACATTCTTGAAGTTAGGTATAAGCATCCCCTGTGGCATCCTAATCTTCATCCAGAAGTTAAGTATAAGCATCCCTAGCGGCATCTTTTCTTCATCCATATTTACACTCTTGAAGTTATTCTTGATTTATAAAAAGGTTTCAATCATATCAAAATCAAATTCAAAATTCCTATTCGTGCCAAACCACATTCAACTTTTTCAAATCTTGACTTTACTAAATGATGCTAACATCTTTAATTATTATTTGCTAAAGCCATCAATGACGACATCAACTTCAAATCAATTCATCAACTCAAATATTTCTAAACTTTTCTCCGTATTTTCTATCAAACCTCAAAATTCCTTCAATTCATATATTCAAATCTTCAACTTCAACTCTGCATCTAGTTGATCGATTCGGTCAACGCCAATACGCAAGATAAACTTTGACAAGTTTATCATGCCTATTGGGGGTCCATTTGTTGACCTCATTATTCGAGGTCAATTTCCCCAGAATCAATCTCTAGTACCTAGGTCTTCGTAGCCTAGTGTAGACGTCGCCCATAGGATTTCCCTTAGGTGGTCACCCACTGACGTAGCATCAACTCGAACCTACCATTCAATTCGAATTAAAATCGATTCAATCCAGATTTTGATTCAACTTCAAACAAACTCAAATCAACTCTTTTGAACCAAAATTTGCTACACCAATCGAAGCAAAATCAAGTTTGGAAACTTCAAAAATTAATTCGGAGACCATCCAAACTCCGATTTTAGCAAACTTACAGTCGAACTGAGCGTCTCAGGAATACAAACCCAACGACATCAAGATCAACCCAATCTGAGCCCAAATGAGTCCAAATCAAGGGCTCAAAGCGCTGTTGGAAGGTTCAAACCGCAATTTGAGTTACCAAACGGTCTCCGATTTTGACGAGCTTATACTCGAATCGAACGGATCGACGAGACGAATCCAATGAGCCTAAGATCACCTAATTCCAAAATCATTAAAGCCTTCAAATGTCAACCGAACAGTCCATGGTCAAAGGGTTCAGCAACAACCCATAACCACCCACTCTCCCTCTCCCTCATCCCATAACCACCCACTCTCACTCTCCCTCAACCCCAAAAAAACGTCCAAGCCTCCCTCCTCTCATACATGACACATCCAAGCCCCTCCTCTCATCTAATCTGCAGCCTAGAGACCTAAACGAATCTTTCCTTGCTGTGATTTGTCCGACCAAAGGTAACAAAGAGTGGTAAACTTTCTTCTTCTTGATCTACTTCTTCTCTATTCTAGTCTTTTCTTCATTATACAATCATCAAAAGATCAAGAATAGATTGATTCCTATTTCTTTGTGTTTGTAGACAATAAAAGTTTTGGGTAAATTCATTTCCTTCATTTGATATCTGATGTTGTTCTCTAAAAATTGTAGAAACCTTATTTTTAGTACCTATTTTTCTTCCATCTAATGGTTGTGTCCTTGACGTTGCATTGAGAATCTTGTCGGTAAGAAAAGTAATGAAGGATTGTTATTTGAAAAAGAATGCATTAACGTCTTCTTGCTCGGATATTGAAATCAAAAAATATTCTACATAAATTCTTTTAAATTTCTTTACATCATAATAACATATATGTTGGGAGTTTTTTTTCTTAGTATGTATGCAAAGGCTAGTGAAGCCCATGATGGTAAAATAACCTTTTGAGTTTCAACATACTTTCTACTTTGAAGCGTGACAAAATATAGAGGTTTTAATAGTTTCAATAAAATGTTGTTCTATTATATGGCTTTATGAGTTTTGGGAAGAAATGTTTTGTAATTGTTTTGTTTCATCTAATTAGTGCATTGGTATTTTGAGTGGAAATCATGCATTATATAAAAATTTTGTGTTCAAAGTAAGCAATGTGGTATGAATAGTCTTTATGACAATTAAAGCAAGGAAAAGTCTGAAGTGATTTTTCTTGCATCCATATGGAATGGTAATGACAATTTGAGAAATGCATGAATTTTGAAATGGGTTTTTCTCTCGTCTTTTTTTTTTTTTTTTTTTTTCAAATAAGCAAGTAAAGTGATTTATATAATTTCGTATGGTAGTTGAAAGAAAGGAAGGTTGTAGTGGAAAAGAGAAATGCAAATTTTGGAGAAGATTATGAGCTTTGTGTTGGAAGTAATCATGAGTTTTATATTTTAAGAATGAATTTTAAGGGTATTAAAAGTTGCTATATATAACTTTGAAAGATTAAATATATGTTTTGAAAAATGTGTTGAAAGGTTATTTGCTTTATACTAGAGGACTTTATGTGTTGAAAGGTGGGAATTGTATGAATTTTGGAAAAGTGGAAGAGTATGTGTTTTTGAAAAGTGGGTGTTTTTGAAAGGGTTAAGTATTTTAAAAAGAGTGTATGTTAAGTAGTGAGTGTTTTGATTTTGAATAGTAAAAAGTATATGTTTTTTTTGAAAATATAAAAGATGTCGAAAGGTAAAGCGTATACACTTTGAATGGTGAGTTGTCTATTTTTTTTTGAAAATTAAAGTATATATTTATTTTGAAGGTGTGTGTATGTGAAATGTATAGTTTTGAAAAGTGTGAGTTTGGAAGGATAAAATGTATGTTATTTTGAAAGGCAAAAGGTATATGTGCATTGAGAATTGCATCAATTTTTTTTTTTAGAAAGTAAAGTGAAAGTAAAAGGTATGAATTGTGAAAATGGAGTATGTGTAGAAAGGTATTTTGTAGTGGAGAGTAAATTTTAGAAAGTGTATGTGTTGAAAAGTAAGAAATCTCTTTCCTTCTTTACCTCTCTATATCTTTCTTCAACTTCTCCCTTCCTGTGCCTCGAGATACATGTTGGGAAACTACAAAAGTATGCTTTTAAAAGTGAAGAGTTCAAAAGCAAAGTCAACAGAGCCGGAATTCAAGCCCGAAGAAAGGTACGTCTTTACTTTTAGTAAATTTCAATTATTTCATTATTATTTATTAAATGAACTTTCTAATCCCTGTTTTTCTTCTCTTTCTTTGCATGAACTACGAGGAACGATACGGGTCGAGGGGACAAAAGTACAAGGAGCTAAAGACGTCAGTCGCCTCTATCCAACCGGGTAGAGGTGCTATGGGCGAAACCACCGGGTCGTAGCCCCCGGTGACTGTGAGTATTTCTAAACTTAGAAAACCTTTAGGGGCCCTTGATGTGGTGTGCGTTAACCCTTCCCTTTTATATCCCTGTAGTAACTTCAATTTTATTAGGTTTACATTTATTTGCTCTTAGATCCCTAAACCCCTTTTACATATACGCAAAGTCCCAAGGGTTACTAAATAACAAAAATTTCGTCCCATATAATAGTAGTGACATTTAAGGACAATAATTAAGGATTGAGTCTTTGAAAACCTAGACTTAGGATGCATGCACACTTTAGGATAGAAACATATAACAAAGAAAACTAAGTGACACCTCACCTTAGGATTATTGAATATTTTTTAAATTAAAATTCAATCAATTAGAAAACTTTAGCTAATAATTGACCTAGGACATATCAAAACCACACTTTCTAATACACACATTTAAAATTGTTTGCTAGGACAATCGACTCTAGTTTTAGGTTAGGCCGGTGTTTATTTCCTTACTGCACTGTGACGGCTTTTTCTCGAGTTTTATTGCATGCTGGTTGTAAAATGTTGGTGTGTTTGTTTATTTATTTTTACTGCACTCTGTGTTGGTTTGATTGACGATTAGATTACCAATAGGCTAGGAGCAATCTGGATTGTTAATATGATTTTTTGCAGGTGGCCACACTCATACAGGGCAGAAAAAGGGGGCTAATTAATTAATAATAAATAAATGCTACAGGTGCTTCTACTTCTTAGCCCCCAAATGAAGAAGAGTGTGGCCAAGTGTGGCTTAATAATTTAAATTCAATTGCATATATATATAACTGTGTGGGATGATTTTTGTTATAAATTGCTTAGGATAACCTTGCAGGTGGACTAGATTTTTCTTCCCTTTCTGTGAAATGAAATGTAATGTAAATATAATATATCAAGAGTCAATAAATGTGAAAGTGATTTTTTAAAAGTGGGATATTACATCCAATTTGGAATCCAAAGAAAGGAGAATATACCTTAAAGGATTATTCTCTTTTATTTGGAAAGCCAAATTAGGATGATTCAATATCCAAATAGAAAAGAAAATACCCCTCTTAGGGATGAGTTTCTTTTCATTTGGATTTCTAGAACCCGACAGACCCGAGAAGTTCGTAGAAGAAGAAAAGACAGAACAAGAAGATTGAAGAAAGAAGAGGAAGAAATGAAGATTTAAGGAACAGTATATCCCATTTCAAAAATCACTTGCGTCATTCTTAGGATTAGAATCCGGGTTTGTTGTCAGTGGTGCCCGGCCACTTTACTTTTCTGTAAATTCTGGGTGTAATATGGACATTGGACATTATATTTGGATTATTAAAATTGATTGTTTATATTAATTGTGCAGTAGATTTTTTTAGGACCTTGCATGCCGTGTTTTGTTTTTGCCTGGATTCGAAACGGAGAGATTTTTTTTGTAAGGGTACGCTTAAAATTCTTCTACTTGTGATTTTAAATAAAAATTTTTAGGCTCACATAGTAACTCTAACGATCTAAGAAGTAAGCTCGGGACCGCCGAGAGTCAGCATAAGCATATTTATACTTTCTCTTCCTTGTTAGGCACCTCCCCGCCTGCGGGTTCTGGCAGACCACTTGACCTATGAGGGTGCAGTTCTGTCAAGGGGAAGTTGTGCAATCTCTAGAGAAAAACCTTTTTTCTAAGCCTAATTTTTAAACTGCTTCATATTCATTTTATGCATTCGAGTCAATTAGCATGCATTGCATTAGATACAAATTAAAAAGAGTCTAAAATATTAATTGCATTTCTATACATTTTTTACCCTACATAAGTCAAGGGGCCAATTAGGAACTGTCTTAGATGTCGGCCCCCAATTCATTAAAACTTAAATAAACATCCCTACCCATCTTTCATAAGAGACTGGACACATGGTTTTAAAGCGCCTAGGTGGTTAGCTGGCTCCCCAATCTAGGTCGGGGTAAGTCCAGATTTGCACTTCATTAGTTAGATTCGGGTCACTATTTTATAGTACCCAAATTAGATTTAGGTTCTGAGGCAGATTATTTTTAGATCTTAAGTCCTCGCCCTCCGGGAATATAATCCCAACTTTCTAATAAAATGTCAACTTAAACATAAAATTTTCTCTTAAAATGTAAAGCCCAACATAGGATAGACTGAGGTTGTCTCTGAGCTTCTCAGAATCCGACTCCTCCTACTTTTCCTCCATTGACTCGCTAATAAATGTTCAACATTGAGCTTTCACCTTGGAAAATTCCTACTTCTATTTCTTGTCTTTTACTTTGTAGTCAAAGAGTATGAAATCACTGCTTTAATCAAGAGTTTTCTTAGGAGCATTCCTCCTAGGATGTAATTAACTATAGGAGCTTGCTCCTATATGGATTTGAGAACCTCAGACTAAAATAAACCTTGTTTTATTCATATAAAACAAGGGAAGAATCTTTGGGAATGCAGATATCTTTAAAAACTTCATTTCTAATCTTAAATATATTTGTAGGATGTTATTATTGTCTTTTCAGATAATATACTTCCTACTTGATATATTCAACTTTAGAAATGATGAATTTTATAAAACTCATTCTTGCTTTTGGATGTCTTGAAGAATATTATGTTTGTCTTTCAAGATGATATAATATTCTCCTTGTTATATCTAAATAAAATAATGAATAAACTAAAAAAAAAAAAACCGTATTTCTATCTTTAAACATATTCTATAGAATTTCATGTTCATCTTTTAAGATGATATGTTATTCTTTGAACTGTTTGATTATAGAAATATCAATTTTCAAAACCCTATTTTGATATTGAATCCATTATAGAATATTGTGTCATTCTCTCGAGATTGTACTTTATTCTCAATGCAGTATTCGATTACAAAATAGGAGAAATCAAAATCTGCGTGGTGACAATATTTTTTTTCCCACCAACGCACATCATGTTACACATATACAAACATCACAATACACACATACACACATCATATTACATACATACACACATCACATTACACACATACACACATCACAGTACACACATACATAAATTATCAAATAATATTATGTCTTCCTGTTTTGACAACCACAAAAGGGAAAGTACATCTTAAAATGAAAGATTTTTTATAGATAAACCAAAAGAGCTGAAGAAGAAAGAGATTTTAAGCAAATTGCAAATATAATATTAACTTTGTAAACAAAAAAGAAAATTTTCAATTTTTTAAATCAAAGAATAGCTAAGATAAAAAAGTCAATGAGGTTTATTGTTCATGTTAGAAAAATTAAATAAAAATGATTATTACAAAAATGACTATATAAAGATTGGTTAAGTTCTGAATCTATATTGAATATGATTGCTAATTAGATTGATTTGTGTTAGATATTGGTTAATAAAGGAAATAACACTACAAATGTTTTTCAATTGGGGACATTGCACATCTTTTTAAAAATTTGTGGCACACTTTTTGTATCTTTTCTATTTTGGCTAATTATGTGCCTCTTTTCACTTTGCGAACCATTGCGTATCCTTTTTATTTTTGCAAGCTTTATGCATTTCTTCCTTTTTTTTTAGGTCTTTCAAATATCAATAGTCTAAATTAAAATTCCACTAATAACAAAAATAAACATATTGAAAAGGAAAATAAAAATAATATGACATCAATCTTGCAACAATTATAGTTTAGATATGATTGTCAATAAGAACATGAAATTGATCTCGTTGTCTACATCAAGTCATAATTTAATTTATACTTTTGAAAGATTAAATTTTGTAAAGAAATTAGTTTATAGAGCAAAGTAATTAAGAATCCTTCCACTGATCAACCACAAAATATTTTTCCATTAAAAAATAAATATTTTAAGAAAAGTAATTCAATGCAAGTAATATTTTTCTAGCTTTTCATTGATAATAAGGAGCATATACAAACATTCTACATAGCACTAAACTCATAAAAAAAATATCACAATAGCCAAAACTAACTACTCATAGGCAACATCAATAAAAAAGTACATTTAGAAATCAGAGGGGTCCTTATCTAGAGGAGGTGATTGGTTGAAGATAGATAAGTAACTATTCATCATAGATACATTGGTGTTCACCTAGTCAAACTTCCTTTGGATCCAACCTATATCTTCTTGATACCTTGCATCTTGTTGATTAAGGCGAATCTCAATTTGATCAAAGCATTGATCAAAATGAGTTTGCAATCTATCAAAGCGTTGGACCATCTCTTGGTTGAAATTTTGATCAGGTCCAGGAGCAGGTGCAGGTGTTAGAGTAGGAACTCCCCCTTCTTCAACTGAATCATCACATTCAGAACTTTGATCTCTCCCAAAAAGTGCCCGAAAGGAGGAATCAGTAAAGTATATAGGGAGTTAAGTGGGATGTTCAAGATGAATTAGATTGTACTTTTTTTCAAGGATATAAGCAACTATATGTCCTAAAGCCACATTTTTCTTCCTTTTATGATGAGGAAGTCCAATTTTAGAAAGATTATAAAGATAGTCCATAATTAATTCGGCTTCATCAAATGGTTTTTAACTCATTATCAAGTAGGTGACTATGGATAAAATAGGATTCTTGTTAATTTGATCACCATCTTTTGGAATGATAGAAGTTTTCAAAATATATTGGATGATTCGGGCATTTCAGTTCAAAGTGTAAACACGAGCCAAATGACTCACTTGGGTGACACCTCTAAGAGTTTAATTAATTTCAGACCAATTAAAATTGGCTCTAGAGGTTAAAGTATATGCCCTAATCCATTGGGTTCTTAAATGAAGAAAGTTGCCTAAAACTTCCTTTATGATTTCGACATGCTGCTTAAAGACATAGGATGTAATTATGGTGTGATCCTAATTAACTTTCATGTTGGCAAAAAGAAATGGAAAGTTTCTTTATTGTAGGTGTAAATAAGAGTCAAGATAGACAAAAATTGAGTTGAAACAAAAAAGGGCATGATAGAGAAATGGATGTCACCATGAATAAGAAGTCAGGAAGAGGTGAATTTAGCAGTAGAGTACCTGAAGTAGGCATCCTCTTTTTCTTTGGATAAGAAGTTATTATCCCTACCTGTTTTAGATCAAGATCCCTTAGAAAAGCTAGGTCGTTTGTTGCTACTAGCCATTCCTAAGATATGGACACTAGAAGGTTTGGAATGGATAAGAAAGTATTGAAAAAATGAATCCAAATCTTCTTTTTATAGAAAAATAATCTATCATACTATGAATTTTGATCGTACATATGATTTTAAAATCATATGGGACAAAACTATTTTTGTACGTACAAATGGATACGGCTAAAAACGAAATGGCTTTTCATAAAACACCATTTTTGAAGCATCCTTTTATGCATACTTTTTGACCATACGATCGTACAGACGAACAAGACTAACTACTCATAAGCAACATCAATAAAGAAGTACATTTAGAAATCAGAGGGGTCCTTATCTAGAGGAGGTGATTGGTTGAAGATAGATAAGTAACTATTCATCATAGATACATTGGTGTTCACCTAGTCAAACTGCCTTTGGATCCAACCTATATCTTCTTGATACCTTGCATCTTGTTGATTAAGGCGAATCTCAATTTGATCAAAGCATTGATCAAAATGAGTTTGCAATCTATCAAAGCGTTGGACCATCTCTTGGTTGAAATTTTGATCAGGTCCAGGAGCAGGTGCAGGTGTTAGAGTAGGAACTCCCCCTTCTTCAACTGAATCATCACATTCAGAACTTTGATCTCTCCCAAAAAGTGCCCGAAAGGAGGAATCAGTAAAGTATATAGGGAGTTAAGTGGGATGTTTAAGATGAATTAGATTGTACTTTTTTTCAAGGATATAAGCAACTATATGTCCTAAAGCCACATTTTTCTTCCTTTTATGATGAGGAAGTCCAATTTTAGAAAGATTATAAAGATAGTCCATAATTAATTCGGCTTCATCAAATGGTTTTTAAGTCATTATCAAGTAGGTGACTATGGATAAAATAGGATTCTTGTTAATTTGATCACCATCTTTTGGAATGATAGAAGTTTTCAAAATATATTGGATGATTCGGGCATTTCAGTTCAAAGTGTAAACACGAGCCAAATGACTCACTTGGGTGACACCTCTAAGAGTTTAATTAATTTCAGACCAATTAAAATTGGCTCTAGAGGTTAAAGTATATGCCCTAATCCATTGGGTTCTTAAATGAAGAAAGTTGCCTAAAACTTCCTTTATGATTTCGACATGCTGCTTAAAGACATAGGATGTAATTATGGTGTGATCCTAATTAACTTTCATGTTGGCAAAAAGAAATGGAAAGTTTCTTTATTGTAGGTGTAAATAAGAGTCAAGATAGACAAAAATTGAGTTGAAACAAAAAAGGGCATGATAGAGAAATGGATGTCACCATGAATAACAAGTCAGGAAGAGGTGAATTTATCAGTAGAGTACCTGAAGTAGGCATCCTCTTTTTCTTTGGATAAGAAGTTATTATCCCTACCTGTTTTAGATCAAGATCCCTTAGAAAAGCTAGGTCGTTTGTTGCTACTAGCCATTCCTAAGATATGGACTCTAGAAGGTTTGGAATGGATAAGAAAGTATTGAAAAAATGAATCCAAATCTTCTTTTTATAGAAAAATAATCTATCATACTATGAATTTTGATCGTACATATGATTTTAAAATCATATGGGACAAAACTATTTTTGTACGTACAAATGGATACGGCTAAAAACGAAATGGCTTTTCATAAAACACCATTTTTGAAGCATCCTTTTATGCAAGCTTTTTGACCATACGATCGTACAGACGAACAAGTGTTTGTTCAGAATTATCAGAATATTAAAGATTATTTTAAAGGCAGTTAGGTTCATCCCCTATAAAAATTATTAGTACGATCGTACCAATAAATGATTATTTCATAAGTATGATCTACAATCAATAACTAACACCTATTAGAAAATTGTCCCCACTAGTATAGATGAAACTATTTATATTGTACTGGATGATGACATCATCGTACAATATAAATCCTATAAAATGCTAAGTTTCATGTGCTCAACTCAAAAACTTATCATGTATAAGTTATAGAATTAGTACATGACAAAAAATTTTCATACAGTGTGAAAAGAACACTTAGAAAATAAGTCATGACAATCAAAAAATCTTCTTAAAAATTAATCACCTTACATGAAATGACATGCTTTAGTAAAAATGAAAAAAAAAAAAAAAAACACAAAACTAAACACACAAACACAAACAAAATAAATAAATAAAAAATAAACTAAATGAATACATATTCACAGCAATTTATGTATGCAAAATTTTCAATTTAAGTATTAAGATAAATCACAGCTAACTTGGTTCATAATGTGCTAAATGTGTCAAAGGCTAGTGGGTGACACCTCTAAGGGTCCTTTCTAATTGCAATGAGGAATTCATTGGTGTAGTCACTAATTTAGCATTATACATCTTATATTTCTTGATTATCTCCTTAATATACTTTAACTGAATAAGAAATGTTCCTTCCTCATTTTTTTTATACTAAAACTAAGAAAATAACTCAAATATCCCATTAAACTCATCTCAAATTCACTACTCATTGTTTTTAAAAAATCACCATAAATATTGTTATTTGTAGATCCAAATAAGATGTCATCAACATATATTAGAATAATGAGCATATCACCTCCTATCTTTTTCAAAATGAGAGTGGTGTCCACACATCCTTTCATAAATGATCTCTCTAATAGGAATGTGCTTAACCTCTTAAATAAGGCCCTATGTGCTTGTTTTAGTCTAGAAATGCCTTTTTAAATTTAAAAACATGATTATGGAATTTAATATTTTCAAAACCTAGAGGTTGCTCAACATAAATATCCTCTTGTATCACCCAATTCAAAAAGTCACTTTTAACATCCATTTGATACTATTTAAAACCTTTAAAACAAGCAAAGACAAATAAAATCCTAATTGGTTCAAGTATGGCTACAAGGGAAAAAAGTCTCTTTAAAATCAATCTCTTCTATTTGATTACACCTCTTAACCACCAATCTTATCTTATTTCTAATCACAACTCCTGAATCATTCATTTTATTTTTGAACACCAACTTAGTTCCAATAACACTTTGATCATAAGGCCTTTCAATCAATTTTCAAACATTATTTCGTACAAATTAATTTAATTCTTCATATATGGCCAAAATATAAAATTTATTCAAAAGTACTTGATTTATATAGTGGGTTCAACCATTGATACAAAAGATATAATGGTTTACTTCTAACTAAGTCCATGCCTACTCCTAACACCCTCACTAGGTTCACATAAAATCAGTTACCTAAGCTGATTCTTAGAAAATTTCCATTCTCTAGGAAAAAGGTTTTCTTTTTAAATAACATTTTCTTCAACATTTTTTTTCAGTTCCTTGGAAGATATTTTCAATATGATCCTCTTCCAACCTTGGTTCTTCCAAAATTCTAGATTCATCAAACATAACATATGTGGTCTCCTCAACTACCAAAGTTATCTTATTAAAAACTCTATAAGATTTTCCAACACTAGAGTATCTAAAAAAAATTCCTTCATCAAATTTTGGATCAAATTTTCCTAAAAGAGTTTTTCCATTTTAAAGAATGAACACCTTACATCCAAAAATATACAAATGTATCAAATTTGGTGTTCTCCTCTTTAGAAAATCGTAGGGCATCTGATTTAATTTTGATCTAATGTTCACCCTATTCAGACCATAATAAGTTGTACTAACTATTTTAGCCCACCTCTTTCATCACTACTCACGTTTTGGGCTTCGGCGATTTAGGGGTGACTTAGGGTTTCTCCGCCGCGCTCTCTGGCTGGCCTTCCTGGCATGGTTTTTTCTCTACTTTTCCTTAGTTTTCTTAATTGGCTTTCTTTACTCATTGTTATCTTTTTGGTTTTGAGTTTTTTTTTTGGGGGTTTTTAGGTTAGGGGCTATGACGACTCCGTCGTCACCCCCTCCTTTGGCTCCTTCTCATGTTGAGGGGAAATTGTGATCTTTCAAGGTTGTTGTTGCTGATCATCTTCATCTTCTTCAAAACTTAAATTATGCATTCATCATATAAGGGTTGCCCTGCTCTTCTGTTTGAGGATGACGTGGTCTCTCAACTGGCTGATCCATACTCTTTAACATTGCTTGGTAAGTTCTTACGAAAGCATCCCAATCTAGACATTATATAGAAAGTTTTCACTAATTTAAAATTGTCTGGTGCTTTCCACATTAGTGTACTGGATCCCAGGCATGTTGTGATTCAACTCTCTAATGACCTAGACTATAGTCATATTTTTGCTAGAAGATCTTATTATATCCAGGCTTGCCAAATGAGGTTGCTAAAGTGTACACTTGATTTTGATGTTAGGGAAGAATCTCCTATAATGCCTGTTTGGATTTCTTTTTTGAATCTCCGACTTCATTTCTTTAACTCTCAAGTTTTATACAGTTTGGCATCAATTTTTTAAAAATCCTTACAAACCAACCAGGCTACAACGGTTGTTTCTTGGCCCTATGTAGCTCGGGTGTTGGTTGAGATGGATATCTCTAAAAAAACATCCCACTGATATTTGGATTGGCTCAAAATTGAGGGGATTTTTAAAAAAAGTTGAATTTAAAAACTTTCCTATTTTTTATTCTTATTGCAAAATGCATGGCCATTGTATCTCTGAATGTTTTAAGAAGCATCCTCATCTCTGTAAAGAGAAGGATCCTTCTAACAAATTGTAAAGGACTGTGGGGGATTTGATTCATGTTTAAAAATCTGACCATTTGGAGGAATCTATTTTGAAAACTAATGAAAATTGTGAGGCTACCATTAATCAAGCTTGTTGTGTTCCTACGGTTATTGATGTGGATTTGATACTTGTGGAAAATCCTATGCATTTAGAGGGAGCTGTTGTGAAACTGATTGATAATTGTGACGCTTGTGTGGGACCTATGGTTACAAATGTAGGTGATTTCCCTAATGAGCAAGAAGTCCCTTTTAAATTTTTAGCTGATTTAATTCTAGAGGATGATAATATGACAGTTCCGGTTGTGGGGGCTGAAACTATACACAATAAGTCTAGAGATGATTTTAATGCTATTTTTCCTGTTTATAATAATTGTACTCAATGTAATGAAATTGTTTTAGCAAATTCTTCTATTAATGTTTTTATTTTGAATGAGCAGGAAAACTTTAAAGTTAGTCATGTGGAGAATGAATTACATGAAAAAGGTAAAACTGCTGTGATTGGGTTTCAATTAGAGGATGGTGAATTGGCTAGAGAGGAGGAGAACCATTTAAATGTTATTGACGGTGGTAACCTTTTTTTGTATATGGAAGATCTTTTTATGGAGGATGAATGTCCTCAACTTGAATCCAAAAATGACTGTATGCTTCCCTCTACCTCTAATTATTGAAAGTTTATTAGGGATGTTAAGCCCTATGAACTTAGTCCCAAGCAAACCAAGAGGGGGGGGGGGGGGGGGGGGTGAATTGGTATTTTTTTTAAAATTCTTTTCAACAAAAGCAATATCACAAACCAAATCACACCACAAGAAAAATAAGTGCGGAAATTAAAGTGCGGAAGTAATAAAACAATAACACAAAATTTATAGTGGTTCGATCAACTTGACCTACGTCCACTCCTTGGAGGTACCCTCCAAGTATTGCACTACAAAACGTGTCTTTCTTTTAGCCCCCACGGCTAGGCGGAGAAGCCCTCACAAAGAAGTCCTTTTTGCCACCCCGGCAAGGCAGAGAACCTATCTCCTTTTGCTTCCTCCTGAAGCTGGCAGAGAACCACAATCCGTTGCTAAAAACCTTACCTCTACCGACCCTTTCACAGACGAGAAACTCTAGACGAAGAAGAAATAGAGCGATCCTTGAAGCACCCTTGTGAATCCCCTCACAAGCTCCCCCTCACAAGATCCTCTCTCTCTCTCTCTCTCTCTCTCTCTCTCTCTCTCTCTCTCTCTCTCTCTCTCTCTCTCTCTCTCTCTCTCTCTCTCTCTTTCTCTCTCTCTTTCTCTCCTCAAGGTCTTCTCAGGTCAAGGCAGTAGAAAAGATTTTCAAAAACTTTGCACATGAGCTCTTAAATAGAAGAGCTTCAATGGAGCTCATTAATTGCAAGTTGTCGACTATATCGTCTAGGATGATATTGACATCGTCCTGGCCGATCAGTACAAATCACATGAGATCGGCTGGGGTAACGCCCTGAATGCAAGCTGGACGATTGAAAATTGGCTTGATCATCCTGGCCGATCTCACGATCATCCAGGCCAAAAAGTTCAAATCAAAGGAAAATCATCCAGAGCATCGCCCTAAATTCAAGCTGGCCGATATTTATCGTCCAGAAGTAACTAAGGTTTTTGAACAGATCGGCCCGGCCGATCCTAAGATCGTCCAGGCCGATATGATCGTATCAATCATCCTTAATTACTTCCTTGATTTGTCAAATCAATTAAGGCATAATTGTAAAATATCGTCTAGGCCGATCTAAGATCGTCTTGGCCGATTACCAAAAATACATAATACCTTAATTATTTGTGGTGGTAATTTCTTTCTGCTTTGAGCTTATCGTCCTGGCCGATACACGTATCATCCAGGACGATTTGTTAATGACGGCTACCTTTATTAAGAATCTTGATTAGAGCCTCTGTTTTAAACTCGATCGTCCAGTATGATCTAAGCATCGTCTAGGCCGATGTGAGCAAAAATAGAGATTCTAAGTCTCTCAAGTGTGTGTGTGTAGGGTTACTTAGTATCAGTCTTTTTGACATTACAAATTGACTCAAGAAGAGAAAAAAAAGTAAATACAGACTAACTCAACCCTAAACCTACGCAATCTTAAACTGGCTTCGTTTGTTAGTCCGATCTTTGATTCCTGAAAAGTTAGAAGTAACAGGCAGTCCAAGAGAGTCAAAAGTGTTTGTCAATCATCAAAACATAAGTCATGAAAATTGATTTGGAATAATTACAATAGTGATGCTTGTACTGACACTGATGATATAGACATTGTTGCTAAATCTTATGCAAAAGATGACTATGACACTAGTTTTTCCAAATCTAAGAGTAAGAAAGTTAAGAAAAGAAAAAATATTATCATTCAACCTCCTAGAAATACTCATCGCTCGATTACTTCTTAATCAATTTTTTTAATGTTTAAAATAATCATTTAGAATTTGAGAGGTATTGGTTGTCCCTCCTCTAAAATTAAAGTTAAGAATCTTTGTCGTATCTATAACATTTTTATTCTTATGTTACTTGAGCTGCTTATTAATAGCTCTAAATTACCTTATACTGCTAGATTTCTGGGTTCTAAGCATAGTGTTTCTAATTATACCAATAAAATTTGGATTTTTTGGAAGAACCCTGTTAGAATTGATGTTATTGGTGACTTCACCTAGGTTTTGCACTGTAGTATAGAATTTATGAACTTGAACTATTGTGCCTCTTTTATTTATGCTACTTCTGCCCATACTACTAGATGAATTTTGTGGGAATAGTTAAATAATTTTAATAGTATTTGTAATTTACCGTGTCTTATTGGTGGTGATTTTAACATGATATCTAATCCTTCGAAGTGTTTGGGGGTTCCTCTCCCAATTCTCTTGCTAAGGAGGATTTTAACAACATGATTTTGGATTGCAATTTGGTTGACATTGGTTTTACTGGTACTCAATTTACTTGGAATCATGCTCATTTATGGAAACATTTGGATCATGTTTTTTTTTAATGATAATTGGCTCCATTATTTTGATAATATCTTAGTTGAGCATCTCAGTAGAACCCTCTCTAATCACTCCCCTTTACTTATTACTATTAAAGCTAGACATTTGAATTCTTTTCCTCAATTTAGATTTCAAAATATGTACTCCTTTTTTTCCTATTAATTCTGTAAATGGCATGAAGAGGTTTTGGCTCAAGCTTAAACATTTGAAACAAGTCCTCAATTGGTCAAATCATAAAGTTTTCAAAAATCTCTTTACCAATATCCTTGTTAATGAAGATAAGGTTAGGTCTTTGGAGAATATCTGTCAACTATGTCCTAATAGTAATAATTTTAACCACCTTCAAGAGGCTAAAGTAGTTTTGTTGAAGCTTCAAGCGTAGGAGGAAGCCTTCTAAAAGAAAAAAAGCTTCGACTAAACACTTGGTTGAGGCTGATAATAATACCAATTATTTCCATGCGTTGGTTAATAGAAAAAGGGCCAAAAATTCCATTTCTAAAATCAGGTGTGATGATGGTTCTTTCACTAAAGAGATGGAGGAAATTGCTACTTTAGATGTTCAACATTTTCAAAATCTTCTTAATAAAGTTTTTACCTCTTCTAATAAGATTGATCAGTCTTATTCCTAACATTATTTCTTAGAAGGAAAATAAATTACATGTAAATCCTCCCTCTTTGGAAGAATTAAAGAATATTGTTTGTTTCATGAATGGTGATACGGTTGATGGGCCTGATGGTTTTACTACTAAGTTTTATCAATATACATGGAATATCATTTGTAATGATCTTTTCTCAGCTGTTTTGGATTTCTTTGAGGGGAACTCAAATCCCATTTTTTTTACTTCCGCGGCTTTGGTCCTTATTCCCAAAACCACGACTGTTTCCACCTGGAATGATTTCAGACCTATTAGCCTTTGTTCTTTTTTCAGTAAGCTAATTTCTAAAATTTTCAAAGTAGGTTAAACTCCATTTTACCTAAGATTATTTCCCCTTTCCAAATGGGGTTTATGAAAGGCCAGACCGTTGTTGATAATATTCTTTTGGCACAAAAATTATGTCATGACCTAGATGTTAGGGTGAGAGGCAACAACATTATGTGGAAGCTTGATATTACTAAGGCTTATGATAACATTGACTAGAATTTTCTTTATAAGATTCTTTAGTTGTTTGGTTTTAATACTATTTTTATTAATCTTATTAAGAATTGCATTGAATGTTACTTTTTTTTATTATTATTAATGGCAAGAGCAAAAGTTTTTTTAAATCCTTGTATGGGCTCAGACAGGGGATCCTTTATCCCATTCTCTTTTTATTATTGCGGTGGATTACTTTTCTAGAGGTCTTTCCAACCTCTTTCATCATAATCCTAGCCTTTACTATAGAACTTTGGGTGGTTTCCCTATTTCATATTTATGTTTTACTAATGATTTTATCATTTTCTCCAATGGCACCTCAAACTAGATTAATAAACTATTAGATTATTTTAATTACTTTGAAACTATTAGTGGGATTTCCTTAAATAAGAGTAAATATTATTTTATTGCTCCATCGAAGATGTCCAATGATCGTATTGGGGCTATCAAAACTTTATCTAATTTTTCGAAAGCTTGTTTACCTATTAAATACCTTGGGGTCCCCCTTTTCAAGGGTCGCAAGAAGTTTTTCTTATTGGATGAATAAATTTCTGCCATTCAGAATAAACTATTATCTTGGGATTCTAACTTTTTGAGTTTTGGTGGAAGGATTATGCTTATTTGTAGTGTTCTTTGCTCGCTTATGGTTTATAGTTTCCAAACTCTTCAACCTACTAATATGGTTTGCAATAGAATTGATAAGATTATCAATAAATTCTTTTGGAAAGGGGCTAATTCTAACACCAAAATTATCTGGGCCTCTTAGGATAAATGTTGTGGCGTGTTAAAAGAGGGTGCTTTGGGTTGTATAACCATGTATGATGTTACCTATACTTTCTCATTCAAATTGTGGTATTATTTACGTGCTAATAAAAGTTTGTGGTCTTACTTTATGATGGCTAAATACTGTGTGGGTAAACACCCTTCTATTTGTTATTTCAAACAAGGGGATTCCAATGTTTGGAAAAGTCTTTGTGAAGTTAAATGGAGGGTTGAACCCCATCTTTCTTAGGGTCTTGGTCATGGTAATGTTTTATTTTGGCAGGATCATTGGATGGGCCAACATTCTATCGACAATATCACCAACACCTCTTCTATTGAGTCCGCTAAGGTGAGTGCTTTCATTACTGATAATTATTGGAATCATGATAAGCTTGTGAATGTGATCCCTGAGTCTATTACTGATCAAATTTTGAACATTCACCTAAATACCATTTCTGATTATCACCTGTTGTGTAACTAGTCCAATGATGGTACTTTTAGGCTTAAGGATACTTGGAATTCTTTCAAATCTAAGGAGTGTTCTTATATTTTCTCTTTGATTTGGCATAAAAGAATTCCTTCTTCTATCACTATTTTCATGTGGAGGCTTTTGCATAAGCTCGTTCCTACTGAGGATAACTTAATTAAAAGAGGTTTCATGTATTCCAAATGTCAATGTTGCTACCATGTTAAAAATATGCATCATATTTTTTTGTCTGGACCTATTTTCAATAAAACTTGGATTTATTTTGACAATATTTTTAAGCTCAATTATTTTAATACTAAACTTTTTGTTTATGCTTTTTTGGGGTCTTGGTTCGTCAAGTTCAAAAGTCATATTAGAAATGTCATTCCATCTCTTATTCTTTGGTATTTATGGTTAGACCAGAACAACTCTTATTTTAATGGTGTGGGCTTGAACCATAATAGAATTATTAATAATGTGAAAGAGAAAGTCCTGAATTTATTATCGATTAACCTTCTTTATGTTAAGAATTTTTAAAAGTGTTATTTTGTTGCTAATGACCTCAGCATTAGGCTTGATGGCATTTTCCATCCTCCTAGTTCTAGACTGGTTCACTGGATCAAGCCCGCTTTTAATTACTTTAAGCTGAATGTGAGTGGTAATTATGCTGGTTGTGGTGGTATCCTTAGAGATAATCTTGGTAATATTATTATGGCTTTTGCTGGACCCTTAAACATGCGGGATAAGACTTCTGCTGAGCTTTATGTTATGCTTTATGGTATTAAAATTTGTATTTCTTTGGACATTAGTACCTTAATCATTGAGGTTAATTCCCTTTACAGTAGTAAATTTTTTAACTGTATGGATGAGTCTGTTTTCAATGCAAATCTTTTCTATTTGATAAGGGCTATGAAGTAGTTTTTGGTTTCTTTTAATTTCAATTTCACTCATGTTCAGCGGGAAGGTAATTCTTATGCTAATTGGTTGGCTAATTGGGGTTGTAGTTTGGCTCATTTTATGGATTATAGTGTTAATAACATTTCTGTGTAGTTAAGAGGGATTATTTATCAGAATGTTATTGGTACTCCTCATATTAGAACTTAGACTTCTGTTATTTTGGTGTGGTTTTGGATCTACTTTTGGTGCGGGTATCCTGGTGGGCTTTTCTGCTCTATTTTTTTTCCTTTGTGAACAGCATTTCTCTGTTATAGCCTTCATGTTGCTTCCTCTTGTTTTTTAAAGTAATTCTTTTATTTTATTTACCCTCCTCTCTTGTCTTTTTTGGTAGTCTTTGGACTGCCTGGGTAGTTGGTCCAATACTGGTGATGTGCTATGTTACTATTGGGTCCAGTTTGTTTTGGCTTGGAATTGGATCTGGGAAGACAACTCTACCATTTGTTTTTGGTCCTTTTTTTAGTTGCGTGTGCACCTGGAGTTTTTCCCACCCCCTCCAGCTGCTCTCTATTTTATTTAAGCCTGGGTTGTTGGTCTTTGTTGGTAGTTTTGTGCCTTATTGGTGCCTTTTTTTGTCTCTATTCATGATTGGGCCTTTATTCCCGTGGAGGTTAATTGGGCAGATCATCAATTTTTCTTTGTTATGGTTATTGCATTTTTGATTCAATAGGGGGTTGCTCGTGTGCTATATTGGTAGGTTTTTTTTACTTTCCCTTATTTTATGGTTATTAATATTTTGTACTAGTGTTTTTTCAGTACAGGTGAATATTTTGTTGCCTAGCTAGATTAGGAGCTGGATCGGAGCCGAATCTATTTCTCTTTTTTATGGTATCCTCCATTTGTTGGTGCTCATTATTGCGCACCATAAAATGTATCTAGATTTGTTTGTAATTTTGCATAGTTGGGAACTTGAGCTTTTAGGTTTTATTTTCTTTTTTATTTTTTTAGCTCTTTCAAGCACTAGTAAGCTTGAGATCCCTTTAAGGACTTTGTACTTTTTTCCCTTAATTAACACGTTGGCCCCTTTATGGGTTTATATTAAAAAAAAACTTATTTAGCCTAAAAATTTTTTGGAAGTAAGTATTCTGTCAATATGGCTCTAGTGGTTTCAATTAATATTTTATTCTTTTTTTCTACTACCCAATTCTGCTGTGGGGTCATAAGTGCTGAAAAATTGTGATTTATTCCTTTCTCTTTACAGAAATCTTAAAATGTTTCATTTTTAAATTCATCCCCATGATAATCTTAAATTGATAAAATCTCACACCCTAATTTCCTCTAAATCTAAATGCTAAAATTTTTAAATTTCTCAAATGATTCACGATTATGAAATTAATCATCACCTATCACAAATCGAAACACTTTACCTCCTAGACTTATAGTGCTAACCGGCCTAAAAAGATTCATGTGAATGATTTCCAATGATTTATTAGTTCTAAGATCATTAATGTAGTGAAAGGAAGACTTCACATATTTTCCTAATTGACATGCATCACACATGTGATCCTTAATAAAGTCAAATTTGGGAATTCCTCTAACCTGTTCTTTTTAGGTAATTTTACTAAGATTTTTCAGTCTAGAGTGACAAAGTCTCCTATGTCATAACCATGATTCATCAATAATTGTTTTGAGAAAAAAATATTAGAAGATTTAATATAATTCAAATCAAGCATGTACACATTATTTATCCTAATTCCATGACAAGCATCATTTCCATTTTGGCTTATTATACATCTAGTTGGAAAAAAATTTACACTATAATCCTTATCACAAAGCTGACTAATACTCAATAGGTTATGCTTTAAGCCTTCTACCTACAAAATATTTTCAATAAAAAAAATTATTCAAGTTTTTAATCATACATGTGCCTACCACTTTCCTAGTGGTATTGTCTCCCAGTGTGATCTTGCCTCAGTTCCTGACTTCTAGTGATATGAATTATGTAGTGTCTCTAGTTATTTTCTTTGAACATCCACTTTCTAAGTAGCAAATGCTCTCATAAGGACTTGTATGAGATCATTTCTATAAGAAAATCAAACATTAGTCTTGGGAACTCAAATAAGTTTTGGTTCAACTCTTGACAAAATTAATCTATATGCATATTTAATATACTTTATTTTATGCATCTTTGATCTCCAGATTAGATATGATTTACTATGAATAATACAAGTGAGATATATATGGCCAATCATTCTACAAGAAAAATATTTTACTCTACGAAAAGAATTTAGCAATCTATTTGAGTTCAACTGTATTTTCCTAGATATTAAAATTTTTTGTACTTGATCAGGATTAGAAAAAATTTTAAGTGTTGGGGGAATCCTATTTTCCTCAAGTACTTTTATTTTCTCTCTAAAATATGGGTTAACACTTTCTAAAATAACATTATCAACTTTCAAATAATGTTCTCTATTATCAGATTCATCCACAAATATTTTAAAATCATTTTTAAGCATAGTGTGGGATGATTTCAATAGTTCACGATATTTATTCAATTCATCAAACTCTGTTGACCTTGATTTTGTCCAGACTCTTGGTCAAATCGACCAAGAAAGTTCCAAGACATCTCCCAATCAATTTCTTGGGTCAAATCAATTTTGTTGAGCTCAGACCTAAACCTTGGGAATACTTGGTTGACCAGGTCAACCCAGGTTGACCTATTAGACCCATTAGAGCCTAAATTGATTTCAAATCAAATCCAACCCTTGCTTGGCTCAAAACCCTCACTCCCTTGACCTACTTGACTGGTTTGACCAAGTCAAACTCTGACTTGGTCAAATCATGTCTTTAATAGGTCAAATTGACCCATTTAAGGTGCATTTAGAGCCTTGTTAATGGGATTTAAGGTCTCTAATAAATTTAAAATTCAAAGCACAGCCTAAATAGCTTGGGTTCCCTCCCAATTGACGGAGGATTGAATCCCAACCGTCCATGATGAGTCTAGGGTGTTTAAATAGTAAACATTAGGTCTCCTTTAGGATCTTTCTCCAAATTCTCTTGCACCAGGCTCCTAAACTCTGAGATCTCGTGTGAGTATACCTGGAGAGTTCCCACACCCTTTCTGACCAAATCCCATTACCAATACCTCAAAAGCGGCGATCTTCCGGTGAGACCAATGTTATCTTCCTTCCAAGACAAATTTAGTTCGATCCACGATGAATCAAAGCTCGACTCCAACTAAGGAATTGTACGAGGATAGTCTACAAGTGCAATAAGCCCAAGAAAGATTGAATCCACCATGTGGATTAAGGTATATCTTAAACCCTAGGTAGAAACATATAGGGTTATCTAATTTTTCAAAAAGTGCTTCTCAGACTGTGAAAATGGTCCCCCATCAATGCTCTTCATGTCAAGATGATGTGTTTAAAATTTCGTTGAATTTGGTTGCGTATCGAGCGAGAATGAGACCAAAAATGTTCCAGGATCTCGATTTTTCCCTAATCTTGTCTGTACGAGATCTCCACCGTTGATCACTTGATCAACAACTGAGATCCCACCGTCCCGCGGTCTTCTTTGAACCACGGAGTCGACCGCACGGTCCCGTTGTCCACATGGCTTCATCTGGGCCTTTCTTTCAAAACTGCATAGATTGAACGGACCGCGGCATCTGTCCTACATGGACAAGTGATGCTGACTATGGAAATCATTATCGCTATCATTGTGGCAATCATTGCTCGAGATCCGCGACGCCAATCCGACGTCGTCGCGTGGCCCGCCGCCTTCGCTTTTGACCACGCCAACCCGGAGCTGCCGCATGTCTGACCACCGCACCGCCGCCAATTTTAATTAAAAATTAGTTTTAAATTCTTTTTAAAATCAGATTTCTTCCAAAATTCATAAAAAATTCATTTTTGAGCTGTTTTTTGCATACAACATATCAAATTGCTCAGATTTTATCCCCTTTAACTTAAAATTACTTTCATTTAAAATAAATAATAATCATTTAAATTATTTAAAAAATTGTAAAATCCCTATTTTTTTATTATTTAAATTATTATTTTAATATAAATATTATTATATTATTATTTAATCACAATTATTCATCATAATTACTACTCTTTTAAATTATTAGTTTACTATTTATTTTATTATTAATAATAATAATATGATTATTATTATTATCATTATTATTATTATTATTATTATTATTATTATTATTATTATTATTGTTAATTTGTTATTTTTTTGAATTTGTTTTATTATTAATAATATAATTTTTTTAAATTAGTTTATTATTATTATTATTATTATTATTATTATTATTATTATTATTATTACTATTATTTTGATAAGTAGTGTTAATTTTTGAAATTTTTTTATTTTAAATTAATTTCATATAAAATTTATTTTAAATGATATTATTTTAAAATTATTTTAAAAATCCCTTTTATTGCATTAAACTTAGAAAAATCATATCTTTTTCATTTCAAATCAGATTTTGGTGTGCAACCTCTCGTTCCTTTTAAAAAAATGTGAACTTTATTTTAAAATTATTTTTAGTAGTTGATTTCTATTGTTCTGGTAGATATCTATTTTATACTACTATTTTATTATTTAATTATTATTTACTTATTTAGTATAATAATTATTTTCAAAATACAAACTATATTCAAACCCTTTTCAAAACCTCATTTGGGTGGTCAGTGGGTCTCCCATATATTCATTTACTACAAGATGATTTATTTTAAATTATTTTATTTCCCAAAATTTATATATTTATATAAGTATTTTAAATTATTTTGAAACTACTTATATATTAAATACTAATTTTTGGGAGATCCACTATTCATGAAATTTTAAAACTTAGCTTTTATATATGAAGAGCAATCATGGGGGTGTAGATTAGTGAATGATTGAGTCCCAATCATTCACTAATCTCTTCTTTAGGTGTACCTACTTTCTTGTTATTTGTAGTTTGCATGTGTAGGATGCACCATGAGCACTTAGTTTAGGCTCTCCTAGATCTAAGGACATTGTGTGTTTACTGCTTTTATATATTACCATGCCTTTTTTACCTTGAGGGTTAGTGTGAACTTCACTTTAAACTCCTACAACGTAGTGACACTCTAAGGACAAAAATTAAATATTCATCTAGCGAACTTAGAAAAATTATAAGAGCTAGGGTAGATCATTGATTGACATGAAAACTTTCACATTTGAACTTAGAGACATCTTGAACCTCCTAGATTTTTTTAGGAATTTTTAGGACTCTTTAGACCCCTTAATTAACCAACCCTAATTAACTTATCAAATAGGGTCCGAGACCTTCTGAAAATTACAATAAATTCATTTTAGGTAAAAAAATTACCTACTATACTTGAAACTATTCAAAATCTAATCCCCTACCATACATAAATAGGGCTCCTTTGTTTGACTTCAGGTTGACCTTTAATTTGACCTTAGGTGAAAATTACCTTTTTACCCCTAATAAATAAAAAACAATTATTAAAAATTCAAAATCTTTCAAAAACACTTGGGAACACTTTTTCAGGTCATTCTAGACCTTTGGGGGTGATTCCAATCAGTTTGGAGATGGTTTGGATCAAAACCTTAAAATGAGCCATTGATTAGATAATTTAGATAATTCCCATAAATACCTGATCTTTAGAAATTCATAACTAATTGTAGAAATTTCAAATTAGGAAAACTCACTTTCATTAGACTCCTTTTAGGGTCTAGTATTTATTAATAATATTATAATTTCCGAAACTCTCATGAATTAGAAAGTCTACTTTTTGGTCAACTCCATCCTATAGTCTAGGGCCCGAAACTTAGAAATTCATATCTTTGCCTAGAAAACCCTAAATCCAGTGTACTACCTGTCTAACTACTCATCGTAAGGTCTAGTATTTACCTAAATTATTAGGAGACCCAAGCCTAGCCTCTTTCGCATAGTGACTTTTTTTACCCCCCTTAACCTAGCACCTAGGAGGACCCGGGACTTTCCAAAATTTGCTAATACAATTTTAACTTCAAACATCATTATCCAAAGTCAATAAAACTGATCAACAAACTAAATTAACTAAAATAAATCCTAATTTATTAACATTTGAACTTTAATAAAAATTTCCCTTTCTAGCCTATAACAAACCTGAACTTTAGGTAACTTTAACTAACTACCCAGATTATGACATATCCAAGCCACATAAGCCAGACACACACATAGAATTATTTGATAGGGCACCACTTCTAGACTTAGGTTAGGCCAATGTTTTCTTTCTGCTGTGTGTCAGAGCTTTTCGTGGTTTTCATTGCTTGATGTTTGAAATTTATTGGTGTGTTTGCTTACTTTTCCTACACTCTAGATGTAATGTAATGAGCATTAGATCTACCCCTAGGTTAGGAACGACATACATATACATATATATATCCTATTCATCTTACAGGTGGCCATGCTCATGCTAATAAAAGGGGTGGCACTGTCATGATTTCTGACATTATTTTGTGCAGGTGCTTGCTCAGCTCCCCTAACAAAATGAGGGCTAATTCATTTAATAATAACTATTGTAGGTGCTTCAGAGCTGCTTAGCCCTTATTTTTAAGAGCATGGATTGGCACAGCTTCAATGGATTGCTTTTATTTTTATATAACTGCTTGTGATTATAACTGCTTGGGATAATTTTTATTAGGATAATCTTACAGGGAGTCTAGAATTTTCTATTTTCAATTAATGTAATATTTGTAATATTTAGTGAAGAGTTGTAAAAATGCACTCTGAATGGGATATTCTTATCTAACTCAAATTACAAAAGAAGAAGGCATCCTCAAAGTGGAGATTCTTCTTCCATTTGGAAGATCGAGTTGGATGGCTTTAGATATCCAAAGAGGAAAGGCAATGGCCCCTACTATGGGGGAATTGTCTCTTCGTTTGGATATTTATGCCACGATGGATCCAAGGAGTCCAAGGAGGAGATATCCAAGGAGTCCAAGGAGGATAGATCCAAGGAGTTAAAGGAGAAGAGTCCAAGGAGTCCAAGGAGAAGAAGACTGAAAGACTGAAGACTTGAAGAATAATATCCCACTCAAAGTCATTTGCGTCTATCATATGCTTAAAAATCCAGGTTGTTGGTAGTGGAGCCCGGACATTTTACTTTCTGCAGATCCTAGTTTATAATTAAAAAGAAGTTGGCCTATGGATATTTACTTGATTTTGTTGATTTATATTGATGTGTTTACCTGATTGGGCAGTAAAAATTACCTGCTTTTTCTAGGTTTCTTTCTTGCATGTAGCTTTTGTTTTAGCCTAGAATTCGTTAGGCTCTTCTAAGGACAAAAAAATATTTTCTACTCGTAACTAAGCTATAAAATTTAAGATTTAAATAACTTAGAAACTTAACAAACTTAGGGAACTGCTAGAATTGTCCAGGATCGCAAGCATATTACTGCATTTTATCTCTCCTTCTTATAAGACACTTCCCTGCCTGCGGGTAAGAGTCCGAATAATCAGGACTATGAGGATGAAGTGACGAACCTAGGGAGGCCCAACCTTTTTTAAAAATTATTTTCATATAAGCTTGTTTTTAAAATCCAAAGCATTCATGATTCGACCTTTCAACTAGCATGCAATGCATTAGTAACTAACTAAATAAAATTTTAATTGTATTAGTTAGGAGCATTCACCCAACATAAGTTTGGGAATAATTAGAAAATCCTCTAGATGTCGGTCCTATTTCCAAAGAACTGTACCATCCACCCATCATTCATAAATGACTAGACAACATGATTTTAAAGCGATTTGGTGGTTAGCTGGCTCCCCAATCCAGGCTGAGATAAGTTCGAGTTTTGCACTACATTAGCTAGGACACCAGTGTCAGTATGCGTAGAACACTAAACCCAACCTAGATCTAGGATTCGAGGCTACTATATTTGGTCTCATAGTATGCCTAAATAGTGGGTAGGTTCCCTCTCTTCAGGGACCATAAATCCTACTTATACATATCACATAGATGACGCCACTTTCATCTCTCTCTCATGCTTGTGTTGTCTGTTTGACTTTACATTCCCCAGTTTTATCCTCAGTACCCTAGAGCCTCTGAATGCTGGTATGAACCACGCATGTTGATTAAAGCCACTTCGGACCATTCTTTCTTTTTGAGTAGAACTTCTTAGTCTACACCCTCCTACCAATCCCAATTTTGGGAAGGATAATATTTGATCCTTAATCGAGAGTTTTCTCAGGCTCTGACCTGGGATGTAATTAACCGCGGGGGCTTGCACCCGTGGGAAACTTGGCCACACATCTACTAAACCCCACTCGAGTCATTACATCGGGTGGGGGAAACCTGTGACTGTGATCAGGTCATGTATATTACTACCCATTGGGGTGCATTGGTGAGAGCTGTTATCCTCAATGGTTAGTCGTATGCATGATCCAATATGTCCCTTCCAATTGGCCCATTTGCATGGTGCTCTTTCGGATGTCCATAGGTTTATGGCGACCACGGTGGGACCAATTTTCCTCTCCATCTTTGGATCATATATTATCTATTTTTGTGTGTACTCTAGGATTGGTACTCCTTAGATTAGGTTCTTCCCACTCTTAGTTAGGGTCTTTCCTTAGTTAGGGTTCCTTCCCCTTAGCTAGAATTTCTCCCTACTCTATCTCTTTCCAACCTTGCAAGTTATTATGTCCTTTATCCATTCTTATTTATCTCTATCAAATTCTTATTCATTTCTTCTTTTATAATTTTGATTCTAACCATTCTATTCAATTACTTTTCTTGGCAGTAGTGCCATGGCTCCTTTTATACCTTATGTTACTTTCAGTTTCGACACGGACACACGGGTGACTCTCCCTGAGTCCTTGCTCGCTAGTCCACCCACTAAAGGGATCACTTTTGGTTCCTTCATGGACTCGGCCTTCGTCACTCTTGGCGGGCCAACCCTGGTGGAGGCTGTTGCATTCTCTCCTCCCTTGAGGAGAGGACGCGCAGCAATGCACCCTTTTGGACGTCCAGCTGCTCGACGAACAACCCGGGCACCTGCTCATTCAGTTCCTGCACTCACGTAGCCAGGGCACCCTGTAGCAAGGCGATCAGTTCCTATGCCACTTCCTGTTCCACTTATTTGACCTATGGTAAGGCGCTTAGTGCCTAGCGCTCCTGTTACACAGGTTGATCGGCCCCTCAGCACCGGTAGTCTGTTGTCGTTGTTCCCATTATTCGTCTAGTGGTTAGATGACCCGTGCCTGCCACTCCTATTATATGGGTTGCTCCAGCCCCTCAGCCTCGGCATCCTGTTGTTATAGTTACTCCCATTATTTTGACGGAAGTACCTCGAGTTTTGGTTCCCCCTCCCACTTTCACTAGGAAGAGGGGTGCCCAAACCGAGGTGCCTTTGCCCTCTTCTGGGCAGGTTTTTATTTTTACTCGGTTGTCTCACCCTTAGACTGTCGGGCAGACCCTGACTCCTCTTATTGTTCCTATTCCCCCTTCCACCTAAGTAGTGGGTTCAGATGTTCCATCTACCTCCACCTTCAACCTTGGGAGAAGGGCTTGAAGGAGTATGAATAGGAGACTGCATTTAGGTGTGTCTGAGGTAGAGAGGCAGTAGATGGCTGATGCGATAGCTCACTAGGAGCTAGTTTAGAGGACGGTGGCTCCCAGACAGCAGAGACCACGAGCAGTTGTAGTTGTGCCTATTCCAGAGGTTGTAGTAGCTCCTGAGATAGAGGCGGTCCAGCGATGACGCTTCTCCCCATTGACACACAGTGGGGATGAGGAGGATGTTGCCCGCATTGCGGTGGCCCCTCCTATCACCACTACCTTACCCCGGGCTAGGGTCCCTAGGGACGCTGGTGTTTGAGCCCTCACTCAGAGGGTTCAAAACATCATCTGCCTAGCACGTGGTAGGGGGCCTGTCAGTCGGGAGAAGATACTCCAACAGATTTCTCAGGCTACTTGTCAGCTCCGGAGATAAACTACGAGGAGACTTTAATGTTTGCAGAGGGTACAGACACCTCAGCATCCTACTGATACAATTCTAGTTATTAGACCGCTAGTAGTTGCTCCTGCTGTAGGACGACACCCACATCGTCGAGGATGGAGACAGCAGCAGGAACCTGCCCAGCCTCAGATTAGTTCAGTGGTGGTAGCCCAAGAGCAATTAGTTGCCCGTATGGAGCCCTGTCGTAGGAGGTGGGTTTAGAGACATCAATAGGCAGACACACATGTTAACCTAGTTCAGGTAGTTGAGATAGCACCATTGGCAATGACAGAGCAGCCAGATCAGGCAGTTGATCATATGGATGTTGTGGCTCCTTTTAGATTCGAGGCAAACTTGATGGCTTGTAATGACGGTTTAGTACCTACCCCAGATAGATCACCAGAGCAGATTGAGACAGAGTCAACTCCTAGTACTCATAGGATCACCTCTCCTATGAGTCCCTATATAGAGGCACTTTGATAATCTTTTTTGGAGGATGATGATACACTAGAGAATGAGTCCGATGAGAATGTACCAGTGCACCGAGTTTGTGTGATCACCCAACAAGGTCACTCGGATGAGCAGAGAGAGCCTAAAGACCAGGATGAGCAGGGAGAGCCCGAGGTGGGTGGATCTCCCAGGTTAGTGAATACGGATGCTACAGTTCTAAAGCTTTAGGCGCAAATGGCAGAGATGGCCAAAGCCATGGCGACTATGACGGCACAGTTGACAGCCTTGGGGGCGATGCCCCAGATGACGGGTATATCCACTATCAGTACTTCCAGAGACCAGCCAGTAGTACCACCTATTATACTAGACCCCGTAGGAGTGGACAGGGTCTAGAGAGAAGTTCCAGCACTACCCCCAATGCCTATTTACACAACTCCAGTCCAAAGTCAGCCAGCTCAGTTGTAAGCAGGTAAGCATCAGGATCTAATTGCCTATAAGGTAGAGCAGGAAATTTCCTCTAGGAAGGTTGGAGAGGAAGTTAGCAGAGGGCATCCTTACCCAGTAGAGTACGAGCTGGAGCCCTACCCCCCTGGTTTCATCCCTCCTATGTTTATAGTGTTTGACGGGCTTAGGAACCTAAGGCAGCATGTGGCTCAATATCAGGCCATATGTTGTAATATAGGAGGGAATGATCCATTAATGTTAAGATTATTTGTTAGCAGCTTAGTGGGGGTGGCATTTTCTTGGTACACCGACCTCCCCATTAATTCAGTCTGAACTTTTGTAGAGTTGGAGCAGCATTTTATACAGAGATTTGTCAGTGTAGAGCACCGAGTCACTGTAGGGGAGTTAGTGGTCACCAGACAGCGTCCTAGAGAGTCACTACCAGATTATATAGTTAGATGGAGAAACCTTAGTTTATAGTATGAGCCACAATTACAGGAGCAACACACAGTTGAGATCTTACTAAGGAATATTGATGGTCCCATCGCTCCATATCTAAAGGGTTTCACCATTCAGACCTTTCAGAAGTTATTAACCAAGGTTACTAGCTTACAAGATAGTATACCCGATGCAATCCCTCCTAAGATTGAGAGTCAGCCTTCACGCAAACCTAAGCATTAAGAGTTTTTAGAGGCACCTCCACCCATGAGAGGGGAGGTACATAGTACCCAGGGACTACCAGATAAGGGCAAAAGGCCCTTAGTCAGTTCAGCACCATAGTAGTAGCAACAATCACGCTCTTCTTATCAACCAGCAGTACAGCCCAGGACCTTCCGTAGGACTCTAGAGAGTTAGCAGTACCTACATGAGAAACTTAGTAAGGAATATCCCTTCAAAAGGGAAATGTCAAAAAAATCTTTAAATTCCTTACTAAGAAGAATATTCTAATCTTCCCAAATAATAATAGAGTGGAGGAAGAGGGTTAGACTGAGCACCCACTCTATTGTCCTTACCACAAACACATTGGGCATGTGTTGGAGGGATGCTATGTTTTCAAGAATAAAGTTGAGAGGTTGATGGCCACCAAAAGATACACCTTCAGGATAGTGATTTGGTGCAGCCCAAGGGCAAGACATCTCAGATAGTTTAGATGGTTTCTAGCCCCAGCCATAATTCCAGCCATAGTGACAGTCAGGACAGTAGGGCATCTTACCCCATAGTTCTGAGGGAGAGTGGCAGTTAGCACTCTCCAAGAAGACCAAAAAGATGATTGATCATGTAGTTCAGAGTTTAGAGGCAATTGAAAGGAGGCCACCCCAGGCCAAGTCAATAGTTGACACCTCAGTTACTATACCAGTACTTGTACCATCTTCTTCTCTTTCTTTTGTAGTGCCTTCTAAGCACATTTCTTCTTCTTCTACTTTATATACTAGAAAGATGTATAAAAGAAAAAAGTATGTTATAATCTCATAGGGGAAGATAGGGTTCCTTCCTGCACTTACACTGAAGGACTTTGTTCTCCCTTCAATTGATGAAGAAATAATAGAAGAAGGAGTTTCTGGCTACTTTTAGTCTTCTGTACCTTTTACTTCTATTTGTGCTTTTACTTTAGTTTCTTCTAGCACTTACTCCTCTTCAGTTTTACATGTTTCTTATAATGATTCTGGTGATGAGTTTGAGTCTGATGAAGAACAAATTTTTGTGATTCAAGAGGGTGGATGTTATATGGATTCAGAGGATAAATCCGAGAACCCACTCCCAACACCTTTCTTAGAGCCAACATTAGCCACCACCACTAAATAAAATGAATCTCCTATTGAGGATGACTCAATACAGGAAGTTCATTTGCGTTCAGGGAAGGTCCTTCAACCTAGGTTGGCTAAAAATATAAAAGATAAAAACATTGTTACCTAGCAGGACGACCCTATCCCTTCCTCCCAAGAGCAATCTAAGGAGAAAGGGAAAGGCCCTTAGTTGGAGGTTAATTATAATGTGTTGGCACATCTAAGAATGATTCCTTCCCTTCTTAGTGTCTATGATGCTTTGATGATGTCCCGTGACTTAAAAGATACACTAGTGAAAGCCTTGCTTGAGCCAGAGTCTTATCAAGCGTTCTTTGCTTCCGACTCCACTGATGAGGCATGGCATTTGTATAATACACCATGCATTACCTTTTCTAGCTGTGATCTCCTTTTAGGGACTACTAAGCACAATCGTCCCTTGTATGCCACTGCTGAAGTTAATAGTTATGAGTTGAGCAGGGTCCTCATAGAACAAGTGGCTTCAGTAAATATCCTAACACATAAAACTTTGAAGTATCTCTCCCTAGATCATTTGAAGCTCACCTCCGACAAAATTATGTTGAAATACTTTAATGACCAAGGCCAATGAGCTCTAGGGTCTATCACCCTACTTCTGAAGTTTGGGAATTTCCTAACTGAGGCTAAGTTCCATGTAACTGAGGCTGATATTTCATACAGGACTCTCTTAGGAAGGCCTTGGATCTATGAGTATGGAATGGTGCCCTCTATATTGAACTAATATATGAAGATTATAAGGAATGATGCCACGTACACCATTTCTGGAGATACCCAACCTTTCTCCATCCATGAGGTTTCTATTTACGATAACGCCAAGTACTATATATCTCGGAAGATTCATAGAGCTCCACCGGCTCAGTCACTAGTGACACCCTCTAGTGTTGTATAGGTTCCTACGTAGCCACCTGTATAGGGTCCTATACAATCATTAGTACAGGGTCCATAACAGATTAGTATTGAGCCAGGTATTTCCACTGCCTATTCTGATAGAGATCCCTCTCAGTTTGCAGTGAGGCATGATGTTCCCCCTAGTTGAGGTAGGGGAGGTAGAGGTAGAGTTTTGATTCGCGAGCCGTGGAACCACAACACTATACACCTCCTCCCCCTAACCTTTACACGTCTTCTTTGACTATAGAGTCTGACTCATCCAACGATAAAATGATTGATATCCTTCATCGTCAAGCCACTTCACCACCTCTATATTCTGCTGGTTATGATTTTTGGCCTACTTTTCATAGCCATTTGATACATGAAGGTGGATTGGTTATTGATATTAGCTCAGATGAGGAAGAGGACTTCTGACGTACCAAACAACCTTCTCCCCATCAGATATGTGGGATGGGCATTAAGGATTTCGATCAAAGACCTTTTGACACTCCCTTACTTGATGATGATAGTCCAATATGTGATAGTGAAAATCTCATATCTCACTTGTACGAGACATTTGGGCTAGCATGATTTAAGGATTGTCCCTCTATACCCCGTAGTATAATTGCCCCACTACGTACTGGGAGCTAGGATTCAAAGGAGACTGCTATGGGTATAAAGGTTAGGAGTGCCCCTCATTACTTTTCACCTACTATAGAGATCTTTATTATGTGGGGTCTCATTCGTTTCACTTGGCCTGACGAAAAAAATCTACAGTAAGCCCAAGTCTGGCAGTCTGATTTCTCTCAAGGTCTAGGAGGTGTAGGATATATGGGATTAAATCAGTCCAATAATGCCAACATTCATGCTGTTTCTCATGCTTATCCGGTTGTTTCTCTTGTCGATGAAGAAGACCCGGATAGTGAGGAAGATAGAATACTTGATGCTCCACAAGAGTTTGAAAATAGCGTCACTTCTTCCATGGACGAACTGTGTAAGGTAAACTTAGGCACTTGAGTCGGACCCTAGGCTTATCTTTCATAGTGCCTTACTATCTGATTCAGAGGATCAAGGATACATCGAGTTACTATCAGAGTTTAGAGACTATTTTGCCTGGAACTACACCGAGATGCCTGGTCTAAATCCAGAGGTAGCAGTCCATAAGTTAGCCATTAAGCCTGATGCAGTCCTTGTTAAACAAGTACTTCATAGGATGAGGTTGGAAATTTAATAACAGGTGATCACTGAAACCAAAAAGCTTATAGAAACTGGTTTTATTAGGGAAGAAAACTACCCTACTTGGCTTGATAACATTATTCCAGTTTGAAAGAAGAGCTGACAGATACGAGTCTGTATCGACTTTCGTGATTTGAATAAGGCATGTCGTAAGGATGATTTTTCTCTCCTTATTCCTGAGCATATGGTGGATATACCATCACCCATAGCATTTTCTCATTCATGGATGGTTCATCTAGTTACAATCAGATAAAGATGGAACCCTAGGATGAGAAGTTTACTACATTTTGAACACCTATAAGTGTATTTTGTTACAAGGTGATGCACTTCGGTCTCAAGAATATCGGGGCCACCTATCAACGTGTCATGACTGTCATCTTCGAAGAGATTTTACATGAGCAAGTTGAATGCTATGTGGATGATTTGGTCGTCAAAAGCAAGGTCCGTGGAGATCACCTTCAAGATCTACGAATCATTTTTGAACGCCTGCGCAAGTTTGATTTAAAGATGAATCCTCTAAAATGCATATTTGGAGTCAGTGCAAAAAAGTTCTTATGGTTTATAGTTCACTACCATGGCATTGAGATACACCCCTCTATGATCAAAGCCCTAGTATATTTGAAATCCCGTAAGAGTCTTAACTATTTGAGGTCCTTACAGGATAAACTTACTTTATTACAGAGATTTATCTCTAATGTTTATGATAGGTGCCATCCTTTCTCTACACTAGTGAAGAAGGATGCCCGATTCCAGTAAGATGAGAGTTATCAGGAGGCCTTTGAGAGTATAAAGCACTACCTGATGAACCCCTCTGTTTTAGCTACACCTATTTCAGATAGTCCATTGATTCTATATATTATGGCCTTGGATGAGTCCTTAGGTGCATTATTGGCTCAAGAGAATGAGGAAGGCAAGGAGAACACCTTGTAAAACCTCAGCAGGCGATTAATACTTGCAGAGCTTAAGTACCCAGTGATAGAAAAGCAATATTTAACATTGATCTTCACGGTACAGAAGCTTAGGCATTATATGTTATCAAATAAGATCAATCTGATCTCTCGAGTCAACCCATTGCAGTACTTAATGGCCTATTCAACCCTATCAGGTTATCTAACACGATGGTCTATAATACTACTGTAATTTGACATTATCTTTTTTCCTCAGTGAATTGTCAAAGGATAGGCTCTAGCTGACTTTCTGGCCGATCACCAGATCCCTACTGATTCTCCACTCAAGGTTGATCTGCCTGATGAATTAATCTTGAGAGTGGATGAACAGGAATCCCCTACTTGGGAATTTTACTTTGACGGGGCATCATCTGTCAAAACTTTAAGTCCATATAAAACTCCTACAGTTAAGGTAGGATTAGGCCTAATTTTTTTGTCTCCTGATGGTCATACTCTACGATACTCCTATAGTTTATCAAAACCTCATACTAATAATGAAGCTAAGCACGAAACTCTAATTTTGGGGCTAGAGTTGGCCATTCAGATGAATATTATGCGGGTGAAAATCTTTGAAGACTCCCAACTGATAATCAATCAAGTAGCTGGAGTCTATAAAGTACTTAAGCTTGAGCTTATTCCATAATATAATAAAGTAATGGAGCTTATATGCTTTATACCAGAAGTAACTTTGGCTAGGATCCCTACAGTTGAAAATGGAAAAGAAGATGCCTTGGCCGTGTTAGCAAAAGAATTAGCTTACCCTATTGGAAACCCCGTGTCTATTATTATCCAGTATCGTTAAGCTCTGTGCCCCGTAGACCTATCCTCTCCCGATCAGACCCTCACAGTATTTGTTGTTGACGAGGAGTCAGATTGAAGAGAGCCCTTCATAGAGTATTTAAAGCATGGTAGGCTCTCAAATGATAGATCTCTCACTGCTCAAATTAGAAAGAGAGCTTTATCATTCGCCTATGTAAATGAAACCTTATATTGATGCTCTTTTGACCAAATGTGATTGAGATGCCTCAATAAAGAAGAGGCTAGTAGATTCATGAGAGAGATACATGAAGGGCTTTGTGGTACCCATCAATTTGGACATAAAATAAAAGACAGAATCAAATGCCTTGTCTACTACTGGTTGATTATGATCCATGATTATATGGAGTATGCTAAGAGGTGACAATAGTGCTAGATTCATGGCATGGTTATTCACCAACCCCCTAATCCTTTGCACCCTACTATTTCTTCTTGGCCATTAGAGGGCTGGGACACGGATGTAGTGGGTTCTATAGACCCTCCTTCTTCTAAGGGTTATAGGTTCATTTTAGCCACCACTGATTACTTTTTTAAGTGGGCAGAAGCTGTCCCACTTAAGGAAGTTAAATCAAAAGATGTGATACGGTTGTTTTACGATAATATTTTTTATTGCTTTGGAGTTTCGTGCCGTATAATCTCTGATAACGGCCCGTCCTTTAGAAGCATCAAAATTGCCAGATTTGCCCGCCGCCATAATATTGCTATACTTTTCAATTTACAACCCCAAAGCCAATGGGTTGGCAAAGGCATTTAATAAGACTCTTGTGCAACTGATAAGGAAAATCCTTATTGTAAATAAAAGAGAATTACATGATAAGTTACTTGAAGTTTTATGGGTATATAGGACTACCTACCGTACTTCTACTCAGTCCACCCCATATGTTTTAGCCTTTGGGGTTGAAGCTTTCCTACCACTTGAGGTTGAGCTGCCCTCACTGCGTGTAGTAGTTAGTTATAATCTATCTGATGAAGATAATGCCCAACTAAGGTTGGAAAAGCTTGATGGTTTAGATGAGCTTCACTTACGAGCTTATCAGTGCCTTAAGCTATGCCAGGCTCGAATGGCCCGGCACTACGAGCACCTTGTTAGACCCCGTGCTTTCCTGGTAGGCGAGTTAGTTCTTGTTTTGCGTAGGCCTATCATTTCACGTCAATGCCAACGTAGCAAGTTTGAAACTATTTGGGAAGGCCCCTTCACTATAGAGAAAGTTTATGAATGTGGTGCCTACCTACTTGTTGATGAAAATGGCACTCACCTTATGCCTGACATCAACGGACAGTACTTAAAAAAGTATTATGCCTGAGTCTAGTACTTAACAGGGGAGCCTCCCTACCGCTTGTAGATATCCCTATATATATGTTGCTCCTAAAAGAATCCCTTTTACTTTCCAGCTGTTTGTGTGGCCACGATGATTTATCCTCTACCACACGACATTTGCTCTGAAGAGTATAAGATTATCCTTAAAGGTGATACGCTAATACGTCGTAGGGATGTTTTATACTTTTTTCTGTGCACACCTATCACACTGGTGCTATCGCATATAATTTTTAGTTTGTTCTCCCCTCTTTGTAGGGCTTAGTCCCCCAGTTTCACTTTCCATCTCAAGTGTGATATGGGATATCAAAACTAATAGTTCAAGTCTTGTTTTAAGGAGTGATATTGGGTCCACACCCTCCTATGATAGTTAGGTGTGGTAATAGAGATCCAATATCCCTATTTGCGTTTTTTCTTCCTATCAGTTTTGATCTGATAGATGTATCCCCCATTCCATTCACATGAGTTGAATGTGATTAGGGATGTCAAAGTCATTAGTTTAGACTCTTTTAGAGAAAGGATACTAGGTCCATACCATCCGATGCTAGTTATGAGTGGTAATGTTGATCCCCTATCATGGTTTTGGTTTTTAAGTTATACTTCAATTTCATTATGATTGTGCTCCCCAGTTCAATCACCTGAGTTGAATGTGATCTGGGTTATCAAAACCAATGATTCAATTCTTTATAAGATCCTATTCGATTTATTTCCCCAATTTTGTTCATGTGGCGAGCATGATCTGGGTTATCAAAATCATTCATTATTCTCATTTAAAAAATATACATGTGATAAAAAGAGGAAGCTCTTAGTAGAGAAACACTGGTTACCCTTATCACGGGAGGAACCAGGTAAAACTCTCTAAGAGCCCTAATTCCCAAAAATTCTTCTTTCTCCTCCCTCGAAGCACTTTTGATGAGCTCTTTAAGGTTGATTCAAAACTTAGTTGGTCATAAATTTATATGATCCTAAGTATTTTTCCTTGCTAGTGATGTGATACATCATATCCTAGATGTTAACATCACTACCTTATGAGTTTGGGTCTTTCTGAGAAAAGATCAATCCCCTTATGCCCTCTTTTGGCAGTCTACTCCCCCATTCATGCACTGCTCTGAGCCTGCAGAGTGGTCCTATGAATGTGACAGTATTACTTTCACTTTACATAGGGTCCTATCTAGTTAGGATAGGTGGTACCACTATAACCTTCTGATAATCATTGATTTCACTCATGATTATTGTACTAGGTGTCAGGTGTGCTCACTTATCTCCTCAGAGTTGTTTCTTGGTTATAATGTAGTACACCTAGTCTCAGATGTTAGCATCACATCCTCAGGAGTCTAAATTTTCTAGTGGAAAATTGGCTCCTTTATTTCTTTTGCCGACCTACTTCACCATTCATGCTCTACTCTTAGCTGATAGAGTAATCCTATGAATGTTGTTATGTTGCTTTTACTCCACACAGAGTCCTACCAGATTAAGGTAGGTGTTACCACTGTTACCTTATATTGATCATTGATTTCACTCATGATTACTATACTAGGTGACAAATGTGCTCCCTTATCACCTCTGGTTGTTCCCTCAGTAGTGATGTAGTACATCTTTCCACTGATGTTAGCATCACATTCCCAGGAGCTTTGATTTCTAAGTAAAAAATTAGCTCCTTGGTTTCTTTACCAACCTACTTCAATGTTCGTATCCTACTCTTAGCTGCTATAGTAGACATATGAATTTTGTTTGGTTGCTTTTACTCCCCACAGGGTCCTACCCGATTAGGGTAGGTGTTACCACTGTGACTCTTTTGGTATTTTAGCAATCCTATTTATGATTACTATTCTCAGGTAGTGAGTGTGTCCCCTTACTACCTAGAGTTGCTTTCCTTGTAGTGTTGTAGTATACCTTGCCTCGGATATTAACCTCACTACTTTGAGAACTTTGATCTTCTAACAGAAGATCAGTTCTTCTACTTCTTTCTCCGATTCATATTTTTCTTGAGCTTTGATTTTCTACCAGAAGGTCAGCTCTTCAATTATTTCTACTACTTGTTTTTCCCATTGAGACCCGACTTTTAGCTGCTAGAGAGGTCTTTGGGAAGTTTTGATATTGCTTCCTTACAGGGTCCCCATAAGTTAGTAAGGGGTTACCACTGTAGCCTCCTTGAGGATTATTTTTACTAGGCTTAGTCCTACTTTCTGTAGCAGAGGTACCCCCTCGCTACTTCAGTTATTTTTACTCCTTTGGAATGAGATTATCCCCTCTACACACTCTACTCAGGGTATATCTCTTCCAACTTTCTTAGGAGACATCATTCTGATGTCTTCCTCCCCTTTTGTATAGGGCTAGGGTTCCCTAGGAGATCCTAACAGTATTTAGATACTCATGGCCATGGCGATTTATCCTCTATCATATGGTTACCAAAACACTAGAAGGGGTTTCCTAAGTGGCTCTACCCTTAAAATTATCCCATTTACCTACTCCTTTCTCCCTCACATCCCTACACAGATCCGTGTCAGGTTGATGTTGAGGTGACTTTTACCTCTTATCATACTATTTGAAATGAACAGATAGGTAGGTGGTCTTACTTACCTGGTAGAGAGGACCTGACAGAGCACCTGGCAGGTACTCCTCGCCACTCTTTTTTGATTTTCCTGTTATGATCAGGTAGGCATTAGAGCCTAACTCTTTATTCACTGAGTTGAAATGACTGAGTGGGTATTGAGCCCTTCCTCATTTGAAAGGTCGAGCTAGTCGAGCATATGTTGAATCTTACTTAGTTAAAGTGAAGCCTTACAAAAGCACTTGGGATGTGTCCCTTACCACCCCTCTTTACTCCGGATGTCTTGTTAAAGACTAAGCAGGCTTCCATTTCATGGCTCATGAGCTTCTTGCTGAGGTTAGGCATAAGTAGTGGTTTACCCTAATCCACTATTCCGAAAGGATCAGGAGGAGTGAGATCCTTTTCACCTTATACCCCACTATCCAGATACGGTCAGACAGGTAGTTGGTTCTACTTACAGGTTAAAGTGAAGCCTTGTTAGAGCACCTGGAAGATGTCCCTTATCGTCCTTTAACTTCAGATGTCTTGCAAAAGACTAAATAGACTTCTATTTCATGGCTCATGAGCTTCTTGTTGAGGTCAGGCAGAAGTAGTGGGTCACCCCAATCCACTATTTTGAAAGGATCAGGAGGAGTGGGATCCTTTTCACCTTCTATCCCGCTGTCTAGATACGGTCAGACTGATAGTTGGTCTTACTTGCCAGGTTAAAGTGAAGCCTTGCCAGAGCAGTTGGAAGGAGTCCCTTACTGCCCATTTTATCCCGGATGTCCTATAGAAGACTAAGCAAGCTTCCATTTTGTGGCTCCTGAGCTTCTTGTTGAGGTCAGGAAGAAATAGTAGGTCACCCCAATCCACTGTTCTGAAAGGAGCGGGATCCTTTTCACCTTCTACCCTGCTACCCAGATATAATCAGACAGATAGTTGGTTTTACTTACCTAATTGAGCGAGCCCGATAGAGTCCTTGGGGGGGCAGGGCTTCCTCAACACCTCTTTTTACTTCAGATGTCCTACTAAAGACTAGGCAGGCTTCCCTTTCGTGTCTTCTTTACTTTTGCTGAGGTAAGGCAGAAGTATCAAGTCACCCCAATCCACTGTTCTGAGATGAGCTGGAGGAGCGGGATCTTTTCACTTTCTACCCTGCTATTTTGATACGATTAGGTAGGTAGTTGGTTTTACTTGCTTGGTAGAGAGGGCCTGACAGAGCTCCTGGCAGGAACTCCTAGCCACCTTTTTCCCTAAGTGTCCTATTCTGATCAAATATGCACTAAATTTTGTGATTCCTTTATTTGCTGATTCGATTTGATCAGGCAAATACTGAGTCACCCCAATCCACTGTTCAGAGATGAGCAGGATGAGATGGAACCCCTGAAAGTTTGTTAGGGATGTTAAGCCTTATAGAACTGGCCCAAGACTAACCAAGTGGGGGGTGAATTAGTATTTTAAAAATTACTTTAAGCAAAGCACGAATGCAAACCAAATCACCATAAAAAATAAGTGCGGAAGAAAATAAATATGGAAGCAGAAAAAAATAAGAACGCATGGGTTTATAGTAGTTCAGTCAACTCGACCTACGTCCACTCCCCGGAGGCACCCTCCGAGTATTAAACTACAATCGTGACTCTCCTTTAGCCCCCACAGCTAGACAGAGAAGCTTTTACAAACACCTCTTTTTGCCACACCCGACAAGGCATAGAACCTTCCTCCTTTTGCTTCCTTCTGAAGCAGGCAGAGAATCTCGATCGCATGCTGGAACTTACCTCTTCCAACCCTTCCAAGGATAAGAGACTCTAGGGAAGAAGAAGTGGAATAATGCTTGGAGCAACCCTTGTGAATCCCCTCACAAGCTCCCCCTCACAATATCCTCTCTCTCTCTCCCTCCCTCTCTCTCCTTTAAGTTTTCTCAGGTCATCACAGTAGCCAAGAATGTTCAAAAACGTTGAACAAGAGCTCTTAAATAGAAGAGCTTCAAAGGAGCTCATTAATTGCAAGTTGCCGACTTTATCGTCTAGGACGATATGTACATCGTCTTGGCCGATCAGTATAAATCCCATGAGATCGGCCAGAGCATCTCCTTGAATACAAACTGGATGATTGAAAATTGGCTTGATCATCTAGGATAATCACACGATCGTCCCGGCCGATCAGTTAAAATCAGAGGAAAATTGTCTAGGGCATCGCCTTGAATTCAAGCTATCCGATCCAGATTGTCCAGCACATCTCCCTGAATTTGTGCTGGTCGATATTTATCATCCAGAAGTAACTAAGGTTTTTGAATAGATCGTCCTGGCCGATCCTGCGATTATCCAGGACGATGTGATCGTATCAATCATCCTTAATTACTTCCTTGATTTGTCTGATTAATTAAGGCATAATTATGAATATCGTCCAGGCCGATCCAAGATCGTCCTGGCCGATTATCAAAAATACAGAATACCTTAATTGTTTATGGCGGCAATATCTTTTTGTTTTGAGTATATCGTCCAGGCCAATACAAGTATCATCCAAGACGATTGGCTAATGACGACTGCGTTAATTAAGAACCCCTTATTAGATTTTCTATTTCAAGCCCGATCGTCCAGGACGATGTATATATCATCCTAGCAGATTTGAGTTAAAAATAAAAATTTTAAGTCTCTCAAGTGTGTGTGTGTGTAGGGTTACTTTGCATTAGTCACACCAAAGATTGCAATTGACTCAAGAGGGAAAAAATAAAATTACAGACTGACTCAACCCTAATCTACCCCATCTTGAGCTGATTTTGATTTCCATTTGATCTTTGAGTCCTGAAAAGTCAGTTAAAAAAAAGCAATCATAGTGAAACAAGATTTATTTGCTATAATCAAAATTATAATCTAAAATATGTTTGTAACAATTTCCCCCTTTTTGATGATGACAAATATATCAAAAATTAATTCTAACTAAACAGGCTTTTACCAGAACAAGTACAAACAAACTAAACAAGATCAAGTACAAATACACTAATCAAGAGCAAGTACAAACACACTAATCAAGAGAAAGTACAAACACACTACTCCCCCTTTTGACATCTCAAAAAGGAGGAGGAAACAACAAGAAAAAATAATGAAGAAAAAAATAATATAGAAATAGGAAATAATCCACAGAAAATAGAAACTACAACTAAAAAAATGAGGGATCCTGATTATCAGATAGAGGTGGAGGTGGTGGAGCCTGCTGAAAGTAGCTAGCTAGCATAGTAAACTGAGCATTGAACCAGGCTATGTCCTGGTCGTGCTACTGCTGGTGGTGAGTAATGTAGCTGTCAAAATGGGCTAAGTCCTCTGTGCGGTGCTGCTCGTAGCGAGCCATATCCTCAGAATGTTGTTGCTCCTGTGCGGAAAAGTAAAAACGGGTCTCCCAATGATCAAATCTCTCCACTAACTGGTCAAACTGTGAGTACTGTCAAAGAGAAGCAGGATCAGGAACGGGAGCGGGAGCCTCCTCCTCCTCGACCCCCTGAGGTTCCCCATCCCCTGGGTGGAAATGAGTACTGTGACGGATATTGAAAGAGCTGTTTGAGTAGCTTGGAGGTTGAAGGTCGTAGCAGGATATTGAAGATTGTATTTGGTTTCAAGAATGTAGACTATGAGATATCCTAAAGTAAGGTTGGGTTTCCTCCTATGGCCTGGATCTTGAATAGTTGTTAAATGATCAATGTATCGAAAGATTAGATCAGTAGCATTAAATTCTCTCCGGGCCATGATGAAAAAGGTAGTCAGAGAAAGCAGAGGAGTGATGTGGATTCGGTCCCAGACTTTTAGAATAATGAAGGTGCGAAGGACATGCTGAATTGTCCTAGCATCTTTGACTAAAGAGCTAGTCTCTCCAACATGAAAGGATGTGTTGGTTTGGCAAAGAAAATGGTTTGCCGTGGACCAGTCAAAATCAGGATCTAAAACGATTATGTGTAGCTTATCCCTAGTGGTGGATAGCTTTAAAAGTTCAGTACAGTCCTGATATGTGATCTCCACCGGGAGTCGATTCACATAGGAGGTCAGGGCTATGAAAGTAGGATTTATGCGAAGATTTGAATAAAATTCTAACATAAGTTTTGAAGAAAAAGGGACAGTGAGGGTAAGAATGAAATAGAGAGAAGTGTGAGCAAAGAGATCCATTACTGGATATGAAAGGTTGGCAGGATTGATTGTTCTGGAAAGAGTGATGCCACATTCTTTGTAGTGACGGTAAGCTGCTTGATCCTCCACTTCTCTGAATCGAGGGTCCAGAGTGGCCCTCGAGGAACTTCCAGAAGCTTTTCGGAGTCGCTTCCCACCAGCCATAGTAATAAATCAGTAAGAAAACACAAGAGAAGAAGAAGGTTGAGGTGAAAACAATGGTTGTAATAGCCTAAATTTAAAGAAATGGCCATATTGTCCAGGACGGTCGCAGAATCGTCCAGGATGATTTGGTTCAATTATTGCGTACAGGCCGATTGGTCATAAAGGCAGTCTGATTGGCCAGGCCGATCAGATATTAGCCAGGATGATTAGACACAAGCGATCGTCCCGATGAGTCAAGTCGGACGACCGTTGAAAAAATAGATCATATGGGCCGATTAGGTGTATCGTCCAGAACGATGCACAATAATTGATCGTACCAGCCAAAGTTAAAATGTTTTAAATCTGTGCCACGTGTATCGTCCAGGACGAACAAATGATCGACCAGGTCGATTGTCCAATAATGGATTGTCTAGGGCTGATTTTAAGGATTTAAACATGCTGACACGTGGATCATCCAGGAGAATCTAGTATATCGGCCATGACGATGACCATAAGTGCATCGGCTAGGACGAAAATTGTATCAACCAAGACGATAAAAGAGATTATAATTGAGTTTGATCATATCGTCCAGGACTATACGGGATTCTTCGGGACATTGAGTCACAGAAAGCTCAGAAAAGATTCAGTAGATGAAATTTTGAAGAGTCCTATCGTCCAGGACAATATAAGCATCGGCGAGGATGATGTGACAGGAATTTGAAAAATAAGGAAAGATGGAGATGATAAAAAAAAACTTAAACGAAAATGGAAACAAAACAAAACAAAACAAAAACACAAAAAAGAAACGAAGTTTTTGGTTTTTAATTTTCTATTATTAAATTTTTTTTTTATTTTTTTTAGCAAAGCAAGGATATGACAAATTTTTCAAATAATTTAAATTTTAATGATTTGAAAGATGAATGAGTTAACAATATCGTAATCTGAAAATGGTAGAAAATTTGATCATGTTTACCCTACCTCAAACTTCTTCCTGGATAAGAATTATCTTTTGAAAACAAGAGGTCTAACTCAGAATAAATTGGATAAAAAAAAAGATCCGTTCAAAACTTGGTTACAAACTAGACATCTTATAAAATCGTATACAAAAGTAACTTGTCTCTTTCACGGAATTTGAAATCAAGCCTTTGAAAATATCAAATAACCCATGAGTCCTTCTAAGTTTTAAAGTTTTGAAAAGATAGGATAGCTTGCATTTAGTGGGCTCATTTTATGTCTCTTGTCACTTTGATTGGCTCTTTGAGCATCTTTTGATTTTTGATACACTTTTATGTATATAGTTTTCTTTTCAATTTTGCGTCATTGGCTTATTCCCTTTTTAATTTTTGCAAGCTAAAAACTCTTTAACAAATCCTTTAAAAAAGTTCTTAGTTGTGATTATATCTTCTAGATATTAGAAAAGAGGGGCTCTCTTTCTAACATAAAAAAGAACAAGCCACAAAATGAAAATCAAAATCATATGATAAGTGCAACGGTAATATTTCAATTAACTTGAAGGATATATAAGAACTTTGGATCATATATATAAGATAGACTATTGTAACAAGAAAAAAAAAGATCTTAATTTCAAAAATCAGTTGTTAAAATGAGATAGACTTTTTGTTTTAGAAAAAAAAATTATATCACCAAAAGAGGTTAGAGGGAGAGAAACCATCAATGGTGTTTTCTCCCTTTAACCGATTTAGAATTGCTTATCATTGGCCATAAATCTCTAAAGTTTAAGAACAAGGAAAAGTCATCATAAAGAAAACAAAAGTAAAAACGACTTGCACAATAAATCAAAAACAAAAACAAAAATAGTAATAATTAAAACGCAATTCAAGAATTTATTTAAGCAACAAATTTAAGCAGTTATGAGTTGCGAGCCATCGTTTGTCCAAGTATCCTATGCTCTCACGAGGTCTTTGATGAGACAAATCTTGCAAGAATCAACAGCTGTCAGACTTAGGAACCCAAATAGGTTTGGGTCCCTTCTCATAAAAAGTAGAGTATAAAGCATGTGTGTTATGCTGTGAATTTTGTAATTTTGGTCTCCACACCCAATGTGTACTACGGTGAATAGTGTAAGTGTGTGAGATGTGTCTTAGCATGCCACATGAAAAACATCTAACTCCAGGAAAAGGATTTCTTAAGTGACTTGGGTTATAATGCCTCTTCCTAGGTTTTGGCTTTGGATTCAAAGTGGGAGTCTTCCTATTTCCTTTAAGTGAGTACAAATCATTTTTAAGCCTCAAGTTATTCTTTTTTAAGACATCATTATCAACCCTTAAATTTTTTTCTATCTCTTTAGATTTCTTAAAATCAGATTTAAGTGAGGTGGGTGAAACTTTTAATGCATCATGCTCATCAATTATTCCAAATGCTTTCTGTTTAAATCATCAAATTCATCAAGTAGAGCCATGTGATTTGAATCAATCGTAGAATGATCTTTGAGAATAATTTTATATTTTTTTGTAAATTCAAAAGTTCTAACTTTAAACTAGCATGATTCATCTTGAGTTTTTTGTATGATGCATGAATTTTCTCATAAATTTCAAACAATTGATCATAAGTTAGTTTACATATCTCTTCATCATTATTTTTTCAAGATGATCTTCCCCCATTAAGCACAGGTTTGTTATCTCTTCCTCAAGTTCAGTTTCAGAGGAATCTGATGCAGATTCTACCCATAATGCTTTTTGAACTTTGTTATTCCTGAACTTGGATTTCTCCTCACCCTTTTTCTTTTCTTTGCTTGAGTGATCTTGAAGTGTAGGACAATCAGCTTTCACATGTCCAGGCTTCCTGCACTCATAACAAACAACATCAAAAGATCCTTTAGAATATTTGTTATCCTTACCTTTTCTCCAATGATGCTTTTGCTTCTTCCTTAGAAAGTTTCTTAATTACCTTGAGATGAAGGCAACTTCATCGCTCTCAGACCCGGAAGAATTGGAGTCAGATTTGTGTGCCTTCAGTGCCACCATTTTCTTTTTATTTTTCTCACCTACATTAAGATTTCTTTGATTCACCCCTTGCTCGTAAGTAATGAGTGAGCCAAGTAAGTTGTCAATTGAATACATGTTCAAATCCTTTGATTCAGATATAACAGTAATTTTTGCATTAAAAGAGGAAGGCAAGCATCGTAAAATCTTGTTTACTTTTACAAAATTTGAAAGCTCTCTTCCTAAGGCATGCAAGGAAGTAACAATCAGAGTAAATCTCGTATACATTTTAAAATTTGATTCATGAGGTTTCATACGAAAAAATTTGTAGCCATGCAAGAGAATGTTCAAACGGGATTGTTTAACTTCATTAGTGCCTTCATAAGTGATACACAATTTATCCCAAATTTCCTTACCAGTTTTGTAAGTGAAACATGCATGTAGCCTTCTGAATTTAAAGCACAGAAAAAATAATTAAGACATTTTTCATTCAATTGAGCTAAATCCCTATCATCTAAAGTCCATTCAATAAAATGAAGTGTAACAGTAATGTCATTAAGTTTACCAGTTAGAGGTGTGAAACCATCCGTAACAAGCATCCACATGTGATAATCAGTAGATTGTAAAAACGTAGACATATGAGTTTTCCTAAAGTCAAATGGGGTATTATCAAACAAAGGTGGTTGGGTAATAGAATACCGTTTCGGTGTATTACGATTTCCAAAGTTAGCCATGGATCAAAATTCAAAAAGTTTTCAAACTTAGTTTTTATGAATCCCGCTCTGATACCACTTGAAAGTTCGTTAGGGATGTTAAGCCCTATAGAACTGGCCCAATGCTAACCAAGAGGGGGGTGAATTGGTATTTTAAAAATTATTTTAAGTAAAGCACAAATGCAAACCAAATCACCACAAAACATAAGCGCGGAAGAAAATAAATACGGATGCAGTAAAAAAAAAGAACACAAGGGTTTATAGTGGCTCGGTCAACTCAACCTACGTCCACTCCCCGGAGGCGCCCTCCGAGTATTGCACTACAATCATGACTCTCCTTTAGCCCCCACAGCTAAGCGGAGAAGCCTTTATAAACACCTCTTTTTTCCACACCCGGCAAGGCAGAGAACCTTCCTCCTTTTGCTTCCTCCTAAACCAGGCAGAGAACTTCGATTGCTTGCTGGAACTTACCTCTCCCAACTCTTCCAAGGATAAGAGACTATAAGAAAGAATAAGTGGAACAATGCTTGGAGAAACCCTTATGAATACCCTCACAAGCTCCCCCTCATAAGATCCTCTCTCTCTCTCTCCCTCTCTCTCTCTCCCCCCTTTAGGTTTTCTCCGGTCAAGACAGCAGCCAAGGATGTTCAAAAATGTTGAACAAGAGCTCTTAAATAGAAGAGCTTCAAAGTAGCTCATTAATTACAAGTTGCTGACTTTATCGTCCAGGATAATATGTACATCATCCTGGCCGATCAGTACAAATCCCATGAGATCGGTCAGAGCATCGCCCTGAATGCAAACTGGACGATTGAAAATTGTCTTGATCATCTAGGATGATCTCACGATTGTCCCGGCCGATCAGTTCAAATAATAGGAAAATTGTCTAGAGCGTCGTCCTGAATTCAAGCTATCTGATCCATATCGTCCAGCACATCGCCCTGAATTTGTGCTGGCCAATATTTATCGTCCAGAAGTAACTAAGGTTTTTGAAAAGATCGTCCTGGTCGATCCTACGATCATCCAGGATGATGTGATCGTATCAATCATCCTTAATTACTTCCTTGATATGTCTCATTAATTGAGGCATAATTGTGAATATCATCCAGGCCGATCCAAGATCGTCCTGGCAGATTACCAAAAATACATAATACCTTAATTGTTTATGGCGACAATTTCTTTCTATTTTGAGCATATCGTCCAGGCCGATACAAGTATCATTCAGGATGATTGGCTAATGACGTCTGCCTTTATTAAGAACCCCTGATTAGATTTTCTGTTTCAAGATCGATCCTCCAGGACGATGCAAATATCATCCTGGCCGATTTGAGTAAAAATAGAAATTCTAAGTCTCTCAAGTGTGTGTGTAGGGTTACTTTGCATTAGTCACACCAAAGATTACAATTGAGTCGAGAGGGGAAAAATAAAATTACAGAATGACTCAACCCTAATTAACCCCATCTTGAGCTGATTCTGATTTCCGTTTGATCTTTGAGTCCTGAAAAGTCAGTAGAAAAAAGCAATCGTAGTGAAACAAGATTTGTTTGCTATCATCAAAATCATAATCTAAAAACATGTTTGTAACAACCCCCTTTCACCTCCTATTCTGCTGTTTCGATACGGTCAAGCAGATAGTCGGTCTACTTTTACTATCGTACTTTTGGTTCTTCCCTTGGCTTTGCCCCTGCTACAAGGCAAGGTTACGGGAGAACCCCCTTTACTTTTTCACCCTCGTGGTGACTTTTTACTCTTAGTTCTCTCTTTAGCTCTTCCCTCGCTATAGGGTTAGGCTAGGGGAGAACTCATTTACCTTGTTCTCACCTTTATAGGTGATCTTTACTTTGGTTCTTTCCTCGGCTGTGCTATTGTTGAAGGGTAAGGCCAGGAAGAGATCCTACTACTGGTTCACCATTTTGGTGACACCTCACTTGTGAACCACTGCTTTTCACTCTCTCCTAGGCTCTGTCCTCGCTGAAGCGTAACGCCAGGAGAAGAGTTCCCTAGTTTCTTCAACATTTTGGTACTCTTACACTCATGTTTGTCATTCTACTTTCTTTGGCATAGTCGGTCAACTCCAACATGAGTGGTTCACTAGTTGTTCGCCACTCCTGTTGGGAGTCCGCTTGTTGACCTTGATTTTGTCCAGACTCTTGGCCAAAGAGTTGACTTGGTTAAATTGACCAAGCCAAGTCCCAAGCCCTCTCCCAATCAATTTCTTGGGTCAAATTTATTTTATTGAGCTCAGACCTGAACCCTAGGTCAACTCGGTTGACCTATTAGACCCATTAGAGCCTAAATTAATTTCAAATCAAATCCAAACCTTGCTTGGCTCAAAACCCTCACACTCTTAACTTACTTGACTGGTTTGACCAAGTTAAACTCTGACTTGGTCAAATCAAGTCTTTAATAGGTCAAATTGACCCATTTAAGGTGCACTTAGAGCCTAATTTAATGGGATTTAAGGCCTCTAATCAATTTAAAATTCAAACCACGGCCTAAATAGCCTGGTTTCCCTCCCAAATGACAGAGGATTGAATCCCAACCGTCCATGATGAGTCTAGGGTGTTTAAATAGTAAAAAATAGGTCTCCTTAACGATCTTTTACCAATTCTCTTGCACCAGGCTCCCAAACTCTCTGAGATCTCATGTGAGTATTCTTGGAGAGTTCCCACAGCCTACCCGACCAAAGCCAATGACAAAGACCTCGCCGACGATGATCTTCTGGTGAGACCGAGGTTATCTTCCTTCCAAGATGAATTCTGTTTGATCCACGACGAATCAAAGCTCGAGTCAAACTAAGGAATTGTATGAGGACAGTCTACAAGTGCAACAAGCCCAAGAACGACTGAATCCACCATGTGGATTGAGGTATATCTCAAACACTAGGTAGAAACACATAGGGTTATATAACTTTTCGTAAAGTGCTTCTCAGACCATGAAAATGGGCCCCAATCAATACTCTTCATGTCTAGATGCTTTGTTTAAAATTTCATTGAATTTGGTTGCATTTCGAGCGAGAAGGAGACAAAGAAATTCTCTAGGCTCTCGGTTTTTCCCTAATCTCGTCTGTACAAGATCTCCGCCGTTGATCAATTGATCAACGGTTGAGATCCCACCGTCCCGCGGTCTCGTTCGAATCGCGGAGTCAACCGCGCGGTCCCGCTGTCCACGTGGCTTCATCTAGGCCTTTCTTTCGAAATCGAAGAGATCGAACGGACCGTGGCATCTGTCCTATGTGGACAAGTGACGTCGACTGCGGCAATCATTATCGCGGTCATTACGGCAATAATTGTCGCTTCGGCAATCATTACCCGAGATCCACGGGGCCAATCCGATGTCGCCGCGTGGCCCACTGACCGCCGCCTCCTCCGCGTTTGACCCTACCAACCCGGAGCTGCCGCGTGTCTGACTGCCACCGCCAGTGCCAATTTTAATTAAAAATTAGTTTTAAATTCTTTTTAAAATTGAATTTCTTTCAAAATTCATAGAAAATTTATTTTTGAGCCATTTTTCACGCACAATATAGCAAATTGCTCATATTTTTATCCCCTTTAATCTAAAATTACTTTCATTTAAAAATAATAAGAATATTTCAAATTATTTAAAAATAGTAAAATCCATATTTTTATTTTAATTTAAATTATTATTTTAATATAATTATTCTTATATTATTATTTAATTACAGTTATTCATCATATTTACTAGTGTTTTAAATTATTAATGTACTGTTTATTTTTTTAGTATTATTATTATTATTATTATTATTATTATTAATTTTTTTATTATTTTGAATTAGTTTTATTATTATTATTATTATTATTATCATTATTATTATTAATTTGTTATTATTTTGAATTAGTTTTATTATTATTATTATTATTATTATTATTATTATTATTATTTTAATAAGTAGTGTTAAATTTTAGAAATTTTGTTTTTTTAAATTAATTTCATAAAATATTTATTTTAAATGATATTATTTTAAAAATCCCTTTTATTGCATTAAACTTAGAAAAATCATATCTTTTTAATTTCAAATCAGATTTTGGGGTGCGACTCCTCGTTCCTTTTAGAAAAATGTGAACTTTATTTTAAAATTATTTTTAGTAGTTGATTTCTGCTGTATTGGCAGATATCTATTTTATACTACTATTTGATTATTTAATTATTATTTACTTAATTAGTATAATAATTATTTTCAAAATACAAACTATTTTCAAACCCTTTTCAAAACCTCGATTCGGTGGTCACTGGATCTCTCATATATTCATCTACTACAAGCTGATTTATTTTAAATTATCTTATTTTTTGAAATCTATATATTTATATAAGTATTTTAAATTGTTTTCAAATTACTTATATATTAAATACTAATTTTTGGGAGATCCACTATTCATGAAATTTTAAAAATTAACTTCTATATGTGAAGAGAAATCATGGGGGTGTAGATTAGTGAATGGTTGAGTCCCAATCATTCACTAATCTCTTCTTTATGTATACCTACTTTCTTGTTATTTGTAGTTTGCATGTATAGGATGCACCTAAAGCACTTAGTTTAGGCTCTCTCCTAGGAACTTTTATTTCATCCGGTGAACATACGCAACTCTACGTTTGGCCTCCAGTAGAATCGCAGCACGCATTTTCATTATTTATCATGCTCCCCGATAACCTGACCCGCAACGGACCCAAGATTGCTCAGTATTGCTAGGTATTGGTCGATTTTGCTCGGCAATAACCAATACCGAGCAATACCGAGCAAATACCTAGCAATACCGAGCAAGTACCGAGTTGTACCGAGTTTTTTCTAGCAATACCGAGCAAATACCTAGCAATATCGAGCAAAACCCTAGCAATACCGAGCAAATCCTGAGCAAATACCAAGTTGTACCGAGTTATAGAAAAACTCGATACAACTCGGTATTTGCATGGTATTGGTCTTCACAGAGCGGTATTTCTCATTTTTGCAAAGCAATACCGAGCAAATACTAAGCAATATCGAGAAAATTGTGAACACCATTCCCGGGTTCTGGTCTGGGTCAAGTCATCAGGCCACGCGGTAAAAGAGTAAGAGCACCCGGCGACACGTTATTGGCAGCCGAACGTAGCTCTACGTCCGGTCAGAGAATGTAATAATTATTCCTCTTCTAGATCTAAGGACATTGTGTGTTTATTTCTTTTGTGTGTTACCATGCATTTTTTACCTTGAGGGTTAGTGTGAACTTCACTTTAAACTCCTACAACGTAGTGACACCCTAAGGACAAAAATTAAGAACCCATCTAATGAACTTAGAAAAATTATAAGAGCTAGGATAGGTCACTGATTGACATGAAAACTTTCACATCTAAATTTAGAGACATCTTGAATCTCCTAAAATTTTCTAGGAATTTTTTTGTACTTTTTAGACCCCTTAATTAACCAACCCTAATTAACTTGTCAAATACAGCCCTCAGACCTTCTAAATATTACAATAAATTTATTTTAGGTTGGAAAATTACCTACTATACTCAAATTATTCAGAATCTAATTCCCTACTTTAGATAAATAGGACACCTTAGTTTAACTTCAGGTTGACCTTTAATTTGACCTTAATTGAAAATTACCTTTTTGCCCCTAATAAATTATTAAAAATTATAAAAAATTCCAAATCTTTTCCAAGCACTTGGTAACACTTTCTCAGGTCATTCCAAATTTTTTGGGGTGATTCTAATCTGTTTGGAGCTAGTTGGGGTCAAAACCTCAAAATCAGCCATTAATTAGACAATTTAGATAATTCCCATAAATAACTGATCTTTAGAAATTCATAACTAATTGTAAAAAATTCCAAATTATGCAAACTCACTTGCATTAGACTCCTTTTAGGGTCTAGTATTTATTAAAAATATTAGGATTTCAGAAACTCACTTGAATTACAAAGTCAACTTTTGGTCAACTCTAGCCTATAATTTAGGGCCCGAAACTTAGAAAATTCATAAATGCCTAAAAAACTCTAACTCTAGTGAACTACCTGTCTAAGTACTCACCTTATAGTCTAGTATTTATCTAAAATATTAGGTGGCTCAAACCTAGCCTATTTCCCATAGTGACTTTTTTGACCCCATCAACCTAGCACCTAGGAGGACCCGGAACATTCCAAAATTGGCTAATACAATTTTAACTTCAAACATCATTACCCTAAGTCTATAAAACTGATCAAAAAACTAAATTAACTAAAATGAATCTTTATTCATTAATATTTTATCTTGAATTAAAATTTCTCTTTCTAGCCTATAACAAACCTGAACTTTAGGTAACTTTAACTAACTACCCAAATTAGGACATATCCAAGCCATACCAGCCATACACACATGTAGAATTATTTTCTAGGGCACCACTTCTAGACTTAGGTTAGGCCGATGTTTCCTTTTCTGCTATGAGCCGAAGTTTTCCGTGTTTTTCATTGCATGCTGTTTGAAATTGATTGGTGTGTTTGCTTACTTTTCCTACACTCTGGATGTGATGTGATGAGCTCTAGATCTACCCCTAGGTTAGGAACAACATATATATACCTATATATATCCTATTTTTCTTGCAGGTGGCCAAGCTCATGCTCGTAAAAGGGGGGGGGGGGGGGGGGCACTATCATGATTTCTGACATTATTTTGTGCAGGTGCTTGCTCAGCCCCCCTAACAAAATAAGGGTTAATTCATTTAATAATAACTGTTACAGGTGCTTCAAAGCTACTTAGCCCTTATGATTAAGAATATGGCCTGACACAACTTCAATGGGTTGCTTTTATTTTCATATAACTATTTGTGATTATAACTATTTGGGATGATTTTAATTAGGATAACCTTACAGGGAGTCTAAAATTTTCTATTTACAATTAATATAATATTTATAATATTTAGTGAAGAGTTATGAAAAAGCACTCTGAGTGGGATATTCTTATCCAACTCAAATTCCAAAAGAAGAAGGCATCCACGAAGGGGAGAGTCTTCTTCCATTTAGAAGATCAAGTAGGATGGCTTTAGATATCCAAAAAAAAAGGCAATGCCCCCTATCAAGGGGGAATTATCTCTTCTTTTGGATATTCAAACCACGACGGATCTAAGGAGTCCAAAGAGGAGAGATCCAAGGAGTCCAAGGAGGATATATCCAAGGAGTCCAAGAAGAAGAGTTCCAAGGAGTCCAAGGAGAAGAAGACTGAAGACTTGAAGACCAATATCCCACTCAAAGTCATTTGCATCTGTCATAGGCTTAGAAATTTGGGTTGTTGGCAGTGGTGCCCAACCACTTTACTTTTTGTAGACCCTGGTTTTTAATTAAAGGGCAGTTGGCCTATGGATATTAACTTAATTTTATTGATTTATATTGATGTGTTTACCTGATTATGCAGTAGAAATTACCTATTTTTTTAGGTTTCTTTCTTGTATGTCGCTTTTATTTTAGCCTGGAATTCGTTAGGCTCTTCTAAGGACCAAAAAATATTTTCTATTCATAACTAAGCTATAAAATTGAAGATTTAAATAACTTAGAAACTTAACAAACCTAGGGAACTGTCAGAATCATCCGGGGTCGCATTCATGTTATTGCATTTTCTCTCTGCTTCTTATAAGACACCTCTCTGCCTACGGGTAGAGTCCAGATAATCTAGCCTATGAGGATGAACTGCCGAACCTAAGGAGGCCTAGTATTTTCTAAAAATTATTTTTATATAAGCCTATTTTTAAAATAAAAAGCATTCATGATTCGACCTTTCAACTAGCATGCATTGCATTACTAACCAACTAAATAAAATTTTAATTGCATTAGTTAGGGGCATTCATCCCACATAAGTCTGGGACCAATTAGGAAATCCTCTAGATTTCGGTACTATTTCCAATGAACTGTACCATCCACCCATCTTTCATAAATGACTAGACAGTATTGTTTTAAAGCGATTAGGTGGTTAGCTGGCTCCCCAATCCAGGCAGGGGTAAGTCCAGGTTTTTCACTGCAATTACTAGGATATCGATGTTAGTATACATAGAACACTAAATCTAACCTAGATCTAGGATTCGAGGCTACTACATTCAGTCTCGTAGTATGCCTAAATAGTAGGCAGGTTCTCTCTCTTCAGGAACCATAAATCCTACTTATCCGCGTCACATAAATGACGCCACTTCCATCTCTCTCTCATGCTTGTGTTGTCTTTTTGACTTTACTTTCTCCAATTTTCTCCTAAGTGCCCTAGAGCCTCCTAATGCTGGTGTGAACCACGCATGTTGATTAAAGCCATTTCGGACCTTTCTTTCCTTTTAATTAGTACTTCTTAGTCTACACCCTCGTAGCAATCCCAATTTTGGGAAGAATAATGTATGATCCTTAATCGAGAGTTTTATCGGGCTTTGGTCTGGGATGTAATTAATCACGGGGGCTTGTGCCCATGGGAAACTTGGTCCCACATCTACTAAACCCCACTCGAGCCATTACATCGGGTGGACAAAACTCATGACTGTGATTAGGTCGTGTATATTACTACCCATCGGGGTGCATTGGCGAGAGCCGCTATCCTCAATGGTTAGTCATATGCATGATCCAATCTGTCCCTTCCAATCACCCATTTGCGCGGTGCTCTTTCGGAGGTCCACAAACTCATTCAATAGTTTCATGTGATTCCTATCAATCAGTGCGTGATCTTTCCTAACGATTACATGCTCTTTTTATATATCTAAAAAATTTTATGTTTAATCTAACATAAATCTTTTAGAGTTTTTTTTATAAGCAATATAAATTTTCTCAAAAATGTCAAGTAACTCTTTATAAGTTAAGTCACATACATCTTCTTGATATGATTGATCAAGTTTATCGGTAATCAAACACAGGTTGGTGACGTCTTCCTCTACTTCTATTTTTGAAGAATTTAAAGCTGAGTCTGCCCAAAATGATCCCTATAATCTCTTCTTACCCTTCCTTACATTGCTTTTCTCCTCAACCTTTTCCTTATTAGGATTGGATTTAAAATTTGGGCAATCTGATTTGATATGACTAGGCTTCCTACATTCATAGTAAATTACATCATTAGAAGCCTTAGTATTCTTATAGGACTTACCTTTATTTTATTGTTAATGTCTCCTTTACTTCCTCTTTAGGAAACTCATGAATTTTCCTATCATTAATGAAATATTATATTCATCCTCAGGCTGAGACTCATCACTCTCTGAGTCATCCACTTTCAACGCTATATTCTTCTTCTTTCTCTTTTCACCTACATCAATCTATCTTTGAGTCACTCCTTGCTCGTAAGCAATAAGTGATCCAAGAAGATTGTTAGTAGAATAAATAATTAAATCTTTTGATTCCATTATATTAGTTATCTTTGCGACATATATAGTAGGTAAATAATGAAGAATCTTATTACTTTTCTAGCATTCGTTCATTCCCTTCCTAAAGCATGCAATGAGGTGACTATTTGAGTGAAACTATATATATATATATATATATATATATATATATATATATATATATCAGTGATTGATCATTTGGTTTAATGTGAAATAGTTCATAATCGTGTAACAAAATATTCAATCTAGTTTGTTTCACTTTGTTAGTCCCTTCATATGTAATATAAAGTCTATCCCAATTTTTTTTCAAGTTCTACAGGTAGAGGCATGCATATAGTTTTTAGATTTAAGTGCACAAACAAATTGCTCAAACATTTAGCATTTAACTGAGCTAATTCTTTTTCTTCTATAATCTAGTTAGCAAATGGTATTACAGTTATAATATCATCTACAAATCCAGTTGGTCTAGTGTATCCTTCTAGTACTAAATTTCACATATGATAGTCAAGCGATTAAGGAAAAGTAGACATATGTGTTTTTTAAAAATCAAAAGGGATGTTATTAAACAATGTGGTTCTAGTAATCAAATACCCTTCAGGTGTGTTATGGTTTTCAAAAAGAGACATGATCATTTTCAAAAAGTTACCTAAACCTTAATTTTCAAAAGTAAGCTATAATACCACTTGAAAGTCTTTAAAGGTTGTTGACCTAAAGCAACTATCTCAAATCTAACCAAGAGGGGGGTGAATTGGTAATTTAAAAAACTTTTTGGTATATTAGAAAAATAGTCTTTTAATTTTAATCACAACAAAAATTTTATTAAACTAAACTATTCAACCACAAAAATAAAAATGCAAACAAAAATGATAAATAAAAAAGAACACAAAAATTTATAGTGGTGGAGAAGCCTTTACTATTACTAGAGTGACTCTCCTTTTGCTCTCATAGTAAGGTGGAGAAGTCTTTACAATTAACATCTCTTCCACCAATCCCTGGTGCGGTAAAGTATCATCATCCTTACAAACCCTCCAAGTGTTAGCAAAGAACTATTATCCTTTCACACCTTCCTTGTGTCGGCAGAGAACCATCATCATTTCACACCCTCCTGATGTTTATAGAGAAGCATTGTCCTTTTACACCCTCTTAGTGTCAGCTGAGAACTAAATCTTCTCCAAAGATCTTCTCTTGAGCAACTTCAAAGAAATAAGGAAGAGATTTGACACACTTACAAAGAGATTCTCACTCTTGAGTAACCTTGTAAACCCTTCATAAATTTCACTTGCAAGACCTCTTTCCACACTCTCAAAACACTCTCCCAAAGCACTCTCACACTTGCTCACAAATAAAATATGAAGAATTATTCGTCCATAGTTAGTTTTTAGAATCTTATGTATGGAAGAAACGAAAAACCATCTAGAAAACTGAGAATTTTAATTTGTTCATCCATGATCGTACAGTACAATCACATATCATATGTACGATCAGTACAAAATTCATTTGTATGATCCTATACAAACCAATTTTGAGCTCTAATTGACCTGTGTATGAATTGACATCTTATAGTACGATTAGTTTGAAATTAAGAAGATTCATCCGGTACAATTCTGTACAAACCAATTTCATACACAAGAAGTCTTCTTTATAAACCAAATATTATATAGTATGATCTATTTTAATCAAATCATGCTTCATTCAGTATGGAAATGGATTAGTCTATTTTGTACTATGAAAGTCGTCTATACGAACCCAAGTTCATACAGTATAAATAATTCAAAAAATTCACTTGTTCATATGGATGAAATGATACACACCAATTTTGTACTCTGGACGTCATCTATACGAACCCAAGTTTGTAATATACAAACAGTTCAAAAATTCACCTATTTATGTGGACAAAATGGTACACAACAATTTTATACACTATATATAGTCAATATAAAGGTAACTTTGTACAGTATGAATAATACTTATAAAATTTTTATGAATGATTTGATTAACTGCTTTCTGGAGGAACTATCAGATCAAATCATATCCTATATAATCCAAAATCATACATTACGATTTGTTTAAACCCAGTGTGTATGTGTATGGTTATTCAATTACAATCACACTCTCAGACTCAAAAAAGAAAAAAAAATATAAAAAGTACATACTTCAAGTATAATAAACCCAAATCTAATTGGTTTTGAAGTTTTTAGTAGTCTAGAGTATGATTTCCTTGAAATATTAGTACACATAAACAACTAAAGATATATTTTCAATATATGTTAGAAGAAAATAATAATCAATACAATAATATTTTAGAATTATCAAAAACACACTTGTTGTGAAAAAATAGTTTTAAAAACTAAGATGCAACAAGAGGACCCTTAATATCCTCTCAAATATTACTCACTAGCCTGGACAAACCAACTCTAATGAAGGCACGATCTGATTACTCCATCATATTTGGCAATTTTGACTTAGAAGGGATTTATACTCTGTACCAAGACCCACTTGTCAATAATGCTAGTATTGGAGATCCATGTTATAGCGTTGAAAGAATCTTAATCGACAATGGGAGTTTTGTTGATGTTCTGTTTTACTCAACTTTTCTTAGTAAAGGGTTGGCTAGAGAAAAGCGTTAGCCTACCACTTGACCATTGTATGGTTTTGACAATTGTCTAGTAAGGGTGAAAGGACCGATTACTCTCTCTATCACACTTGGATAAATTCCTCAACAAGTTACTCATTCAGTTCAATTTACTGTGGTTATGTCAAAATCAGTATATAATGTTATTTTTAGGTGACCCTTAAAATCAATTTTTAGAGCTATTACCTCAGTGCCTCATTTGAAGATGAAATTCCCAACTCTATCAGGGATTGGAGAAGTGCGAGGAAATCAAAAGGAAACACTTTTTTTTATCTCAAGCAAACTCAACCTCGCCTAACTATTACTTTAAGCATTGAAAATTTTGATCTACAAATTGAATACATCCTTTATAGAGCTTCCCTAATAGAAGATTTAATTTGTATATTCATATCAAAAGAACATCCACTCAGAATGGTGCATATTGAGTATTTACTTTTTTATGAAGAAAAGATGCAATATATAGATTTTTTATGAACAAATCAAGATATTTTTATGTGGAGTGCAGCATATATGCCTAGAATCAACCCGTAGACTATTTTGCATTCTCTTAGGATAAATCTTACATATAAACCAATGATCCATAAGAAGAGAAATTTTACACCAGGTCATCAGCAAACTATAGGGAAATAAGTTGATAAGCTTTTAAAAGTTTTATTCATAAGAGAAGTATATTATCTAACTTGGTTTGCAATTGTCATGATGGTTAAAAAAGCTAGTTAGGCATTAAGGATGTGAGTGGATTACACATATCTTAATAATGCTTGCCCAAAGGATAGTTTCCCACTTCCTCGTATGATCAATTAGTTGATGCAACATTTAGACATCAAATGTTAAGTTTTATGGATGCATATTCTGGATATAATCAAATAAGAATAGATCCTATAGATGAGGAAGAAACTGCTTTCAAATTAATAAGGGGCTATATTGTTATAGGGTTATTCCTTATGGACTCATGAATGCTGGGAAACTTATCAACGCTTCATGAATAAGGTTTTTAAGGAATCTATAGGCCATTCAATGGAGGATATATAAATGATATATTGGTTAAAAGTCTTCAAAGGACACAACTTATTTTTAAACTAGAGTAATGTTTTAGCCTCTTTCGACACTATAACATACAACACAATCCTACAAAATGCACTTTTTGAGACATATCTTGAAAATTTATGAGATTCATGGTTACTTATAGAGGTATAGAAGCTAATCTAAAAAAAATTAAAGCTTTGACAAGTATGGTGCCCCCAAGGAATATAAAAAAAGTTCAACATCTGAATGGAAGAATAACTAACTTATCTCGTTTCCTAGTCCATTTAGAAGATCAATATTTGTCTTTATTCAAAATACTAAGAAATGCCTAAAATAAAGGATTTCAATGGACAGATGAATGTCAAATAGCTTTTGAACAACTTCAAGCTTATTTTGCTTCACCCCCTCTTCTATCAAAATCAATCCAAGAGGAAATTTTATATTTATATCTAGTTATCTCTGTTGAATCTTATTGAATCTAGAATAGGTTATTAAACCTAAGCTTATGTCCCAAGACTAATAAAGAGGGGGGTAAATTGGTAATTTCAAAAATTTACTCTTAGATTTGAAATTTAGAAACTGATTAATGATTCGTAGCAAGATAATTTTAAATTTTTAAAATAATTTTTCAACCATAAAAAAATAAACGTACAGTATGTAAATAAGCAGCAGAATAAAAGATACAAATTTTTATAGTGGTTCGGTCAAACACGACTTACATCCACTCCTTGAAGCCTCCTTCTTCAGGTATTGCACTATTACCAAAGTGACTCTACTTTTGCTCCCACAGCAAGGTGGAGAAGCCTTTATAAAAGTCTCTTCCACTAATTCCCGGTGCAGTAGAGAACCGTCATTCTTTCACACCCTCTAAGTGTAGGCAGAGAACCTTCATCCTTTTACACCCTCCAAGTGTAGATAGAGAACCTTCAGTTGTTCACACTCTCTAAATGTAGGCAGAGAACCTTCATCCTTTCACATGCTCCAAGTTAACAGAAAAAACCTTCGACTATTCACACCCTCCAAGTGTCAGCAGAGAACCGCATCCTTGAAAAATCTTCACATGAGTAATCTAAAAGAAGATAAAAAGAGTGAAGAAACACAAATCACACATAGAGATCCTTACCTTTTAGTAACCTTGTGAACCCTTCATGCCCCACTTGGAAGAAATCTCTCTCAAATACTCTCTCACAATCTCTTCTTTAAATTCCCTTTACAAATCATGAAGACCAAATGACAAAAAGATTTAGAATCAGTTTTTAGTGGACCTTTTATACAAAAGGCATGAAAAATCATCTAGAAAACTAAAGTTTGTAATTTTAAGCATACACGAAAGTATAGTACGATCGTATAATTGTACGTACGAACAGTTCAAGAATTGTTACGTACAATCTCATTGTGAATCGGTATGGAAATCATTACATACCCAATTATCATCCGTACGAAATAAGTTCGTTCAGTATGAATAGAGAAAATTTCAAAGTTTGTTCATACAAAACATCAAGATGAAATGAACGAGAACAAAAATAGAGGCATTCATTTTGGGATGAAATTAAATATCATCCGTATGATCTTCTTTCGAGAACATAACAGAGAAATTCATCCCAGGACAAAAATAAATATCATATGTTTGATATTTATCCGAGGACAGAACAAAGATGTTCGTCCTGGGATGAAATTAATTATCGTCCTTACGATCTTCATCCAAGAATAGAATAGAGATGTTCGTCCTGCAACAAAAATAAGTACATCTATATGATATTCATCTGAGGATAGAATATTGATGTTTATCCTGGGATGAAATTAATTATCATCCACACGATCTTCATCCGAGGATAGAACATAGACGTTCGTCCTAGGATGAAATTTAATATCGTCTGTATAATCTTTATCTGAGTATAGAACAGAGATGATCGTTCTGGGATGAAATTAATTAACATTCATACAATCTTCGTTTGAGCATAGAACAGAGACATTCATCCTGGGATGAAAATAAATATCATCTGTACCATCTATACTTAGAAAACATTTTGCCATCTCTATTCGTTTGCCTTCTCACAGGGGATAATAACTAACAGATCGTCCCGTACGAAGTAATATTATACAATACAATCAATTTAAAAAATATAAATTTTAAAGCTCTCCCCTAATGTGTGTGAGCTCAGTTACTCCATTTTAATAACACTCTCTCAGGCTCAATAAAATGAAAAATATAGACTTCAAACACAAAAAACTCTAAACTGATCTTTCATTTAAAGTCTTCCACAATCCAAAGTAAGATTTCCTTGAAATGTTAGTACACACAAGGGAAAAACAATTCTTCCAATATATGTTAAAACAAATAATAATCGAAGTAATAATAATTGGATTCATCAAAAATATACAAGTTGCAAGAATATTAAACATGCAAAGCAACTATCTCAACAGTCTCTTCATATGCCAGAAGCTTAATGCTAGTCTGAGAAGAAAATTCTATTCAAAGACCAGTATACTATAACAGTAAAATCCTTTCTAAGATTAAGGGATGTTATACATTAGCAAATAAGACAACATTGGCATTAATAATTTCTGCCAGAAAATTTAGGTCGTATTTTCAAGCTCACATGATTGGGGTTTACACAAATCTTCCATTGTGAAGCATCCTTCAAAAGCCTGAAGCTTTGGAAAGTTTAATCAAAATAACTTAGAGAGTTTGACATCCACTTCTTACCTAGACCAGATATCAAATAATAAGTCTTAGTATTTTTGTGATCGAATATACTATTCCTATTTCTGATGAAACACCAATTTATCTTTCCTTTTCTCCATATTGGACGTTATATATTGATGGTGCTTCTAAAAGTTCATTAAGGATGTTAAGCCCTTATGAACTAGTCCGAGACAAACTAAGAGGGCGGTGAATTAGTGTTTTAAAAATTCTAAAACAAAATTCATAATCTAAACCAAATAATCATTCACCAAAAAATAAATTGCAGAAATTATATATGGAAAAAAATATGAGAAATAACACACTAGATTTAATTGTGATTCGATCAACTTGACCTACATCCACTCCCCAGAGCCTCTCCTCCAGGTATTGCACTAAACTCCATGACTCTTCTTTTGCTGCCAAAGTAAGGTGGAGAAACCTATACAAAAACTCCTTTCTACCAACCATTGTGAGGAAGAGAACCCAACTCCTTTTGCTTCCTCCTGAAGCAGATAAAAAACTTCGATTAGTTATTAAAGTTGACCTCTCTAGAACCTCCAAAGAAGATGGAATGATGACCAAACAAGATGACTAAGATCCTTGCTTGGAGCAACCTTTGTGAAACCCTCACTAACTATCCCTCACAAGATCATCTCTCTCTCTCACTCTCTCTCTCTCTCTCTCTCTCTCTCTCTCTCTCTCTCTCTCTCTCTCTCTCTCTCTCTCTCTCTCTCTCTCTCTCTCTCTCTCTCTCTCTCTCTCTCTCTCTCTCTCTCTCCCATGCTCTCCCTCTCCTCTTGGCTCTCTCAGTTCAGGATAGTAGCAAAAGATCTCATCTTGAGTAAATAAGACATCTTATATGGAAGGGCTTCAAATTTTTCTTAAATTGTAATTAATCAATAAAGATCATCAAGGATGATCAATGGATCATCTTGGAGGATCAGTACAAATTTAGCTCAATCAGCTAGGATAATCTAGGGGAGGCTGGACGATTAGAGGGTTTCTTTGTTTAGATTGTCCAGGACGATGGGACATCATCTTATATGATTAGTTCAAGACATCAAATATCATCCAGACCATCACTTTTTTTGGCTAGACTTTACATGTCAAGATGATAAAAAAATAACTTATCGTCCAAGATAATTTCTTGATTGTCCTATATAATTAGTTCAAAATGTTAAATATCATCCAAACTATCGCTCTGTTCAGCCAGACTTTACCTATTGGATGATAAAAAAAAACCTAATCTTCCGGGATAATTTTTAGATCATCTCATATGATTAGTTTAAATGAATACACATCATCTAGAACATCATTTTGGTCATCGAGGAATAAACTAAGGTTTGTTTTACTGATCATCCCAAACAATCCTGTGATCATCTAGGATGATATGATCGAGCAATCAAACCTTAATTACTTTCCTTAATCATCAGACTAATTTAGGCATAATTATAATGCATCATCTAGGATGATATTCTAGATGATGTCTAAATTTAATAACATGCCTAAAAGAGTTAGCAATGGATTCTTTGTAATTTGAGCATATCATCCAGGATGATGTTAATATTATTCATAATGATTTACTTAATTTTAACTGCCTTAACCAGAAAGCCCTAATTAGGTTTTCTTTTTTTAACTGATCGTTCAGGACATTTTTTGTTTGTCCTAAACGATATGATCAAAAATAAAAAACTCTAAAATAGATAGAATTTTTTTCTTGAGTGTGTATATGTAAGGTTACTTAGCATCAAGACTCACTTTGTTACATTTAACTTAAGAAAATATAAAGACACTTGACATACACTTACATAGTGACTAAGTCCAAATTGCCCAATCTTTAGTTGGCTTGATTTGCAATTGTCCTTGTGGACCTGAAATATTAGTAGGAAGGGAAATCATTAAAAAATACAAGTGCAATAAATGTTTGTTATCATCAATATTATAATCCCTAAATCCAGATTTGTAATAATCTCCCCTTTTTTGATGATGACAAATATTTGGTATAAAGTTTAACTTAAGCAATTAAGGGAAACACAACAAGAAGAAAAACACTAAATAACTACAGTAAGAAAAAGGACAATAGCATAAACACTATCACTACTTCCCCTTTTGACTTCACAAAAAGGAGGAAAATAGAAACGAAAAACATAATAGTAAAAAATAAAGCAGGAAAAAGGCTATGAAAATGACAAAAAAGAATAAAAAGAACAAAGTTTTTTTTTATCCAAGCACAAATATGATAAATTTTTTATGTGATAAAATTAAAAATTCATAAGATTAATGAGTTAACACCATTGAAATCTGAAAAATGGTAAAAAAACCAATCCTGTTAGCCCTAGCATGAACTTCTTACAGGGTAAATCATCTTTTTAAAATAAAGATCTAACTCAGAAAAATCAATTTGATAAGAAAAAAGTGATCCATTAAAAATATGGTTATAGAAAAATATATTATAGAATAATATACCAAAGTAATTAGTCATAATCATGATTTTTGAAATCAAGTCTTTGAAAATTTCAAGTGACACATGAATTCTTCTAAGATTTAAAGGTTTGAAAGAGAATGAAGCTTGCTTTCTTGTGGGCTCATTTTGTGTCTCTTATCAATTGGTGGCCACACTTTGCAAATCTTTTAATATTTGATACACTTTATGTATCTTTTTATTTTTTTAAGCGATCATTGTGCATCTTTTCAAATTTTCTTCTTTTTGGGCTCATTTTATGCCTCTTATCATTTTTGCAAGCTAAATCCCTTCTAAAACTTTAAATTCTCTAAGTTGTGAGAATATCTTTTAGATATTAGAGAAGAAAATCTCACTCTTCAATATAAGGAAGAGTAAATCACAAAGCAGAATCAAATTCATATGATAAATGCAATGATTAGATTACAAAAGATTCAAAATGATTTAATGACTTTGAATATTATTTATATAAGATAAATTATTATAGGAAGATAGAAAAGATCTTAATCACAAAGTCCAATTTTTAATTTGAGATTGACTTTCATTTAAAAAAAATTTACATCGCTAAAAGAAGTTAGAGGAAGTGAAATAATCAATAGTGTTTCTCCCTTTAGCTGATTAGGGATGTCAAACAATGACTACAAATTTTTAAAAACAAAAAATATATATATATATAAAATATAATTTCATCAGTGACCAAAAGAAAAAAGAAAAAAGAAGAAAACTAAAACAATAGAAATGAAAACATGAAAAAATAATAAAAATCAATAATTAAACCTAAAGACAAAAGAAAAGTTAGAAACAAAAGAAAGAAAAGAAAACAACAAACAACTGATTAGAAAATATAAAATTCATAATTCAGTAATCATCAAGTTCATGCATTTAGATCAATCACACCCAATCTGCTTCTCAAGAAGATGAATGTGTCAAAGGCCAATGATTTAGTAAAGATGTCAGCTAATTGATTCTCAGTTACCACATGGTGTAACACAATGTCTCCTTTTATAACATGATCCCTAATAAAGTGATGCCTTATGTTAATATATTTGATCCTTAAATGTTGAATAGGATTCTTAGAGATGTAGATGACACTAGTATTGTCACATAGAATTGAAAATATGCCTAAAAGTAATCCTAAATCTAAAATTTGTTGCTTCAACCAAAGAACTTGGGCCACATAATTTCCTAAGGCAATGTACTCACTTTAGTAGTGAAAAGTGCAATAGAGTTTTATTTTTTACTAGACTAAGAGACTAAGGACTGTCCTATTAATTATTAAGTACCAGAAGTGCTCTTTTTATCCACCCTACACCCTACAAAATTAGAATCATATTATTCAATAATCTCAAAAAAAGTGTTCTGCCTAGGAAAGTAGATTCCTAAGTTTTGAGTCCTTAAGAGATATCTAAGGATTCTCTTAACTACAATAAGGTCAATTCTTTAGGATCAGCTTGAAATCTAGCATAGAGACAAACACTAAATACTATATCAGGTCAGCTAGCAGTCAGGTAAAGCAGTGATCTAATCATTCCTCTATACTTCTTTTAATCAATAGATTTTATATTTGGGTCCTTATCCAACTAAACACTAGAATTCATGGGAGTATTTATTATTTTGATTTTACCTATTTCATATTTCTTCAATATGTCCTTAAAATGTACTTTGATTGATTTACAAAGTTTCCATCTTCCAATTGCCTTATGCTAAACCCCAAAAAGTAGAACAACTCACCCATTATACTCATATGAAATTCCTTATTATTTTAGAAAAAAAATCACATAACTTTTTGTCAAAAGACCAAAAAAGAATAGCATCAATATAGATGTGAATAATGAGTAACTGATTTTCTACTTTCCTCAAAAAAAGGGTGGTGTCTAGGCTCCCCTTAACAAACTCCCTCTCTAGCAAGAATGTGTTAAGCCTCGCATAACAAGCTTTAGGTGCATAATTTAATCCATATAAGTACTTTTTTAATTTATAAATATGATTTAGAAATTGGAAACTCTAAAAACTTGTGGGTTGCTATACCAACACCTCATCTTTTATTACCCTATTTAAAAATGCACTCTTGATGTACATTTGAAAAAACTTAAATCCCTTATAATAGGCAAAGGCTTGTAGCACTTTAATGGCTTCCAATCTAGCTATAGGGCATAGGTCTCCTCAAAATTAATCTCTTCTATTTGGTTTTATCCCTTAGCCACCAATCTCACCTTATTCCTAACCACCACACTAGAATCATTCATTCTATTCTTAAATACCCTTTTGCTTCTTACCACACTTTGATTCTTAGGTCTTTTTATAACCTCTCAAACATTATTCCTCATAAATTCATTAAGTTCTTCTTGCATGGCTAAGATCCAAAATTCATCAAACAGGACTTGATTGATGTTGGTGAGTGTTGCAAATCTATTTTCATGACTTATGTTTTGATGATTGACAAACACTATTGATTCTCTTAGACTGCATGTTGCTTCTAACGTTTCAGGAATCGAAGATCGGACGAACAAACAAAGCTAGTTCAAGATTGCGTAGGTTTAGGGTTGAGTCAGTCTGTACTTTATTTTTTCTCTTCTTAAGTCTATTTGTAATGGTCAAAGAGACTGATGCTAAGTAACCCTACACACACAGACTTGAGAGAATTAGAATTTCTATTTTTACTCATATCGTCCAGGACGATATTTACATCATACTGGACGATCAGGCTTAAAACAGAAAGTCTAAATATGGATTCTTAATTAAGGCATCCGTCATTAAAAGATCGGCCTGGATGATATGTGTATCGGCCAGGACGATAAGCTCAAAACATAAAGAAGTTGCCGCCATAAATAATTAAGGTATACTATATTTTTAAATAATCGGCCAGGACGATCATTGATCGACCTGGACGATATTCACAAATTATGCATTAATTGATCAGGAAATCAAGGGAGTAATTAAGGATAATTGATACGATCATATTGTCCTAGACGATCGCAGGATCGGCCAGGACAATCTATTCAAAAACCTTAGTTACTTCAGGATGATAAATATCGGCCATCTTGAATTCAGGGCGATGATCTGGACGATTTTCCTCTAATTTGAACTGATCGGCCGGGACTATCGTGAGATCGGCCTGGATGATAAAGCCAATTTTAAATCATCTAGTTTTCATTCAGGGCGATGCTTTGGCCGATCTTCTGAGTTTTGTACTGATCGGCCAGGCCGATGTCCATATCGGCCTGGACGATATTGTCGGCAACTTGTAATTAATGAGCTCCTTTGAAGCTCTTCTATTTAAGAGCTCTTGTTTAACGTTTTGAAAAATCTTTTTTGCTGCTGCCTTGACCTGAGAAGGCCTTGAGGAGAGAAAGAGAGAAAGGGAGAGAGAGAGGATCTTGTGAGGGGGATCTTGTGAGGGGATTCACAAGGGTTGCTTCAAGGATCGCTCTGCTTCTTCTTCATCTAGAGTTTTTTGTGCGTGGAAGGGTCGGTAGAGGTAAAGAGTCAGCATCTAATTGTTGGTTCTCTGCCAACTTCAGGAGGAAGCAAAAGGAGATAGGTTCTCTGCCTTGCTGGGGTGGCAAAAAAGAGGTTCTTGTAAAGGCTTCTACGCCTAACTGTGGGGGATAAAGGAGAGTTACGTTTGTAGTGCAATAATTGGAGGGTGCCTCCAAGGAGTGGACGTAGGTCAAGTTGACCAAACCACTATAAATTTCTATGTTATTGTTTTCTTGCTTCCGCATTTTAATTTCCACATTGTTTATTTTTCTCGTAGTGTGATTTTGGTTTATGAGATTTTTGTTCTTTGTGAAAAGAATTTTTTAAAATACCAATTCACCCCCCCCCCCCCCCTCTTGGTTAGCTTGGGACTAAGTTCATAGGGCTTAACATCCCTAACAAACTTTCAAGTTGTATCAGAGAACTTTCAGTGGTATCAGACCGGGATTTGAAAATTTAAGTTTGAAAACTTTTTGAATTAGATTCATGGCTAACCTTGGGAATCGTAACACAACGGAAGGTTATTCAATTACACGACCTCCCTTATTTGACAACTTACCTTTTGATTTCTGGAAAACCCGCATGTCAACGTTTTTACAATCTACTGATTATCGTATGTGGATGCTTATCAAAGAAGGTTATTCTCCACCTTCTCGTAAAATTAATGGTGTTAAAACTGAAGTTGCTTTTATTGAATGGACTTTCAAAGAATGAGACTTAGCTCAATTGAATGCAAAATGTTTAAATTGTTTTTTCTGTGCTTTAAAATCTGAGGATTACATGCGTGTCTCTACTTGCAAAACTGGTAAAGAAATTTGGGATAAATTGTGTATCACCTATGAAGGCACTAATGAGGTTAAACAATCCTGTTTGAATATTCTCTTGCATGATTACAAACTTTTTGGTATGAAACCTCATGAATCAATTTCTGACATGTACACTAGGTTTACTAAGATAGTTGCTTCACTGCATGCACTAGGAAGAGAACTTTCAAACTTTGAAAAAGTAAATAAGGAAGAAGCAAAAGCATCATTGGAGAAAAGATAAGGATCATAAACATTCTAAAGGATCTTCTGATGTTGTTTGTTATGAATACAGGAAACCTGGACATGTGAAAGCCGATTGTCCTACACTTCAAGATCACTCGAGCAAAGAAAAGGAAAAGGGCGAGGAGAAACCTAAGTTTAGGAAGGACAAGAAGAGAATCCAAAAGGTGTTTTGGGCGGAATCTGGTACTGATTCATCTGAAATGAAACCTGAGAATGAAACAACAAACTTATGTTTAATGGGAGAAGATCAAAGTGATGAGGAAGAGATATGTAACCCAACCTATGATGAATTGTTTGAGATTTGTGAGAAAATACATGCATCATATAAAAAACTCAAGAAAACTCATGCAAGCCTAAAATTAGAACTTTCGAATTTACAAAAAGAGCATGAAGTTTTTCTCAAAGATCATACAACGATTGATTCAAATCACTTGTCTCTTCTTGATGAATTTGATGATTTAAACAAAAAGCATTTGGAATTATTTGATGAACATAATGCATTAAAAGTTTCACACACCTCACTTAATTTTGATCTTAAGAAATCTAAAGAGATTGAGAAAAAATTGAGGATTGATAATGATGCATTAAAAAGAACTAACTTGAGGATTCAAAATGATTTGGAAACATATAAGAAAAATTGAATGACATCTACTTTTGATCCTAAGCCAAAACCTAAGAAGAGGTATTATAACTCAAATCATTTAAGAAATCCTTTTCCTAGAGTTAGATATTTTTCTTGTGGCATGTTAGGACACATCTCATACACATGCACTGTTCACCATAGTACACATTGGGTGTGGAGACCTAAGGTGCATGATTCACAGCGTACCATACCTACATTGCATTCTACTTTTTCTAAGAAGGGGCCCAAACTAGTTTGGGTTCCTAAATCTAACTGTTGTTGAGTTTTGAATGTGTGCTCTCACCAAAGACCTTGTGGAAGCAACGGATAACTGGACATATGAAGGCTCGCAGCTCATAAATGCTTAAACCTGCTGCTTCAATAATTTCTTGAAATGTGTTTTTGTTTAAGTGTGTTTTATTTCTGCTTTGTTGTTGTTTTAATTTGTTTTATTTTCTCTTTACTTTTATATTTGTTTTTCCATATGTTAAATCTTTTAAAGATTTTAAATTTTAGAGTTTTGAAGATAGTGTTTAGCTTTACTAAAATTGGTTAAAGGGAAAAACACCGTTGATGGTTTCCCTCCTTCTAACCTTGTTTAGTGGTATGATTTTCTTCTCTAAATAAAAATCTAACTCATTTGAGCCAATGGTTTTTGAAACTAAGATTCTTTTTAACTTGCTACAATAATTTATCTTGTACAAAATATCCAAAGTTCTTATATATCTTTCAAGTTATTTAAAATCCTGCCATTGCTTTTATCACATGATTTTGATTTTGTTTTGTGACTTGTTCTTCCCTATGTTAGAGAGAGAGCTCCTATTCTCTAATATTTGAAGGATATACTCACAACAAATGGTCTTTTTAAGGGTTTTGCTAAAGGGAATGTAGCTTGAAAGAATTAAGAAGGAAATTGAAAAGATGCAAAATTGAAATATATTTATACACAAAAGTGTATCAAAAATCAAGATGCTCAAAGAGCCAATTCAAAGACAAAAGAGGCATAAAATGAGCCAACTAAATTCAAGCTACTATCTCTTCTCTAAACTCTTAAAACTTAGAGAACTCATTGATTATTTGATGATTTCAAAGGCTTGATTTCAAATTCCTTGACTGAGACAAATTACTTTGTTTTATTATTAATGAGATTTTTTCTTTGTAAACAAGTTTTTATTGGATCTTCTTTTTGCCCAATTAGGTTTATTCTGAGTTAAACATTTTTTTTCAAAAGAAAATTTGTACCATAAGGAACGTCTGATCTAGGGTTAACAGAATCGGATATTTTACCTTTGTCTGATTAGAATTGGCTAAACTCCATGATCTTGTGGAACTCTAAAATTTAATTATTTGAGAACTTCTCATATGAAGCCTTGATAAAATAAAACAAAAAATAATTAGAAAAATTAAAATTCAAAAATATTCATTTTTTTATTTATTTTCGTTATTTTTAGCTTTCTATTACTGTGTTTTTATATACTTTTATTTTGTTTTATTTTTGAGGGCCTTGATCATCACCATCTTTTTCTTGGTTTGAAATTCTAGTCACATCGTCCTGACCGATACCTGTATCGTCCTGGACGATTAGACAAAATCTCTTCAAGTTCCATCTGCTGACCTTTTCTGTGCTTGCTGTAACTCATCGTCATGGACGATACGATATCATCATGGACAATCTGATTGAACTTTGTTGTAATCATGATGATAGTTCTGGCTGATAGAATATTTCGTCTAGACGATGCATTTTATGTGCATCGTCCTGGCCGATACACTGGATCGTCCTGGACGATCCACTTGTCAGCACGTTTAAATCCTTAAAATTGGCCCCGGATGATCCATTATTGGATAATCGTCTTGGCCGATCCACTATTCGTCCTGGACGATACACGTGGTAGAGATTCAAAATATTTTAACTTCGGCCGGTACGATCAATTATTGTGCATCGTCTTGGACGATACACCTAATCGGCCTGGACGATCTGCTTTTTCAACGGTCGTCCGGATTGCCTCCTCGGGACGATCGCCTGTGTCTAATCGTCCTGGCCCGTATCTGATCAGCCCAGACGATCGGACCGCCTTTTTAACCAATCGACCTGTATGCAATTATTAAGCCATATCGGCCTGGATGATTCCACGATCGGCCTAGACAATATGGACGTTTCTTTAAATTCTGGCCGATCCAGCCATATTTTTCACTTCATCCCTTCTCCTCTTGTGTCTCCTTGCTAACTCTCTTCTATGGCTGGTGGGGGAAACGTATTCGACAAACTTCTAGGAGTTCTTCGAGGGCTAGGATTGACCCTCATTTCAGAGAGGCAGAAAATGAAGCTGCCTACCATCGATATAAATAGTGTGGGATAACTGTCTCCAAAATCATCAATCCTACCCACATCTCATACCCGGTAATGGATCTTTTCGCTCACACCTCCCTTTGTTTCATTATGTCTCTTGCTTTCCCCTTTAATATCGAGTTTCTTTGAGAATTCTTTGCAAACCTTCGTATTAACCCTACCTTCACAGCCCTAACCTCCTATGTGAATCGACGCCCTGTCGAAATCACATATCAGGACTGTGTTGAATTGTTACAACTATCCACCATCACTTAATCACTTCAGATCCTGACCTTGACTGGTCCACGGTAAATCACTTTCTTCGCCAGACCAATGCACATTTTCATGTTGGAGAGACTAGCTCTTTAGTCAAAGATGCTAGGACAAACCAACATGTCCTTCGCACCTCCATAATTCCAAAAGTTGGGGATTGAATCCACATCTCCCCTCTACTTTCCCTCACTACTTTCTACATCATGGCTCATAGAGAATTTAATACTGCGGACTTAATTTTTCGATACATTGATCACTTAACCATAATTCGCGATCCAGGTTATAAGAGGAAACTCAATCTAGCCTTAGGACACATCATAGCCTATGTCCTTGAAATCAAATACCAACTTCAGTATCCTATTCGTCCTAACCTCCCAACTCCCTTCTACTCAAACAGTTCCTTCAGTACCCTTCATAATACTCGTCTCCACCTTGGGGATGAGGAACCTCGGGGGGCTGAGGATGAGGAGGCTGCCGCTCCCACTCCCATTCCTGATCCTAATCCTCTACACCAGCACTCACCGGTTGATCAGTTGATAAAGAGGTTTGATTTATGGGAGACCCGCTTTGATGCTTACATTGCTGCACAGGAGCAACAATATTCTGAGGACATTGCCCGCTACGAGCAGCACTGCACTGAGGATTTAGCCCGATTTGAAAGCTACATGACTCACCAGCAGCAGCAGCATGACCAGGACATCGCCTGGTTCAATGCTCAGTTTACTACACTTGCCAGCTACTTTCAGCAGCCACCTCCACCACCTCAATTTGATGATCAGGGTCCCTCATTTTTCTAGTCTGTGTTTTCTGCTGTTTGTTTTCTGTTTCTGTAGTTTGTCTTATAGTTTGTTTTAGTTTCTATTGGGTTGTTTTCCTTTTTCTTTTGTGTGTCTAGGACCCTCTTTTTGTGATGACAAAAGGGGAAGTAGATTATGGTAGGAAAAGTTAATTTGCTTGTAATTTTTGAAATTTTAATGAACTGTTGTTTTTTTTCTTTGAGTTATTCCTACTCGTGTTTTGCCATCATCAAAAAGGGGGTGATTGTTGCAAATCTATTTTCATGACTTATGTTTTGATGATTGACAAACACTATTGATTCTCTTGGACTGTATGTTGCTTCTAACTTTTCAGGAATCGAAGATCGGATGAACAAACGAAGCTAGTTCAAGATTGCGTAGGTTTAAGGTTGAGTCAGTTTGTACTTTGTTTTTTCTCTTCTTGAGTCTATTTGTAATGGTCAAAGAGACTGATGCTAAGTAATCCTACACACACACACACACTTGAGAGAATTAGAATTTCTATTTTTACTCATATCGGCCAGGACGATATTTACATCGTCCTAGACGATTAGGCTTAAAACAGAAAGTCTAAATATGGATTCTTAATTAAGGCAGCCATCATTAAAATATCAGCCTGGACGATACGTGTATCGGCCAGGACGTTCAGCTCAAAATAGAAATAAGTTGCCGCCATAGATAATTAAGGTATACTGTATTTTTAAATAATCGGCCAGGACGATCATTGATCGGCCTGGACGATATTCACAAATTATGCCTTAATTGATCAGGAAATCAAGGGAGAAATTAAGGATGATTGATACGATCATATTGTCCTGGACGATCGCAGGATCGGCCAGGTCGATCTATTCAAAAACCTTAGTTACTTCAGGACGATAAATATCAGCCAGCTCGAATTCAGGGCGATGCTCTGGATGATTTTTCTCTGATTTGAACTGATCGACTGAGACGATCGTGAGATCAGCCTGGACAATCAAGCCAATTTTGAATCGTCCAGTTTGCATTCAAGGAGATGCTCTGGTTGATCTTTTGAGTTTTGCACTGATCGACCAGGCCGATGTCCATATCAGCCTGGACGAAATTGTCGGCAACTTGCAATTAATGAGCTCTTTTGAAGCTCTTCTATTTAAGAGCTCTTGTTCAACGTTTTGAAAAACCTTTTTTTCTGCTGCCTTGATCTGAGAAGGCCTTGAGGAGAGAAAGAGAGAAAGGGAGAGAGAGAGGATCTTGTGAGGGGGAGCTTGTGAGGGGATTCATAAGGGTTGCTTCAAGGATCGCTCTGCTTCTTCTTCATCTAGAGTTTCTCATCCGTGGAAGGGTCGGTAGAGGTAAGGAGTCAGCATCTGGTTATTGGTTCTCTGCCAGCTTCAGGAGGAAGAAAAAAGAGATAGGTTCTCTGCCTTGCCGGGGTGGCAAAAAGGAGGTTCTTATAAAGGCTTCTCCGCCTAGCTGTGGGGGCTAAAGGAGAGTCACGTTTGTAGTGCAATACTTGGAGGGTGCCTCTAAGGAGTGGACGTAGGTCAAGTTAACTGAACCACTATAAATTTCTGTGTTATTATTTTCTTGCTTTCGCACTTTAATTTCAGCATTGTTTATTTTTCTCATGGTATGATTTTGGTTTATGAGATTTTTGTTCTTTGTGAAAAGAATTTTTTAAAATACCAATTCACCCCTCCCCTCTTGGTTAGCTTGGGACTAAGTTCATAGGGCTTAACATCCCTAATGAACTTTCAAGTTGTATCAGAGAACTTTTAGTGAGTTCATTTAATGAGATAAAAGCAGAGTAGTTCACTTCCTTCCTAAGTCCATATCTAGTTCTAACACCTTCAAAAGGGTCTCCTAAAATCAATTCTTTAGGATGACTCAAAGAATATTTTTAACCTCTAGGCAAAGTCTGTCTAGGTTCTACCCTTTTCTTGAGATTTGTTTTTCTACTCCTTGAGTAATCTCACCTACTCCTTCAATGTTTTGAGGCTCTACTCTATTCTCCAAATTTTTAACTCCTTGGATAATCTCTTCAACTTCATCTTCATCCTCAACTCCAGCCTTCTTAGGATCAGATTCATCAAACACTACATGAATAGTTTTCTCCATCATCGACGTCCTCTTATTAAACACCCTAACATTTCATAACACTTGAATATCCTAAGAACACTCCATCAGATTTTGAATCAAATTTTCCTAAGGGTGACTTCTCATTAATAAGAAAGAAAATGTTATAGCCAAAGATATGGAGGTGGGAAAGATTAGGTGTTCTACCCTTAATGATCTCATAGTGTGTCTTAATTAGTATGGCATTAAATTCACCCTATTCAACACATAACAAGCTGTATTTATCGCTTCAGCCCAAAAATATTTTAGAAGTGAATACTGCAAGCATGGCTCTAGTAGCTTCCACTAAGGTCTTGTTATTCATTTTAGTTACCCTGTTCTGCTGAGGGACCTAGGAGTTGAGAAGTTGTGAATAATCCCTTTATCCTCACTAAAGTCTCCAAATCTCTCATTTTCAAACTCTCCACCATAGTCACTATGGATGCTCAAGATCTCACAACCTAGCTATTTTTGAATTCAAGTGGAGAATGATTTAAATTCATCAAAAGACTTACTATTATGTGACAAAAATTTAATCCAAGTGAACTTCGAGTAGTCATCGATAATTACAAATTCATAAACTTTTCCCCCTAAGCTAGCAATGCTAATGGATCTAAACAAATCTATGTGAAGTACTTCTAAAGGTCTAGAGGTGCTAAAGTTCTTAATGGAATGAAAAGAAGGTTGCACTTACTTCCTAGTTGACAGGAATCACATAAGTGATCCTTAGTGAACCTAAGCTTGGGGACACCTCTAACTAGATCCCTTTCGGTCACTTTTCTAATAGTTTTCATGCTGGCATGACACAACCTCCTATACTGAAACCAAGAATCATCAGTAACAATTTTTAATCAAAATGAAATAGAACATTCAATATTATTTAAATCAAACATGTAAATGTTATTAATCCTTTTTCGCTGCAAAATAGTATTATTATTCAAGCAAATGATACATGTATTTGCCAAAACATTTATAATAAAGCCCTTATCAAAAAGTTGACTAATACTGAGAAAATTGTGTTTCAATCATCTATAAGCAAAATATTTTCAATCGAAAGTTTCTTTGAGTTTTCGATTATACCTGCGCCCACCATTTTTCTGGTGGTGTTGTCTCCAAGAGTAACCTTGCCTCCAGCCCTAGCCTCTAACAAAATGAATTGATTGCAATCTCCAATCATGTGTCATGAGCCCTCTGTCCAAGTACCATATGCTCTCATGAGGTATTTGGTGAAATCAAATCTATTAAACCATCAAACATTAGATTTAGGAACCCAAATAACTTTGGGTCCCTTCTTATGCAAAGAAGAATTTAATCCATGTATGTTATGTTGTGAATCATGCAATTTGGCTCTCCATACCCAATTTATACTATAATAAATAGTGCAAGTGTGTGAGATGTGTCCTAGCATGCTACATGAAAAACCTCTAATACCAGGAAAGGGGTTTACTAATCTATTCGAGTTATAATGCCTCTTTTTGGTTTAAAAACTTTTGGCTTTAGATCAGGATTAAAAAACTGTTCAGGTGTTGGTGGAGTCTTATTATTCTCAAGTACATTTAATTCATCTTTAAACATCGAGTTAGCACTTTCTAAAACAGTATTATCAACTTTCAAATAGTGCTCCCTACTTTCATATTCATCAATATATGTTTTAAAATCATTTTCAAGTGCAGTGTGGGATGCTTTTAGTAAATCATGCTCAATGACCAACTCAAAATGCCTTTTATTTAACTCATCAAACTCATCATATAATAACATGTGAGTGTTATCAAGTATAGAGTGATCTTTAAACAACACTTCTTGCTCTTTTGCAAATTTAAAAATTCTAATTTCAGGCTAGCATATAATTTCTTAAGTTTCATATATGATGCATTAATTTATTTAGAAACATCAAGTAATTAATTGTAGGTTAGTTTACATGCCTCTTCTTGGTCAACTAACCAAGATGATCATCCGCCTTCAAATACAAGTTTATTGTCTCCTTCTCAGCTTTAGTCTCAAAGGAGTTAGATGTAGAATCTACCTAGAATGCCTTTTAAACTACTTCTTATCCTTCCTGAGCTTGGGTTTCTCCTCATCAATTTCCTTGCTTGGGTGAGCCTTAAGTGTAGGATAATCAGCTTTCACATATCCAGGTTTCTTTCATTCAAAATAAACTATATCAGAAGAACTTTTAAAATTTTTACTACTCTTACCTTTGTTCCATTTCTGATGGTATTTTTGTTTCTTCCTTAAAAAGCTTTTGAATTGTCTAGAGATTAATCAGTTTTAGATCTAGAAGAATTAGTGTATGTATCATTAGCTTTTAGCATCACAATTTTCTCCTTCTTTTTCTCACCTTCATCAAGTTGTCTTTAGTTCACTCCTTGCTCGTAAGCAATGAGTGACCCAAGTAAGTTATCAATAGAATAAGCATTCAAATCATTGGATTCAGTTATTATAGTAATCTTAGCATCAAAGGAAGAAGGCAAGCATCTCAAAATTTTGTTAACTTTTTCATAATTGGTTAGCTCTCTTCCTAAAACATGACGCGAGGTGATAATTTGAGTAAACCTAGTATACATTTTAGATATCGATTCACTAGGTTTCATACAAAAAAGTTTATAGTCATGCAGTAAGATATTCAAACTAGATTTCTTAACTTCATTTATCCCTTTATAAGTAATACACAATCTATCTCATATTTATTTACCAGTAACGCAAGTTAAGACATGCATGTAATCTTCCAATTTCAAAGCACAAAAAAAATAGTTTAAGCATTTTGCATTAAGTTGTGATAAGTCCCTTTCATTAAAAGTCCATTCAAAAAATAAAAGTTTAGTTTTTATGCCATTAATTTCATATGATGGAGGAGAATAACCTTCTTTAACAAGCATCCACATGTGATAGTGAATTAATTATAAAATTATAAACATTCGAGTTTTCTAGAAATTAAAAGATATATTATCAAATAATAGTGGTTGGGTAATAGAATACCCTTCCACAATATTACGATTACTAAAGTTATTCATGGATCAAAATTTAAAAGTTTTCAAAAACTAGATTTTATGAATCTCACTCTAATACCACTTAAAAGTTTGTTAGAGATATTAAGCCCTTATGAACAAGCCTGAGTCGACCCAAGAGGGGGGTTAATTGGTGTTTTAAAAATTCTTAAATAAAATTCACAATATAAACCAAATAATCATTCATCAAAAAATAAATTATGGAAATCAAATACAATAATATAATAAGAAAGAACACACTAGATTTTATAGTGGTTCGGTCAACCTAACCTATGTCTATTACTCAAAGCCTCTCCTTTGTGTATTGCACTAAACTCAGTGGCTCTCCTTTTGCTCCTACAGCAAGATGAAAAAGCCTATACAAAAACTCCTTTCCACCAAACCTTGTGAGGCATAGAATGCAATTCCTTTTGCTTCCTCCTGAAGGAAGCAAAGAACCTAACATCTTTTGCTTCCTCCTGAAGCAGACAGAGAACCTCAATTAATTGCTAAAGTAGATCTCTCTAAAATCTCAAAGTAACCAGGGATGACGACCGAAGAATACAACTCGAATCCTTTCTTCGAGAAAACTTTTTGAAACCCTTACAAACTCCCCCTCATAAGATCCTCTCTCTCCCAAGCTCTCCCTCTCCTCTTGGCTCTCAAAAGTCAGGACAGTAGCAAAAGATCTCATCTTGAGTAAATAAAATATCTTATATAGAAGGGCTTCAAATTTGCCCTAAATTGTCATCAATTGAAAAAGATCATTCAGGAAGATTAATGGATCATCCTGTACAATCAATACAAATTCATATCAATCAACCAGGATGATCTTGGGGAAGCTAAATGGTCATCCTATATGATTAGTTTAAGATTTTAAATATCATCCAGACCATCGGTCTATTTGGCCAGACTTTACTTTTCTGGACGATAAAAAAATAACTGATTGTCTATGATGATTTCACGATCGTCTTGTATGATTAGTTCAAAACATCAAATATCATCTAGACCATCGCTCTGTTTGACCAAACTTTACCTATTGGATGATGAAACAATAACTGATCGTATAGGACTATTGTCAGATTATTTTGTGTGATTAATTCAAATAAATACACATCGTCCATAACATCATTCTGGTCATCCAGAAAGAAACAAATGTTTATTTAACTGATCGTTCCAGATGATCCTGCAATCATCCAGGATGATATAATCGATCAATCAAACCTTATTAATTTCCTTAATCATTAGACTAATTTAGGAATAATTGTATAGTATCATCCAAGACGTTGTCCTAGACGATGTCCAAAAATAATAACATGCCTAAAAGAGTTAGCAGCATATTCTTTATGATTTGAGTATATCATCTAGAACGATGCTAATATCATCCAGGACAATTTGCTTAATTTTTTTTATCTTAACCAAGAAGCTCTAAGTAAGGTTTCTATTTTTAACTGATTATCCAAGAAGATTTTGGATTATTCTGGATGATATGATGAAAAATAAAAAACTTTAAAATAGGCATAATTTTTCCCTCAAGTGTGTGTGTGCTAGGTTACTTAACATCATGATCCACTTTGCTACATTTGACTCAAGAAAAGATAAAGACACTTGACATACACTTACAGACTGACTCAATCCTAATCTATGCAATCTTGATCTGGATTGATTTGCAATTGATCTTGTGGATCTGAAATGTTAGTAGGCAAAGAAATCATAGAAAAACATAAGTGTCAGAAATATTTGTTATCATCAAAATTATAATCCCTGAATCCATATTCATATTAGCTTCAAGAAGTTCGGGCACTAAGGTTAAAATCTTATTAATCTCTCCTCATCATACTACTATTTAATATGGACTGTGATTAAAATTTCCTACAACTAATAATGTTGCTGAGTATGAAGCTCTCATTGTCGGGCTGAGGCTAGCTTTAAATTGTGAAATTCCAAATTTAATAATCCATACTGACTTGCAATCCTTAGTCTCTAAAGTAGGAGGAGAATTTGATACACATAAAATATAATTTGCTCAATATTGCGATGTAGTTAAGTCACTTCTCACAAGCATAAAGAAATATAGAATCATTCATATACTTCAGGAGCAAAATACTCATGCAACCACATTTTTAAAACTTGCTATATCATTATCTGGTGATCTGTTTAAAAGAATATACATAGAAGATATACACTTTCCTAGCATCAAAGGAACCTAGGTTATACAATCAATAAATGAGTCAAAAGAGCCTTCTTGGATATATCTTATATTATCTTTCTTATAAGACGGAGTGTTACCAGAAGAACTAACAATTATAATGTGACTCCAAAGGCATACTGCTAATTTTGCTATCATTTGAGGAGAATTTATAAACGAGCTTTTAGTGGACCATACCTTAAGTGTTTTCCACCTTCAGAGGCTAACTATGGATTATGAGAAATTCATTCAGGCATATATATAGAGCATTTAGGAGGAAGATCATTGGCCAACAAAATTGTTAGATAATGATTCTACTGGCCTACTATGAAAAAAATGAATTGGAATTTACATAGAAGTTCAATAATTATCAATTACAGTCTAATCTCGCTCATTTACCTTCCACTGAACTTTTGTCATTTCAAAGCCCATGGCATTTAGCCCAATGGGGGATTGATATAATGAGACCTTTTTTAATAGCTACCAGCCAGCAAAATTTTACCATATTGGCAATGGACTACTTCACCAAATGAGTGGAGGCTGAAGCCCTCGCAAAAATTATAGAAGCAAATGCAAAATAATTTATATGGAATAATATTATTTGTCATTTTGGCATTCTGATAAAAATCATCACTGATAATGAAACCCAATTGACTAGAAAATCTTTTTAATATTTTGTAAAGATCATCAAATACAACTAGTACACACTATTGTGGTTCATCCTCAAGCAAATGGACAAAAAATGTTACAAATTAGACTAAGCTCAAAGGATTAGAAACATGTCTTGGAAAGGTTGGGGGCAATGGGCTGATGAGCTACCAAATGTCCTTCGGGCTTATCGCGCCACTGCAAGAACTCCAACAGGAGAAATTTCATATAACCTATGCTTTGGAACATAAGCAATAATCTCAGTTGATATTAGAGTCTGAGCCCTAAAATTTCAGACTTTCAACTTTAACAATAATGATGAAAAACTCCAAGAAAATTTAAATTTTCTTCCCGAAATAATAGACATGGCATCGCTTAAAATTATTGCATATCATCAATGAAGAGCTCTCCACTACAATCGAAAGGTGAAACCATGATGCATCAACATGGGAGATCTGGTTCTACAAAGCCTTAAAACGGCTGGAAAGGGCCCCCAACGTAATAAACATTAACCCTTATGGGAGGGGCCTTATATGGTGGCAACCATGGTCAAACCGGGAACATTCAAGTTAAAAGATGTTGATGAAAAAATGGTGCCACGAACTTGTTGGTGGAATTTTTTTAAAAACATGTTTTGAAAAATATTAGTTTTCTTTGGGAATTTTAGAACTGAGATTGAATCTTAATTCTAAAAGTCGAACCAACTCATTCGGAAAAATATATCACCCCGAAGGATGAAAATAAATCCCATAACGGCGTTCAGACTTAGAATCATGTGATTCATCATGAATATTATGACCAGATTCTAAAGAGGACTTAGCGCGACCCTGAGAGGACGAGGTAGAGTCCAACAAAATAATCCAGTTGTAATATTCAAGTGTTGTGATTGTCGAATTCATATCCAAAGCCCTACCAAAGAAGGGTATACCTTTCCAAAGGGAGATAACACCTTTCAATGGTAATTCTTCTAATATGATGTCGGCAGTCACTCTTTTACTTTTCCCAAAGAAGTCTAAAGAGATTTTTTTAAAAAAAATTATTTTTGAAATTAGGTGTGTGTGGTTCCAAATCTCCTACGAGCGCAAGCCCTCGTAGTTAATTACGTCGTAGGGAGATAGAATCCCCTACGAAAACTCTCGATTAAAATAAGAATGAAATTTTGTTAGATTTTCTATGAGTGATATCAAAAAGAAAAGTAAATTTTGGAAACTCAAAAGGGAATGGATCAAAATTGAACAGTTATTAATGGAGTTAAAGGAGGAGAGGTAGGGGACACTTTGAGATTCCAGAACCATCTGGAAGTGTCCCAACTTAATCTAAGTGTTGGGCTTTATGTTTTGGATTTAAATGATATTTAATTAGAGTTGTGCATTTTATTAAAAATTTGGGATTAGATTCCTGAAGTTTGGGGTCTTATAATCAAAGATCTGCCCCGGATCCTAAATCTATTTTGGACACTGGACCATAGTTGTCCGATCCTAACTAATGCAGTGCAAAACTTGGACTTACCCTGGCCTGGATTGGGGAGCCAGCTAACCACCAAATTGATTTAAAATATATGAATCCGGTCTTTTATGAAAGAGTTATAGGGACTTTGTAATTAAAGTTTTGGAGAGTTGGGGCCGACATCTAAAAAAAATTTCCTAGTTGGCCCTTTTAACTTTTGTTGGGTGCTAAAATGCTAAATTGATGCAATTAATTTTTTTTTTACTTTTTTAGTTTGTATCTAATGCAATACATGCCGGTCGACAATTCTTAAATCAAGTATGCTTGAAACTTTAAAAATAGGCTTATAAAATAAATTTTTTTTTAGAAGACTGGGCTTCCCCAGGTCCGGCACCTCATCCTCATAGGTCAGACTATCCGGACTCTACCCATAGGTGGGGAAGGGTCTAAAACAAGGAAAGAAGAAGTGCAAAAATATGCATGCGACCCCAGGGTTGATCCCCAACTAATTCCCTAGATTTGTTATTTTTCTATGTTATTTAGACTCACTAAAATTTTAGACTTTTAAAATTACGAGTATAAAACTTTCACACCCTTACGAGTCTCACGTATCCAGGCGAAAATAAAAGCGGCACACAATCGCCAAAAAAACTAAGAAAAACAGGCAATCCTAGAGGCAATCAACTCATCACATTAAATATAAATTAATTAATAAATGTTCATAGGCAAAGTTGCCTTGCTTATTACAAACCAGAGTTTTGCAGAAAGTAAAGTGGCCGGGCACCACTGACAACAACCCGGATTCTAAGCCTAGTAATGACGCAAGTTATTTTGAGTGGGATACCCTCAATCTTCAAGTCTTCACTTTTGCTCTTCTTTGGACTCCTTTTCTTCAAACTCCTTGGGTTCTTCGTATCAAACTACCCAAATGGATAAGAGGGCACTTCCCTTTAAAGGGGAAGGCCACTCTTTTCTCTTTGGGTATAAAAGAAGTGTGATTCAAATTTGGATTTCCAAATGGAAAAGGAATAGTCCCCAAAAGGGTACCCCAAGCTTTGGACCTATGTATCCCAACTCAAACTTAACTTTCACAACACTTGAGAATTATACAAATTACGTTTATATCAAATCAAAAATCTAGACTCACCTGCAGAGTTATTTTAAGCAGTTAATAAAAAGAGTAATTATTCTCAAACAGTTGTATATATATGCAGAAAAGTAAGTAAAACACACTGTCCACGCTCTTTTATTTGGGGGCTTTAGCAGCTGAAGCGCCTGTGCAAGCATTTATAATAATTAAGATTTATTATTAACTTAGCCCCCTTTTATTTCCCTGCATGACCGTGGCCACCTGCAGAAAATTATGTGAACATCCAGATTGTACCTAACCTAAGGGTAATCTAGCCGCCAAACACATCAGTCCATCCATAGAGTGCAGAAAAGTAAGCAGACACAGCAAAACAATTTCATCCACAACATGCAATGAAAACAATGTAAAATACGGCACACAGCAGTAAAGTAAACACCGGCCTAACCTAGATATAGAGTTGGTTGTCCTAGCACATCATCTAAAGTGTGTGTAAAAAGGTTGTGCGGTTGGGGTAGGTCCTGAAGTAGGAAGTTTGTTAAAGTTGACTAAAATTTTAGATTTGTTAAGGCTTAGAAGGGAGGTTTGAGTTAAACTTTAAATATTAATAAATTAGAAATTTTAATTAAATGTATTTTAAGAGTTAATTGATTACAACCTTTGTTTCACACCGAGGCCGTGAAGTTTATTTCACCTTTCTTGGGGCTAAACTAATAGCCTCGTAGGCCTAGGTTACCTAGTAGCAATCGGGGTTAATTAAGTTATTTTAAATTGGTTGGAATTAAAGGAGTGAATCAATATTAGAGGAATTGATTACTGATTTTAATGGGTTGGTTGAGAATTTTAATAACCTATTAAAAGAATTTTAAGGATTAGAGGAGTTAACAGGTTTTAAAGAGTTATCCGGATACACTAACTAAGGGGTCAAAATTTGACTTTCAAAATTAGGATTAATCTTAAGGGTTTCAGATTTTTAATAAATACTAGACCTAATTATGAGTTATTAGGCAGGTGGCACACTCAATTTGAAGTTTTCTATCAAAAGTTATGATTTTTAGAACTTCTGGCCCGTTCCGACCTAAGGTCACCTAAGATGCTGGGTCCTTAGTTTTAGCTAAATTATAGAGGTCTAATGTCTCTAGGAGGTGATGAATTCTAATTGAATCCACTATCCACTAAGTTGTTTAATCAAAATTTTCCTATAGTTAACAGTGAATTTTGGAAATTTTGCACACTAACAGGGATTATCAAATTACCACGGCTAAAGGGTCTACTTAAGGATTTGAACCCAAATGAGCCCCAAATTTCTTGAGATCAATTCCAAAGGTCATAAATGACCTAAGGATGGATCAACAAGTGTTTAGAACCCTCTTGGGAATTTTTAAGATTTTCAAGATTAATTACAAATTGGTTAGATTCTAATTACCTAAGGATCAAGCTAAGACAAACCTAGAGATCAATCAAGGAGGGTTTTAATTCTTGCTGGTTGAGAGATCAATCAAGGATAATTAAGGACATTTCAATGAATTTCACAGGTTAAGAATAGCACATTGTCAATTAATCAGGATTAAGGTAATTTCTAAGAAGGATTTTTGAGACTCCTACTTGGGGAACCAAATAAACTCCAAATTTAATGAAATTTGGTCCATAGGATCACCTAACCCTAAGGACTAAACCCACCAAAGTTGAGCTCAATTGGAGTACGCTAAGGTGGTTAACCAAACCACCCAAGGTGAGCTCTAAGTCACCTTCAAATCACTATGGGGGTCTATCCTAGGCTTGGAGTGGGGAAAAATCAGTTGCTCTACACTCCTAATCCTACACATCATCATCGCACCAAAAATCACACCCTAAATCCCATTGGATAGGTCTATATCCCTTCTTGAATTTAAGGGTCAAACCATGACCCTTAAACTTAAAAAATTTTGGAAAATGCCCTTGAACAACTTAAAATGGGGAGGTAAAATTTGGACATGTCAGAAACATGTCCAATTTCAATCTCCCAAAATTCCAAACCTGGTGGACATGTATTTAAAAAGTAATTAAATAAATTCATAAAATGCTCAAATTGGAATTAAACCTAAGATTGACCTAACTAGGGTCTGGAACCATTAGGCTTTTGTAGTGCTCCCTAAGACCTTTCCAATGAGCCTAAGAACACCTAATTTGGACAAGTGTGCAGGGATTTATGAATTTTTGAAGATCCCTTGAATTTCTGGATTTATTAATCCAGCAATTACACAGTCAGCAACCGTTACCACGCGTCGCCCGTCGATTCGTCCGGCAATGATTGGCGCTAACGGTTAATGGCCGGGTTAACGACAGTCGTTGGATGGAGAATCGAACGGCAGAGATTAACAGCGCTCTGATACCGCGGGATTTAATTCGAGCCGTTGATCAAGATCAACGGCTGGGATTTCATCTTCAACCTCCCGCTCGTATCCGAGACCGCATGGCTTCTCCGGCTTGATCCGGGCGATCCCGTTGGCGAACTCCGATGAAATTTTGCAGGGAGGATTAGGATGGTGGGAACCTTCAATCCAACGGTGGAGATCCGTTGGGGTGAAGGTTCCCTTCACACTTGACCAAACTACCTAGCTAGGGAGCTCAGGATGGAGAGATTACCGCAGAGAAGGCCTCAATGAATGAGCTTCTCTATCAGGAAGCTTCAGGGGACGGCCGCGAACAGTTCTCCTTCAGGCGTCGGGATCGGAGGACGGCCGGAGGTGCGACTTCGAGCGAGACGCCGAGAGCTTTCACGGGCGCTTGCTCGAATGGAAGGAGGGATCGATCTCTAGGCTTGAAGGAAGCTTCTGGGAGTTCGAAGGAGCTCTGGGGATCGAGCGACAGCAAATGCCAATGCCTCGTGAGGTCTGGCGAGCTCGGGGGTATTCGGCCACCCTTCGGAAGCTTGGACGGCCGGGATTGAACTGGGGAAGGCTCGGATCGCTTCCAGGTGGACGATGGCCTCGTCCAGGGGGATCGTGGAGATCAAGCCGGTGGACAGTAGCCTTGAGCCAGGAATTGTCTGGGGGGGACCACCGAAACTAAAATTCCATTGGCTCCTACCGCCACCTGCCATGGTCTGGGTCGGGTTGACTGGGGGAGACCGATGGGGACATGCTAGAGCCAAGGGTGAAGTCAATTTGGCCTGGGGAGGCCTGGATCAAACTGGTGGTTGGGTTGGACCCAAACCTGCTCGGTTCGAGTCGAATTGAGCTCGATCCAAGTCAGGTCAGACCCTGGGTTTGGTATGGGAGGTAGGTCTGGGTCCGGTGCACCCAATGCAGGTGGCAATTGGGTCCAATTTGATATGGGTTAAAAGGTGGCTCAGGTTGATCCAAACCTGCTCGGTTTGGGTTGATTTGGGCTCAACCCAGGTCAGGCCAGACCCTGGGCTTGAGGTGGGAAGTAGGTCTGGGTCTGATGCACCCAATGCAAGTGGCAATTATGTCCAATTTGATCTGAGCTGGAAGATGGCTCGGGTCTAAGTGTTTTTGGCTACTTTGGGTTAGCCTAACTCTTGACCCAAGCTAGCCCAAGGCATGGGATGGCTGGAGGGGGTGTATTGGACCTAGGGCCACCTACGGGAGGTGTTGGTCAAGTTCAATTGGGCTTAGGTTGAGAGTTGGCTCAATCCCAAGTGCTTTTGGGCACTTTGGGTTAGCCTAACTCTTGGCCAAAGTGAGCCCAAGGGTTGGGCTGATCAAGGAAGGTGTATTGGGTGAATGGGAACTCAATAGCAAATTGATTTGGATTCAATTTGATTAAGATCAAAAGATGGCTCAAGGGAGGCCTCTCTTTGGTCACTTGGGTCAAACCATATGGCTAACCCAAGTGACCCCAAGGCTTGGGTCACCAAGAGGGGTCTCTTGGGTACCTAAGGGGTCATCCCATGCATTCAAAGGACTTGGAATGGACTTGATTCAAAAATTTGAAAGAGGAGGGGTGTATGGGTCCATGGGTCAAACTTGGTTGACTTGGTCAACCAGGTTGACCCAAGGTCTGGGTTTGAGTTCAACAAGTTGAGTTTAACATTTGAAATTCATTGGAAGTGGTTTCAAAGAGTTTGGAATTGATTTGATTTTAAATGGCCAATTAAAATCCCATAAGGGTATTTTGGTCAATTGTGACCTATTGGTCAACTAGGGTCAAAAATGGATCTGAAAAATGTAGTTTACTTCTCAGTGGGTTAAGATCAAGAGTCTGGAAATGATTGGAGGCTTTGATAAGGGCTCCAAGATCAAAATCTTCAAAGGGTTAGGTTCAGTGGCATGGGCTGTAAATATTTGAAGGTTTTACAGCCTTTGAATTTTAATTCAGATTCTGGGGTTAGAGACCTCAGAATGGGCTCAAAATTGGAGGGTAGCCTCTAAAGACATGTCTTATCACTTTTCAAGTGATAGACCTTGGTTCAGAGGCCATTTGACTGGGTTTTGAAATGTTTGAAAAATCTTTAAAAAAGGTGTTTAGGACAAGGCCTCAAGACTTTGGATTTGAGCCTAGATTTCTGGATTTGGAATGGATTTCAAGTTTGAGTGATTGGAATATCCAAATCATTTACAATCATGTGGTGATTGTTAATGAATGGATAGAATCAAAGCTAGATCGAAGGTAGGATCAAAGTCTAAGTTAAATTTTGGATTCCCAAGTGGATTGAATCAAAGTTTGGATATGTTTGAAATTTGAATTAATTGGGGTTTGAGTTGAATGAAGTTTGAGATTTAGATTGATCAAAGGTAGGAATTAAATTGAAGTTGGAGTTGATCAAAGGTAGCAATTGACTTGAGGTTGAAGTTGATCAGGGTGGGAATTGATTTGAGTCTAGATTGGTCCCAAGATCTAGAGAGGTTTTAGGATCTAGGATCTAAGGGAATCCTAGGCTCTAGAGTAGGCCCTAGGGTCTGGCTCTAGGAAAGGATCCTAAGGTCTAGAGTGGATCCTAGGATATAGAATTAATCTGGAGTTTGGAAGGGCCTTAGTGACCTCATACCAAAAATGAGGTCAATAGAACCTATAACAATGGAAATATTTATAAATATTATCCGTAGTTATTATTAAAATTATTTTCTAATTTTCCTATTTCTATGAAACATTAAGAAATTATTATACTATTCTCTAAAATAGAAAAATTTTGTTTGATCATTATCATCATTTTTCTCTTTTCTAAATAATATCATAGAAATGATCTTAAACAAAATAGAAAAAAAAATGATAATTGAGAAATACACAATATTCAATGTATCTCAATAAATTATGATCAATCCTAGGGGGATTTGATCCAACCTTATCCGCACAAGTTAATATCATCGGGCAATGCTTTGACAAAAAAACTTTGGATAGGTTTAATAACAGAAAAGGATATCTTATGACGCCCCAGGCATCCATAGTGAAAGGATTCATCAACAGTATTGATCAACCACACTTCTTGCTCTCTTGCTCAGATCTGAAATTGTTAACCACATATAATGAGCTTCAAAAAGCCCAGCAGGTCACCTAATACCTACAACTGAAATCAAAGCATGGTACTGAAACGATATGCATGTCAATATATCAAATCCATAACAGTTAATTGCACATGATCAGTGAATCTATGCAGCAGGTATGAAAATCAGTAATCAATGCATGATCAATACAATCCACAATCATCGGTAAAAGAATCGATAAACAGTAGGAAGAAATCCATAAAGCTCAATAAATCAGTATATACGTCAAATCTCAGAAGAATCCATAAACAATAGAAAAATATATATTCGAAAGAATCTCAATTAAATTGATCAGTTACATCGATAGAGAAAAATTATCATCTCGATAATAACCATTAAATCAATATCATACCAATAGAATCAATCAATTCAATTATCTCTGATCAATAACATCAATCGATATGAAATCATATAAAATAATCAAACCAATACAGCGCAAGAATGGTGGAAATCAAATCAATACAGTAAAATCTATTCCATATTGATCAATGAATCACTTGCAGTAGTTCAATACGGTGTATCAATGAAGCGATAGTATCAATGAATCAATATCAATGAATCAATAGTATCTATGTCCATAGTATAAATGAGTCAATGCAATATCGATATCCATATCAGTATCAGTATCAATGCTCAGGGATATAATGTGAATATCAATGAAATCATACAGTAACAATAAACTCGTAAATCCTCCATTCAAAATCAATAAATCAATAATCAATATAAGAAGTCCATCGATATCAATAAATCTATAAATACATAATGAGATCAATAGGTCAATATCGTACACATGCAATTCAATACAATAGTCCTACTGAACAAGTACAATCACTGTCTATTAAGGTGTTTTTCAAGTCGATAATCCATTGTGCTGTTATAGAAATCCATAAATATATATCCGTTGGTTCAATAAGAGTCATCACTCTGTGGCCGTCGGTCGCCCGTCGGCATAATAATCTCCTTAGGACTCCCAATCATTATATCAATGATCAATGGAGGATATCGCCAAATGCTTTTTAAAGGAAAGCCCGTCGGCCCACCATCCTGTACAGGTCAAATCAATCTCCAACCAACGGTTCAACCAGTCTTCACTTGTCTTTCAATAACAATAATAATAATTCAATCATATTCACATTCGTATGCATATCATTAAGGTATTGCAATCCATAAATACAATTTAGCTCAATGCAAAAAAAACCCCTTAATATATCGTATAGTAGACAGACGTCGTTGCAAAAATGCATAATTGCCGAAAATTGCCGAATTACCAGAAATCGAATAAAACAACGTTTCAAAGCTTTACTTGTACTGAAGCAATAATTTCCAACATCCTGATAATTTTCTATTCGATAAAAATCGCACAGAACTCAAAATAACCGGTAGAAACTTTACATAAATACTCAAATTGTAAAAAAATATCATATCAGAAACATATCAGAAGTTGTGCGGTAAAATTTTCATCAATACAAAATTATGCACATTTTTCGGTAACGGAAACACAAAACTGAGCACAGAATTATCAAAACTCAAAATCTTTGAAATCAGAAATAGGATTCATATTCCTTACTTCGAGACAAATAAATCTTCCAACTGCAACGACGGGCGAAAAGCGCTCTGCGGCCTCCGAAACCAAGCTTCTTCTTCTCTTTCCTTCTCTTTCTATCTCCTTCCTTCTCTTTCTCTCTCTTCAAATGAATCAAAATATCTCAAATCCGATACTTATCAAGAAGGATCGTCTAGGACGATGCCCAGATCATCCCGGGATGAACTTCTCTGGACACAGATCGTACAAACTAAGTTAATTCCAATTTGTTTTGTCCCTGGATGATGCTCTCGGGTTCAATTAATCCCGACGGTTCGTCCCGACTGTTCCATGTTTGTATAGACGAAATATACAGATTTCTTCACAATTTCTTCAGTTCGTCCCGTACTAAAGCCAGTTCATCCGGGACTAATAGCACTAAAAAATCAGCTTTTGAGGGGTTTTACAATCTACCCACCTTAAGAAAAATGTCATCCTCGACATTTCCCTTAAGTGATCGAATGCAAAATCGAAATAAAATAAATCCGTCCAATCAAAACTCAAATCAAAATCAAATTGAATCAGAATTGAAATCAAAACTCAAATCAAATCTAATCAAAATCAAAACTTGTCGAAAACCAGACAGTCATACAGTTTATTCAATCACATGTCATTCACTATGTAAATAATGCACTTGAAACTATCCATTCTACCAAACTATCAATCAAATCCTTTTACTACACTTGCTATGATACCAATTGTGATGCCCCAAGCATCCATAGTGAAAGGATTCATCGACAGTCTTGATCAACCTCACTTCTTGCTCCCTTGCTCAGACCTGAAATTGTTAACCACATATAATGATCTTCAAAAAGCCCAGCAGGTCACCTAATACCAATAACTGAAATCAAAGCACGGTACTGAAATAATATGCATGTCAATCTATCAAATCCATTTAATTCAATTGCACATGATCAGTGAATCTATGTAGCATGTACGAAAATCAGTAATCAATGCATGATCGATACAATCCACAATCATCGGTAAAAGAATCGATAAACAGTAGGAAGAAATCCATAAAGCTCAATAAATTAGTACATACATCAAATCTCGGAAGAATCCATAAACTGTAGAAAAATCTATATTCGAAAGAATCTCAATTAAATTGATCAGTTACATCGATAGAGAAAAATTATTGTCTCGATAATTACCATTAAATCAATATCGTATCAATAGAATCAATCAAATCAATTATCTCTGATCAATAACATCAATCGGTATGAAATCATATAAAACTGTCAAACTAATACAGCGCAAGAACGGTGGAAATCAAATCAATACAGTAAAACCTATTCCATATTGATCAAAGATTCACATGCAGCAGTTCAATACAGTGTATCATTGAAGCGATAGTATCAATGAATCAATATATATGAATCAATAGTATCCATGTCCATAGTATCAATGAGTCAATGTAATATCGATATCCATATCATTATCAATATCAATGCTCAGGGTCATAATGCGAATATCAATGAAATCATACAGTAACAATAAACTCGTAAATCCTCCATTCAAAATCAATAAATCAATAATCAATATAAGAAGTCCGTCGATATCAATAAATCTATAAATCCATAATGAGATTAATAGGTAAATACTATACACATGCAATTCAATACAATAGTCTTACTGAACAAGTACAATTACTGGCTATTAAGGAATTTTTCAAGTCGATAATCCATTGTGCTGCTGTAGAAATCCATAAATATATATCTATTGGTTCAATAAGAGTCATCACTCTGTGCCCGTCGGCTGCCCGTCAGCATAATAATCTCCTTATGACTCCCAATTGTTATATCAATGATCAATAGAGGATATCGCCAAACTCTTTTTAAAGAAAAGCCCGTCGGCCCACCATCCTGTATAGGTCAAATCAATCTCCAACCAACGGTTCAACCAGTCTTCACTTTTCTTTTAGTAACAATAATAATAATTCAATCATATTCACATTCGTATGCATATCAATAAGTTATTGAAATTAATAAATACAATTTAGCTCAATGCAAAAAAGCCCTTTAAAATATCGTATAGTAGAAAGACGTCGTTGCAAAAATGCACAATTACCGAAAATTGCCGAATTACCAGAAATCGAATAAAACAACATTTCAAAGCTTTACTTGTACTGAAGCAATAATTTCCAACATCCTGATAATTTTCTATTCGATAAAAATTGCACAGAACTCAAATTATCCAGTAGACACTTTATAGAAAAAACACAAATCGTGTAAAAATATCATATCAGAAACATATCAGAAGTTGTACAGTAAAACTTTCATCAATACAAAATTATGCACATTTTTCAGTAATGGAAACACAAAACTGAGCACAAAATTATCAAAACTCAAAATTTTTGAAATCAGAAATAGGATTCAGATTTCTTACTTCGAGATAAACAAATCTTCCAACTGCGATGACGGACGAAAAGCGCTCTGCGGCCTCTGAAACCAAGCTTCTTCTTCGCTTTCCTTCTCTCTCCTGGCTTCTCTTTCTCTCTCTTCAAATGAATCAAAAATATCTCAAATCCGATACTTATCAAGCAGGATCGTCCAAGACGATGCCCAGATCGTCCCGGGACGAACTCCTCTGGACACAGATCATACAGACAAAATTAATTCCAATTTGTTTCGTCCTTGGATGATGCTCTCGGGTTCAGTTCGTCCCGACAGTTCGTCCAGACTGTTCAAGGTTCGTACAGACGAAACATACATATTTCTTCAGAATTTCTTCAGTTCGTCCCGTACTAAGGCCAGTTCGTCCGGGATTAACAGCACTAAAAAATCTGCTTTTGAGGGGTTTTACATATCTGTCATTTCTTTGATCAATACTATAGGGATTTGATCTAACATCTTCTACATAGGTTAATGTTATCAAACAGTGCTATGTCAACACAACCTTTGATAGGTTAAACATCCTAAAAGGATGTCTCTCAATTCTTTCAAATTAATAAATAAAAGTTTTTCACCATTAAACTAAATGAATCATAAATTGTTAAGAAAATTTTCTTTTATAAAGTTATAAAAAACATTAATAATCAATATATAAGCTAAGAGATACATCTCTAGAAACAAAATGAATACATAAAAATCTCTATGAAAAAGAGATGAAATACAACCAATAATACACATCTTATGCAATATCAAAATCATCAACATTTCCAAAAAGAGCCTTTTTCAGTTCACTTTCTATATCTTCATCACCCAAATCTGGAGAAGAATCCTCAGATACTTGATTGGGTGTAAGCCCTTCAATATCAACCTCAGTCTTATGGTGAACAAATCGAACACCTTTCAAGAAATCACAAGTAAAGCCTTCATAAAAAATTTAGCACTCCAGATCGTCCAATTCAATATCAAATAAATTTTCATAAGCCTCTTGAACGTGACTTTCGATGTCTCAATGATAAGTTGCAGACTTCTTGAATTCTATAATGGCTTTCAATGATATGGCTTCAATATCCAAAGCATTTGTTTATGTTTTTTGAAGATGATCTTGCAACTTCTTGTTCTCTTTCTCAAGAGATTTCTTCTATAATGCAAGAATTTTTAAAGCTTCATTTTGCTGGTTAATCTCTACACGAGCTTCAATCAACTCATGGTGAGAAAGGCCAGCTTCTTTATTTAAGAAAGAGAGAGGTGGATATCGTTGCTAATTCAGTTCTACACTCTGTTGATTGGCTCTCCAAGGATGATGTTTCTTTAGACTTTGCATCTAATTTTCATTTATACTATCCTTATAAATATTTAAATTTTAGAAACTCATTATTCAAATTATCCAAAATTGATTCCAATTAGGATTCGATATCCATATTTTGAATCATCTACAACAAGAAATTCAGTTATAATAAAAAATATGAAGAAAAAAAAGATTGAAATAACTCACGATTTCATTAGCATCACATCGTTCGATACAAATATGGTTCAATACATTTTCTGGGATATGTATCGGGTCAAGCCTCAATATCAAAATTAAGAGAAATTATTTTGATAGTTAGGAAACGTGCAGCTTCCTTGCTTCGCCCATCATCTCTCGGCAGTATCACTTTATCATTTTTTTCTCTTATTTAGGGAGGAGGAATTGGTTAATCTTTGACCTTTGGAAGGATGACTAGTTGAACGCTTAAGAGCAATATAAGTTATTTGATAAAACTTCTCCAATTTTTTTAATTAAATTGCATGGGATCTTCCTACCTGCGTAGAAAGGCCAACTTAAAAAGACATTCCTCCATTATAGATCGACTAAATCACCATAGTTCCTGTTAAAAAATTTTTGTGGTAAGAAAATTCAAAATTCTCAAAACATCTTCCTCTCCAACATGAAAAAACTTGGAAATTATTTCAATCTATCCTATTTTTCAGGAAGGACTCGCTAATTCTTCACAAAAAAAGAAAGAGTTACACCAATTCTTTGAAGGGTCCCTCATTATAAAATCTAACCATTTATTAGTAGCTCGACATGAAATTCGATCATGAGAATCACTTGTAAATTTACATATTTTTTACAAATATTTTACAATTAATGTCGCTCTACGTTCCCTAAAGAATGATATCATTCCTACTATAATCAATATCACTCTACATAAGAATTATGGTAAGGTAATGTCGCAGGTTTTGAAAATGTCGAGTAACTCGAGAGCTAGAGGAAATCTCAAACTAGCACGTTGCGTCATCTCATATACTGCTACAAATCCTGGTGGAGGAGCATGCGCCCAATCGATCCTCTTTGGAGCAATAATCAACACATTTTTTGGCACATGAAATGTTTTGTGAGTTATCGCAAAGATATCATATGTATTGGTGGATGCGACATCATCAGTTTCCCCTTGTCACCATCATGAGCAGAAAGAATAATTTTGGAGTCATCTATCAATCCTCCACCTAAAGAAATTTAGTTTTTGATGAAATAATATATCAAAATTCTCAAACAAAGAGAGTCAAAATATTATTACGAGAAGTATTCTCCATATTTTTTGAAGAACTCTCTGATGTTATATCCGAGGTTCTTCGTTGATTGCTTGCCTTGAAATTGTTGGACATATTTGTCTCTAAATTTGAAAAGGGGGGTCAATACCCTATGAGCTGCCAATTCAAGGAAGGACAGACACAAGAGGGCAACACTTTGTTTCTTCAATCGCTGCAAATGCCCTCCAAGCTACCAATCCAAGGTAGGACAGGAACAAGAGGGCAAAGTTTTGATCGTCACCAATGTTTGCTTTGATCACCCCCAACACTCTCCGAGCTACCAATCCAAGGAAGGGCCGGCACAAGAGGGTAATGTTTTGATCTCCGTCAATGACCTCCGAGCTCCAATCCACAAAAGGACCGACACAAGAGGGTAAGGCTTTGATCGCCACATATGCTCCTCGAGCTACCAATCTAGAGGAATACTTGGCCCGACAAAAAAGAGCAAGATTTTGATTGCCACTAACAAACCCCAAGCTACCAATCTAAAGAGAGGGCTTGGACCAGCACAAGAGATTGTGATTTTCTCCATACCCCTAAAAGGGGTATTTATTATTGCAAGGAGGAAGATAAAAAGTCCCTCTAGACTTTTCTATAATTAAAAAAATTGAGAATTTTAAGAGATAAAAATTAATTATAATTATTTATAATATAAATAATTATAAGAATTCAAAAGGTTATTTCAGATTTTTTTTTTTTTAACAAAAAAAATGATTTGAGGCGGCATAACAACCGCCTCGTTCAAAAAAAAGAAGACAGAAGACCAAATGGCAAATGGCCTTCCGAGTAAACCGAAAAAAAATAAAATTAAAGAGTGCTTAATATTAATTAATCAATAGCTATAAAGTTATAACTTCTTGAACGTCTATACAGTTAAAACATTATAACTTCAATAGTTTAATATTAATTATTAACTTCTTAAAAATTATAATTATAACCAAGATTATAATTATTAATTATATTATATGACCGTTAAAAAAATAATAATATTATTATTATATGATAAGAGTTTTAATTTTTCCTAACAAAACAATATATATATATATTATAATAATATATATTGATACATCATCTGAAAATTATCTTGATCAGGCACTAATCTCGAGGCAAAAGCACAAACCATCTCAACTCCGATTTTAACAAACTTATAGTCAAACTGAGTATCTCGGAAATACGAATCCGACGACACCAAATTCAACTCAATCCAAGCCCAAATGAGCCCAAATCAAGGACCCGAAGCTCTATTGGAAGCTTTGTATCACTGTTTGAGTTACCAAACGGTTTCCAAATATGACGAGCTTATAGTCGAATCGAGCGGCAGGACGAGACGAGTCCAACGAGCCCAAGATCATTGAATTCCAAAATCACTAATGCCTCCAAATGCCTGACGAATGGTCCATGATCAAGGGGTTCAATATCGGCCGTCCATCCAACCACTCCCTATTTACCCTTGATCTCTCACCTATTTACAGGCCATGCTGTTGCGGATCTCTTTTCATGGTTTATGATTTTGATGATAGCAAACACTCTTATTTCTCTACGATTGCCTTATCTACTGACATTTCAGGTCCACACGATCAGACTGCAATTTGGAACCAGCTCAAGATTGGGTAGACTAAGTCTAAGTCAGTTTATACCCTTTTTCCTTTCTTGAGTCTATTGTATTTGGTGTGGCTCCTGATGTTTTGTAACTTGGAAGATTTCTAACTATTCTCTAGAGTTTACTTTTTTTGGTAACATCGTCCGGGATGATTTTATATCGTCCTGAAGGATCAGTTCAAAACCAGAAATCCTAATTATGGAATCCTCATTAAAGCAGCCGTCATTATGCAAAAAATATCGTCCTGGATAATTTTGTATCAGCTAGGACGATAGGCTCAAAACAGAAAGAATCTTCTACCAGATCTATTTAGGAATTACTTATTTTTGGACATCGTCCAGGTGGATCGTCCAGGACTATAAAATATTGTCCAGGACGATCAAATACAATTTTCCAAAATTTCTCTAGAATTTAAGGAAAGCAATTATGACTTGATTGCATGATCAAATCATCCTGGACGATCGCAAAATCGCCCAGGCCGATACGCTGGATGATTGGACATCAGATAGCTATTTTTCAGGGCGATGTTCAGGATGATATTCCATGATTTGTTTTGTTCATCCAGGATGATATATTATCGCCTTATACGATATGAACAAACTTCTTCTGATTGTCTCAAATCGTCCCGGCTTATTGGGCTTATTTTGCACTGATCGTACAGGACGATATTAGTATCGTCCTAGATGATAAAGTTGGCAACTTATATTAATGAGCTCATTTTAAGATCTTCTATTTAAGCTATGACATGTCACTTGGTAAGTGTCTATGGAAGCCATTGTAGCTTCGTTCTTTTGGGAAAACTTGAAGAGATAGCTTGAAAGGGAGTGAGAAAAGGGTGGAGTTTGAGAGATGGAGAAGAGCCTGTGAGGGAGAACTCAAGGGAGTGTGGAGGGGGTTCCACACGGTTGCTCCGGCAAGCTCGCACCTGAATACCGTCGGATTCAAGACTTGTCTCGAGGGAAGTTCACCAAAGAAGAAGATCTCTTTGGTGTCAAAGGACCCAGCGACTCCACCGCACCGGGGAAAGTGGAAGTGATTTTGTAAAGACTTCCCCGTCTAGCTGTGGGGGATAAAGGAGAAACACTTAGTTTAGCGCAATACTTGGAGGGTGCCTCCAAGGAGCGGACGTAGGTCAAGGTTTGACCGAACCACTATAAATCCGATGTGTTCTTTTCTTTTTTACTGCTTCCACAATTTAATTTTTGCACTTGTTTTTCTGTGGTGATTTTGGTTTGTGATATTTGTTCTCTTGATTTTAAAGAATTTCTTAAAATACCAATTCACCCCCCCCCCCCCTCTTGGTTAGCCTCGGGACTAGTTCATAGGCCCTGACATCCCTAATGAACTTTCAAGTGGTATCAGAGCGTGATTCATAAAAATAAAGTTTGAAAACTTTTTGAATTTTGATCCATGGCTATGTTTGGGAATCATAATAAACTGAAAGGTATTCTATTACATGACCTACCTTATTTGACAACCTTCCTTTTGATTTTTGGAAAACTCACATGTCTACCTTTTTTGCAATCAATTGATTTTCTCATGTGGCATATGATTTTAACTGATTATTCATTACCATCGCGTATTTTAGATGGAATTAAAACTGACATTCCTTTTAGTCAATGGAATAGAGATGAACGAATTGATGCTCAATTGAATGCAAAATCTTTAAATTGATTTTTCTGTATTTTAAATTCTGAAGATTTTATGTTAGTATCCACGTGCACTACTAGTAAGGAAATTTGGGATAAACTACACACCATATACGAAGGCACTAATGAAATCAAGCAATCCAAGTTGAATGTGTTAATGCACGATTATGAAATATTTTTCATGAAACCTTATGAAATGATCTTAGACATGTATATAGGTTTATTCAAATTATGACATCATTGCATGCTTTAGGAAAAGAACTTTCAAATTTTGAAAAAGTTAACTGAAAGTTTGATGGGGATGTTAAGCCCTATGAACTTAGTCCCAAACTAACCAAGAGGGGGGGTGAATTGGTATTTTAAAAACTTCTTTTTAAAACAAGGAAATAAAATCATATAAACCAAATCACACCACGAAAATAATGCGGAATTTAAACGTGCGGAAGCAAGAAAAAGAACACAGAAATTTATAGTGGTTCGGTCGACTCGACCTACGTCCACTCCTTGGAGGCACCCTCCAAGTATTGCACTACACAAAAAGTGACTCTCCTTTAGCCCCCACGGCTAGGTGGAGAAACCCTCACAAGAACCTCCTTTTTGCCACCCCGGCAAGGCAGAGAACCAATCTCCTTTTGCTTCCTCCTGAAGCTGGCAGAGAACCAGAACCAAAAGCAACACTCCTTACCTCTACCGACCCTTCCACGGACGAGAAACTCTAGACGAAGACGACGCAGAGAGATCCTTGAAGCAACCCTTGTGAAACCCCTCACAAGCTCCCCCTCACAAGATCCTCTCTCTCTCTTCTCTCTCTCTTTCTCTCCTAAAGGCCTTCTTAGGTCAAGGCAGCAGCAAAAGATCTTAAAAAACGTTGAACAAGAGCTCTTTAAATAGAAGAGCTTCAAAAGAGCTCATTAATTGCAAGTTGCCGACTTTATCGTCCAGGCCGATCTGGACATCGGCCTGGCCGATCAGTACAAATCAATGAAGATTGGCCAGAGCATAGCCCTGGATGCAAAACTGGACGATTAAAAATTAGCTTGATCGTCCAGGCCGATCTCACGATCGTCCTGGCCGATCAGTTCAAATCAGAGAAAAATCGTCCTAACAATAGCCCTGAATACGAGCTGGCCGATTTTGATCGTCCTGAAGTAACTTAAGGTTTTTGACTAGATCGGCCTGGCCGATCCTGCGATCGTCCAGGACGATATGATCGTGTCAATCATCCTTAATTACTTCCTTGATTTCCTGAACAATTATGGCATAATTTGTGAATATCGTCCAGGCCGATTCGAGGATCGTCCTGGCCGATAATTTAAAGATATGGTATACCATACTTGTCTATGGCGGCTACTTCTTTCTGTTTTGAGCTTATCGTCCTGGCCGATACATGTATCGTCCAGGACGATCTGTTAACGTAGGCTGCCTTAATTAAGAATCCTTAATTAGACTTTCTGTTTTAAGCTGATCGGCCAGGCCGATCAAAGAAATCGTCCTGGCCGATATGAGTAAAACCAGAATTTCTAAGTCTCTCAAGTGTGTGTGTGAAGGGTTACAAAGCATCAGTCTTTTTGACTATTACAAGAGGACTCAAAAAGGTAAAAAACAAAAGTACAGACTGACTCAACCCTAAACCTACGCATTCCTGAACTTGGCTCCTTTTTGATTGTCCGATCGTCGATTCCTGAAAAGTTAGAAGCAACAAGCTGTCCAAGAAAAGCAGTGTTTGTCAATCATCAAAACATAAGACATAAAAAATAGATTTGCAACAATCTCCCCCTTTTTGATGATGACAAAACATAAGTAGGAAAATAAAAAGATTCATTAAAAAAATAAAGTTACATCATCAACTTTTTCTTACCACATCCTATCCTACTCCCCCTTTTTGTCATCACAAAAAGAGAGTCCAGAAACAGTAAAAGAAAGAAGAAAAACAAACATCACAAAAGACTACTACAAAAAGACAAGAAACAATAACTCAAAGCACGAACTAAAAGAACGAGGGATCCTGATCATCAGATGGAGGAGGTGGAGGTGGCTGCTGAAAGTAACTAGCAAGGGTAGTAAACTGAGCATTGAACCAGGCGATGTCCTGGTCATGTTGCTGCTGCTGGTGAGTGAGAAAACTGTCAAAACGAGCTAAATCCTCAGCGCGGTGATGCTCGTAGCGGGCGATGTCCTCAGAGTGTTGCTGCTCTTGGGCAGCAACATATGCATCAAATCGGGTCTCCCATCGATCAAATATCTCAATCAACTGATCAACCGGTGAGTGTTGGTGGAGAGGGACAGGGTCAGGAAAGGGAGCTGGAGCGGGAGCCTCCTCCTCTCGAGCCCCCCGTGGTTCATCAGGGTGGAGACGAGTACTGTGAAGGGTGCTGAAGGAATTGTTTGAGTAGAAGAGAGTTGGGAAATCTGGTGGATTGGGATATTGAATTTGGTATTTGGTTTCAAGAACATAGGCTATGATGTGTCCTAAGGCTAGATTTGGCTTTCTTCTGTGGCCTGGATCACGAATTGTTGTTAGGTGATCAATGTAACGAAAAAATAGGTCAGCAGTGTTGAATTCCCTATGAGCCATGATATAGAAGGTAGTGAGGGAAAGTAGAGGGGTAATGTGGACACGGTCGCCGGCTTTTGGAATGACGGAGGTGCGAAGGACATGTTGGATTGTCCTAGCATCTCTGACTAAAGAGCTAGTCTCTCCAACATGGTAACGGACATTGGTCTGGCGAAGAAAGTGATTTTCCGTGGACCAGTCAATATCAGGGTCAAGGGCAATTAAGTGCAGCTTATCTCCGGTGGTGGATAGCTGTAAGAGATCAACACAGTCCTGATATGTGATTTCGACAGGGCGTCGATTCACATAGGAGGACAGGGCTGTGAAGGTGGAGTTGATGCGCAGGTTTGCAAAAAATTCTAGAAGGAACTCAGAATTGAAGGGGAAAACAAGAGACAGAATGAAGTAAAGGGAAGTGTGAGCGAAGAGATCCATTACCGGGTAAGAGATGTGGACTGGATTGATAATCCTGGAAACAGTAATTCCACATTCCTTATAGCGGTGATATGCAGCTTCATCTTCTGCTTCACGGAAACGAGGGTCAACCCTTGCCCTCGAGGAACTTCCAGAGGTCTGACGGACGCGCTTCCCACCAGCCATTTGAGAGATCTTAAGCAAAAACACAAAAGAGAAGGGATGAGGAGTGAAAAACATGGCTGGATCGGCCTGAATTTAAAGAAACGTCCATATCGTCCTGGCCGATCGCGGAATCGTCCAGGCCGATATGTGTCAATAATTACGTACAGGCCGATTGGTCAAAAAGGCGGTCCAATCGTCCAGGCCTATCAGATATCGGCCAGGCCGATTAGACACAGGCTATCGGCCCGAGGAGTCAGTCCGGACGACCGTTGAAAAAGCATATCGTCCGGGCCGATTAGGTGTATCGTCCAGGACGATGCACAATAATTGATCGTACCGGCCGAAGTTAAAACGTTTTAAATGCTTGCCACGTGTATCGTCCAGGACGAACAGTGGATCGGCCCGGCCGATGGTCCAATAATGGATCGTCCGGGACCGAATTTAAAGATAAAAACGTACTGACACGTGGATCATCCGGGACGGTCCAGTGTATCGGCCAGGACGATGCACATCGAATGCATCGGCCAGACAAATATACTATCGGCCAGGACTATCATAATGAGTTCGATCAAATCGTCCAGGACGATAATGTATCGTCCAGGATGATGAATTTCAGTAAGCACAGAAAAGGTCAGCAGATGGATTTTGGAAAGAATTTGTCATATCGGCCAGGACGATATAAATATCGGCCAGGCCGATGTGACTAGAAATTGAAATCAAGAAAAGAATGGTGATGATCAAGACCCTCAAAAATAAAACAAAAGAAAAGACAGTAAAAGACACAAAAAGAGAAAAAATAAAACAAACACCGAATATTTTTGGATTTTAAATTTTTCTATTTTTTTTTTTTTTTTATGGAGGCATCATATGAGAATTCTTTTCATGAATTTAAACTTTTAAAGTTTTAGGAGATCAAGAGGTTTAACAAAATCCAATTAGAAGAAGGTAGAAGAACTGATTCCATTAACCCAAGATCGGACATTCTTCATGGTACAAAAAAAATCTCTTAAAAACAACAGAATCCTAACTTGGAATAACACAAGAGAATTAAGAAGATCCAATCAAGACTTGTTAACAACTAAAATATCTTATAAATAATAAACCAAACTAGTTTTTCTTAATCATGGAATTTGGAATCAAACCTTTGAACGTATCACATAATCAATGAGTTTTCTAAGTTTTAAGAGTTTTACCAAAGAGATGATAGCTTGCATTTAGTGGGCTAATTTTATGCCTCTTTTCTCTTTTATTGGCTCTTTGAGCATCTTTTGATTTTAGATATACTTTTGTGTATATAGTTTTCTTTTCAATTTGGCTTTATTGGCCTCTTTCCTTTTTAACTCTTGCAAGCTAATAACTCTTTAATATACCCTTAAAAAAAACTTAGTTGTGAGTATATCCTCCAAAATATTAGAGAATAGGAGCTCTCTCTCTAACATAGGGAAGAACAATCCACAACACAAAATCAAAATCACGTGATAACTGCAATGGTAAGATTTCAAAAGCTTGAATGATATCAAAGAATTTTGACTATTATGCATAAGATGATTTAATGTAACAAGATTAGAAAGAGATCTTAAAAAGCCATTGGTTAAACAGAGTTTAGAATTTTTTGTTTTATAAAAAAAAATCATGCCACTAAACAAAGTCAGAAGAAGGGAAAAACATCAACAGTTTACTTCCTTTATCCAATTTTAAAAAGCTAAACCCTATCTCCAAAAACTCCAATATTTAAAAGCTTGAGAAGTTTTATCATATGGAAGCCCAAAAGATAAAGTCCAAAGTAAAAAAAAACAAAACAAAACAAAAAAAAAATAAGCAAACTAAATACAACAAAAAGTGAACACAAAAACTGAAAATAAAAGTTACAAAAAAAAATAAAGATTTCAAGCAAGTGATAAAACAACGGATTTTAGCAATTGAGCTGCAAGCCTCCTTATGTTCAGTTATCCTATGCTCCCACGAGGTCTTTGGTGAGAGCATTCCTGCAAAACTCAACAACAGTCAGTTTTAGGAACCCAAACAGTTTTGGGCTCCTTCTTAGGAAGTGTAGAGTGCAATGCAGATGTGGTATGTATTGAATCATGCATCTTAGGTCTCCACACCCAATGTGTACTGCGGTGAACTGTGCAAGTGTGTGAGATGTGTCCTAACATGCCACAAGAAAAACATTGAACTCCAGGAAAAGATTTTCTTAAATGGTTTGAGTAAAAATGCCTCTTCCTAGGTTCTGGCCTTTGATTAAAAATTGGTGTCATCCTAGCTTTCTTACATGTTTCCAAATCATTTTGAATTCTCAAGTTAGTTCTTTTTAATGCATCGTTCTCAATCCTCAAATTTTTCTCAATCTCTTTAGATTTTTTAAGATCATTGTTAAGTGAGGTGTGTGAAGCTTTTAATGCATTACTTTTATCAACTAATTCCAAATGCTTCTTGTTTAATTCATCAAATTCATCAAGGAGAGCCATGTGATTTGAATCAATCGTTGCATGATCTTTGAGAAAAACTTCATGCTCTTTTTGTAGATTTGAATGTTCTAATTTTAGGCTAGCATGAGTTTTCTTAAGTTTTTTGTATGATGTATGGATTTTTTCATAAATTTCAAACAATTCATCATAGGTTGGTTTACATACCTCTTCCTCATCACTTTGATTTTCTCCCATGAAACACAGGTTTGTAGTCTCTTCCTCTGGTTCAGTCTCAGAGGAATCAGTACCAGATTCTGCCCAGAAGCCTCTTTGGATTTTCTTATTCTCCTTCCTAGACTTAGCTTTTTTCTCACCTTTTTCCTTTTCTTTGCTTGAATGATCTTGAAGTGTAGGACAATCGGCTCTTACATGTCCCGGTTTCCTGCATTCAAAACAAACAACATCAGAAGATCCTTTAATATGTTTATGATCCTTACCTTTTCTCCAATTTTGATGATGCTTTTGTTTCTTCCTTAGAAAGCTTTTGAATTGCCTTGTGATGAAGGCAACTCCATCGCTTTCAGACCCGGAAGATTCAGAATCCGATTTGTGTGCCTTCAATGCAATTGTTTTCTCCTTTTTCTTCTCACCTGCATCAAGATTTCTTTGATTCACCCCTTGCTCATAAGCAATGAGTGAGCCAAGCAAGTTATCAATAGAATAGGTGTTTAAATCTTTAGATTCAGTGATTGCAGTAATTTTTGCATCATAAGAAGAAGGCAAGCATCTCAAAATCTTATTAACTTTTTCATAGTTCGAAAGTTCTTTCCTAGTGCATGCAATGAAGTAGCAATCTGAGTAAACCTAGTGTACATGTCAGAAATCGATTCATGAGGTTTCATACGAAAAAGTTCGTAGTCATGCAAGAGAATGTTTAAACTGGATTGTTTAACTTCATTAGTGCCTTCATAAGTAATGCACAATTTATCTCAAATTTCTTTACCAGTCTTGCAAGTTGAAACACGCATGTAATCCTCAGATTTTAAAGCACAGAAAAAACAATTCAAACATTTCGTATTTAGTTGAGCTAAATCTCGTTCATCAAAAGTCCATTCGGTAAAAGCAACTTCAGTTTTAAAACCGTTAATTTCACGAGAAGGTGGAGAATAACCTTCTTGAATAAGCATCCACATGCGATAATCAGTAGATTGTAGAAAAGTTGACATGCGAGTTTTTCAAAAATCAAAAGGTAGGTTATCGAACAGAGGAGGTCGGGTAATAGAATATCCTTCCGTAGTGTTGCGATTCCCAAAGTTAGACATGGATCAAATTCAAAAAGTTTTCAAACTTTAATTTTCGAATCAAGCTCTGATACCACTTGAAAGTTCGATGGGGATGTTAAGCCCTATGAACTTAGTCCCAAACTAACCAAGAGAGGGGGTGAATTGGTATTTTAAAAACTTCTTTTTAAAACAAGGAAATAAAATCATATAAACCAAATCACACCATGAAAATAATGCGGAATTTAAACGTGCGGAAGCAAGAAAAAGAACACAGAAATTTATAGTGGTTCGGTCGACTCGACCTACGTCCACTCCTTGGAGGCACCCTCCAAGTATTGCACTACACAAAAAGTGACTCTCCTTTAGCCCCCACGGCTAGGTGGAGAAACCCTCACAAGAACCTTCTTTTTGCCACCCCGGCAAGGCAGAGAACCAATCTCCTTTTGCTTCCTCCTGAAGCTGGCAGAGAACCAGAACCAAAAGCAACACTCCTTACCTCTACCGACCCTTCCACGGACGAGAAACTCTAGACGAAGACGACGTAGAGAGATCCTTGAAGCAACCCTTGTGAAACCCCTCACAAGCTCCCCCTCACAAGATCCTCTCTCTCTCTTCTCTCTCTCTCTTTCTCTCCTCAAGGCCTTCTTAGGTCAAGGCAGCAGCAAAAGATCTTGAAAAATGTTGAACAAGAGCTCTTTAAATAGAAGAGCTTCAAAAGAGCTCATTAATTGCAAGTTGCCGACTTTATCGTCCAGGCCGATCTGGACATCGGCCTGGCCGATCAGTACAAATCAATGAAGATCGGCCAGAGCATAGCCCTGGATGCAAAACTGGACGATTAAAAATTAGCTTGATCGTCCAGGCCGATCTCACGATCGTCCTGGCCGATCAGTTCAAATCAGAGAAAAATCGTCCTGACAATAGCCCTGAATACGAGCTGGCCGATATTGATCGTCCTGAAGTAACTTAAGGTTTTTGACTAGATCGGCCTGGCCGATCCTGCGATCGTCCAGGACGATATGATCGTATCAATCATCCTTAATTACTTCCTTGATTTCCTGAACAATTATGGCATAATTTGTGAATATCGTCCAGGCCAATTCGAGGATCGTCCTGGCCGATAATTTAAAGATATGGTATACCATACTTGTCTATGGCAGCTACTTCTTTCTGTTTTGAGCTTATCGTCCTGGCCGATACATGTATCGTACAGGACGATCTGTTAACGTAGGCTGCCTTAATTAAGAATCCTTAATTAGACTTTCTGTTTTAAGCTGATCGGCCAGGCCGATCAAAGAATTCGTCCTGGCCGATATGAGTAAAACCAGAATTTCTAAGTCTCTCAAGTGTGTGTGTGAAGGGTTACAAAGCATCAGTCTTTTTGACTATTACAAGAGGACTCAAAAAGGTAAAAAACAAAAGTACAGACTGACTCAACCCTAAACCTACGCATTCCTGAACTTGGCTCCTTTTTGATTGTCCGATCGTCGATTCCTGAAAAGTTAGAAGCAACAAGCTGTCCAAGAAAAGCAGTGTTTGTCAATCATCAAAACATAAGACATAAAAAATAGATTTGCAACATTAACAAAATTCTTTGTTGTCTACTGGATAAGTTTGATACTAAAATTGTTGTTATTTATGAATCAAAAAATTTAAATGATTATTATATTGATAATTTGATTGGCTCACTCATTACCTACGAGCAAAGTTTGGGTCAAAGACTTATGGATGCAGGTGAAATGATTGTTCTAAAAGCTAAAGATACGGAAAAAATAGCTTAGTTGGTGATGAATGCAATGACTTGTCAAGCAAATCAAAAAGCTTACCAAAGCATAAGCATCAACAAAAGTGGAATAAAGGTGAAATGATAAGGATGTTCATATTTCTTCTGACGTTATTTGCTTTCGTTATAGAAAGTCTGGTCATATGAAAAATCAATGCCCTAATTTAAGAATTCTTCCAGCAAAAGAAAAGGTTAAAGTGAAGCAAATTTTAAACTAGGGAGGTAATGAAATGTAAAAAATCTCTTGGGCATACCTAGTTTCTGAAGCATCGGACCAGGAAAAAGATAATGGTTAAAATCCTTATTTGTGTGTTTGTGTTGTGTTTTGTTTTTTGTTTTGTTTCGATTTTATTTTGTGTTTTTGTCTTTGTTTATTCTTTGATTTTTTTTCCTTGTTTCGTGAAAGTTTTTCTCTAATCAACACACACATTCATTTTTCTAAAAATGAAAAATCTACTTCCTGTTTTTTCTTAAAATCTTTGGTAAGTTGTGATTGACTTTTTTAAAACAGACAGAGAAAGGGAACTCATAATTTTGTTTCTCTTTCTCTCTTCTTAAAGAGGTTATTTTACTTTTGATTCAAAATCTTCAACATATTTTAAATTAGATTTTGAAGCTGATTTTTTCATCTCCCTACATTTTTTATCTATCGCATAGAAATCTTTTGCAAGATTGTTGAATTCACCTTAAAATTTTCTTAATCAAGTTGTTCGTATTGTCAATAATTTAGGTTTACTTTAGTTTTGAAAATATAAGAAAGAAAGCATATTTTTTGAAAATAAAAAAAAAAGTGGCCAATGATACCAAACCAAAAGATTCTTAATGACGTCAAATTAAAAAAAATATATACAAAGTGTATTAAAAATCAAAAGATGCTCAAAGAGCCATTCAAGTGATAAAGGGCATAAAATGAGCCTGTTGCGGATCTATGATTTTGATGATAACAAACATTCCTTATTTCTCTATGATTGTCTTATGTGCTAACATTTCAGGTCCACACGATCAGACTGCAATCTAGAACCAGCTCAAGATTGGGTAGACTAGGTCTATGTTAGTTTGTAATCTTTTTCTTTTCATTAGTCTGTTGTATTTTGTGTGGTATCTGATGATTTATAACTTGGAAGATTTTCTGTTGTGCCCTAAAAGATTTTTATTTTTGGTAACATCGTCCGGGACGATATTTATATTGTTCTGGATGATCTGACAAAAATAGAAACCCTAATTAGGGCATCCTCATTAAAGCAGTTGTCTTTATGCAAAACACATCGTCCTGGACAATTTTGTATCGGCCAGGATGATCGGCTCAATTCAGCAAGAATCTACCGCCATATCTACTTAGGAAAATCTTATTTTTGGACATCGTCCAGGTGGATCGTCCTGGACTATAAAATATCATCCCGGACGATCCAGAGAAATTTTTCCAAAATTTCTCAGGCAGTTTTGGAAAGCAATTAATGGGGATTTCGTCCGGGCCGATCGCAAGATCGTCTGGGACGATTAGACATCGTCCAACTTCATTTCAGGGTGATATTCAGGACGATTTTCCTCATATTTGAACTAATCGGCCAGGACGATATTCCTATCGTCCTGAACGATAATGTCGGCAACTTGCATTAATGAGCTCATTTTAAGCTCTTCTATTTAAGCTATGACAATGCACTTTGTAAGTGTCCTTGGCAGCCATTTTTAGCTTCATTCTTGTGGGGAAAACTTGAAGAGATAGCTTAAAAGGGAGAGAGGAAAGGGTGGAGCTTGAGAGGGAGAAGATCCTGTGAGGGGGAGGAACTCAAGGGAGTGTGGTGGGGGATCCACACAGTTGCTCCGGCAAACTCGCACCTTAGTACCATCGGATTCAAGGCTTGTCTCGAGACAAGTTCACCAAATAAGAAGATCTCTTTGGTGTCAAAGGACCCGGCGACTCCACCGCATCGGGGAAGGTGGAAGTGATTTTGTAAGGGCTTCTCCGCCTAGATGTGGGGGCTAAAGGAGAGTCACGATTTTAGTGCAATACTTGGAGGGTGCCTCCAAGGAGTGGACGTTGGTCAAAGTTTGACCGAACCACTATAAATCTGGTGTGTTCTTTCTTTATTACTTTCGCACTTTTAATTTCCGCATCGTTGGTTTTCTTTGTGGTGATATTGGTTTTAGTTTTATCTTCTGTTTTAAAGTTTTCCAATTCACCTCTCTCTTTTAAATTAGCCTTGGGCCAGTTCTATAGGGCCTAACATCCCTAACGAACTTTCAAGTGGTATTAGAGCACTTTCTAATGTCATATGAGAACTTTCAAGTGGTATCAGAGCAGGATTCATTAAAACTGAGTTTGAAAACTTTTTGAGTTTCGATCCATGGCTAATTATTCAAATCGTAATTTTGTGGAAGGTTTTTCAATCACCAAACCACCTTTATTTGAAAATATTAATTTTGATAATGGTTAAAAGCCTTATTTGTGTGTTTGTGTTATGTTTTTTGTTTTTTTTTTTGTTTTTCATTTTTATTTTGTGTTTTTATTTTTATTTTTTTTCATTTTTATCTTATGTTTTTTCGTTTTTGTTTATTCTTTTTTTTTTTTGCTTTCGTAAAAGTTTTTTTCTCTGATCAACACACACATTCACTTTTCTAAAAATGAAAAATCTACTTCCTATTTTTTCTTCAAATCTTTGGTAAGTTGCAATTGACTTCTCTAAAAACAGTCAAAAGGAAGGAAACTCATGTTTTTGACTCTCAATCTCTGTTTCCTAAAAGAGGTTATTCTACTTTTTATTTAAAATCTTTTTCATCTATTAAATTGGTTTTTGAAACTAAATTTTTTATCTCTCTACATTTTATTTATCGCATAGGAATCTTTTGCAAGGTACTGAATATACATCATAATTTTCTTAATCAAGAATTTTGTTTTTGTCAATAGTATGGGTTTACTTTTTATCTTTAAGATTTCAGAAAGGTAGCATATTCAAAAAATTGGCCAATGATGTCAAAAATAAAAGATGCGCAAAGCGCCAAATTGAAAAATATAGAATACACAAAGTGTATCAAAAGATGCGCAGTGCGCCAACAAATTGTCAAGAGGAATAAAATGAGCCCACAAAATTTAATGCTTACCATTCTTGTACTTCTTAAAACTTAAGAAAACCCTTGATTTTTTCGATACTTGAGGTTGAAAATCTTGATTCTTGATTCAATAATTCTTGCATTGATCTTCTATTAGATATATTTTATGGAAAGAGTTTTTGAAAAATGATTGTTTCTTTTTCTAATTTATTTTATGATTTAGATATTGAATTAAAATGTTTTTTAGCCTTTTTAAAGAACTTGAGTTTGGATTATCAGATTTTGAATTTCTAACCTTTACTGGGATATGCGTTGTCAATTCAATTCTACTAAAGTTTTTGATTAAAACTAAGAGGTAACTTTCTCATTTTAAGAATATTTTTGTTTTTTCACTAGATCAGGGAACATTTTTTTGTTCGTTTTATTTTTTATTTGTACCTCCTCTTTTTTTTGATAATGTCAAAGGTGGAGAACGTATTGTTAAATTTTTGTACTGTAATTTGTATTTGTATCTTAAAATTAAAAACAACAAATTTTTTTTTCTCCCCTATTTTTTTTAAAAGAATTTATTCTAGTGAGGGGGAGATTAGGAGGATTTACTTTTAAGAAAATTCAAATTAAATTATTTTGCCATCATCAAAAAGGAGGAGATTGTTGCGGATCTATGATTTTGATGATATCAAACATTCCTTATTTTTCTACGATTGCCTTATGTGCTAACATTTCAGGTCCACACGATCAGACTGCAATCTGGAACCAGCTCAAGATTGGGAAGACTAGGTCTGTGTTAGTTTGTAATCTTTTTCTTTTCTTGAGTCTGTTGTATTTTGTGTGGTATCTGATGATTTATAACTTGAAAGATTTTTTGTTGTGCCCTAAATGATTTTTATTTTTGGTAACATCGTCCGGGATGATATTTATATCGTCCTGGACGATCTGACAAAAGTAGAAACCCTAATTAGGGCATCCTCATTAAAGTAGTCGTCTTTATGCAAAACACATCGTCCTGGATGATTTTGTATCGGCCAGGACGATCGGCTCAATTCAGCAAGAATCTGCCGCCATATCTACTTAGGAAAATCTTATTTTTGGACATCGTCCCGGTGGATCATCGTGGACTATAAAATATCGTCTCGGACGATCCAGAGCAATTTTTCCAAAATTTCTCAGGCAGTTTTAGAAAGCAATTAATGGGGATTTCGTCCAGGCCGATCGCAAGATCGTTCGGGATGATTAGACATCGTCCAGCTTCATTTCAGGGCGATATTCAGGACGATTTTTCTCATATTTGAACTAATCGGCCAGGACGATATGCCTATCATCCTGGACGATAATATCGGCAACTTGCATTAATGAGCTAGCTTTTAGCTCTTCTATTTAAGCTATGACAATGCACTTTGTAAGTGTCTTTGGCAGCCATTATAGCTTAATTCGTTCTTGTGGGGAAAACTTGAAGAGAGAGCTTGAAAGGGAGAGAGGAAAGGGTGGAGTTTGAGAGAGAGAAGATCTTGTGAGGGGGAGGAACTCAAGGGAGTGTGGTGGGGGATCCACACGGTTGCTCCGGCGAACTCGCACCTTAGTACCATCGGATTCAAGGCTTGTCTCGAGGTAAGTTCACCAAAGAAGAAGATCTCTTTGGTGTCAAAGGACCCGGCGACTCCGCCGCACCGGGGAAGGTGGAAGTGATTTTGTATGGGCTTCTCCGCCTAGATGTGGGGGCTAAAGGAGAGTCACGTTTTAGTGCAATACTTGGAGGGTGCCTCCAAGGAGTGGACGTAGGTCAAGGTTTGACCGAACCACTATAAATCCGGTGTGTTCTTTCTTTATTACTTCCACACTTTTAATTTTTGCATCGTTGGTTTTCTATGTGGTGATATTGGTTTTAGTTTTATCTTTAGTTTTAAAGTTTTCTAATTCACCTCTCCCTTTTAAATTAGCCTTGGGCCAGTTCTATAGGGCATAACATCCCTAACGAACTTTCAAGTGGTATCAGAGCACTTTCTAGTGTCATCTAAGAACTTTCAGAGCCCACAAAAAAATATGCTTATTTTTTCTTATACTACTAAAAGCCTATGAAAATCATTGATATGTTCGATACTTGAGTTTGAAAATCTTGATTCCTGATTCAACAATGCATGCATTGATCTTCTATTAGATATATTTTATGAAAGGAGTTTTGAAAAATAATTGTTTCTTTCTCTAATTTATTCCTTGATTTAGATATTGAATTAAAAAGTTTTTTAGCCTTTTTAAAGAACTTGAGTTTGGATTATCAAATTCTGAATTTCTAACCTTTCTTAGGTTATGCGTTGTCAATACAATTCTACTAAGACTTTAATCAAAACCAAAAGGTAACTTTCTCATTTTAAGAATATTTATTTTTTACTAGATCAGGTAACATTTTTATCTTTTGGTCATTTTGTTTTTTTTTTCTTGGTGCCTTCTCTCTTTTTGATAATGTCAAAGGGGGAGAAGTAATGTTGAATTTTTGTACTATTGTCATGTTTGTATCTTTTGTTCAAAAATTTAAAAAACAACAAAAATACTTTTATCTCCCTTATTTTTAAAGTGTTATTCTATTGAGGGGAAGATTAAGAGAAAATATCCCTTTTGAAAATTCAAATTGTAGTGTTTGCCATCATAAAAAATGGGAAGATTGTTACGAATCTGTTTTCATGATTTATGATTTTGATGATAGCAAACACTCTTATTTCTCTACGACTGCCTTATCTACTGATATTTCAGGTCCACACGATCAGACTGCAATTTGGAACCAGCTCAAGATTTGATAGACTAGATCTGAGTCAGTTTGTACCCTTTTTCCTTTCTTGAGTCTATTGTATTTGGTGTGGCTCCTAATGCTTTGTAACTTGGAAGATTTCTGACTGTTACCTAGAGTTTACTATTTTTGGTAACATCGTCCAGGATGATTTATATCGTCCTGGATGATCAGTTCAAAAGCAGAAATCCTAATTAGGGCATCCTCATTATAGCAGTCGTATATACAAAAAAATATCATCCTGGATGATTTTGTATCGGCCAGGACGATAGGCTCAAAATAGAAAGAATCTGCTGCCAGATCTATTTAGGAATTACTTGGACATCGTCCAGGTGAATCGTCCAAGACTATAAAATATCGTCCAGGATGATCTACGATAATTTTTTTTAAATTTCTCTGGAATTTAAGGAAAGCAATTATGACTTGATTGCACGATCAAATCATCTTGGACGATCGCAAAATGGTCCAGGCCGATATGCTGGATGATTGGATATCAAATAGTTATTTTTTAGGGCGATGTTCAGGACGATATTCCACGATTTATTCTGATCGTCCAGGACAATATATTATCGTGCTAGACGATATGAACAAACTTCTTCTGATCGTCTCAAATTGTCCCGGCTGATTGGGCTTATTTTGCACTTATCATACAGGACAATATTAGTATTGTCCTGGACGATAAAGTTGGCAACTTGCATTAATGAGCTCATTTTGAGATCTTCTATTTAAGTTATGTCATGACATTTTGTAAGTGTCTTTGACAGCCATTGTAGCTTCGTTCTTTTGGGAGAAACTTAAAGAGAGAGCTTGAAAGGGAGTGAGGAAAGGGTGAAGTTTGAGAGAGGGAGAAGATCCTGTGAGGCTGGACTCAAGGGAGTGTGGAAGGGGTTCCATACGGTTGCTCCGGGAAGCTGGCACCTGAATACCGTCGGATTCAGAGCTTGTCTCGAGGGAAGTTCACCAAAGAAGAAGATCTCTTTGGTGTCAAAGGACCCGGCGACTCCGCCGCACCGGGGAAGGTGGAAGTGATTTTATAAAGGCTTCTCCGCCTTGTTGTGGGGGCTAAAGGAGAGACACTTAATTTAGTGTAACACTTGGAGGATGCCTCCAAGGAGTTGACGTAGGTCAAGGTTTGACCGAACCACTATAAATCTGGTGTGTTCTTTTCTTTTTTACTATTTTCGCACTTTAATTTTCCGCACTTATTTTTCTGTGGTAATTTTGATTTGTGGTATTTATTCTCTTGATTTTAAATAATTTCTTAAAATTCCAATTCACCCCCCCCCCCCTCTTGGTTAGCCTCAGGAGTAGTTCATAGGGCCTAATATCCCTAACAAACTTTCTCATGCCACTCCAGAAAATCTATAAATAGACCCCTCATTTCTCTTGAAAGAGACCCAAGCAAGAAGAGAAGAAGAGAAGAGAAGGAAGAAGAGAAGGAAGAAGCTTCTCCTCGACCACCGCCTGAATCTCGCCGGACCACCGCAGGAGCCTCGTCGAACCACCACCGGAGCCTCGCCGGACCACCACCGGAGGCTCGTCGGACCACCACCTGAGGCCCTCACCCACGCCAGACCACCGACAGAGCCTCGTCGGACCACCGCCAGAGCCTCGCATGACCACCGTCGGAACCTCGCCGGACCACTGCTGGAGCTTCGCCGGACCACCACCTGAGGCCCTCACCTTTGCCAGACCACCATCTGAGGCCCTCACCGTTGTCAGACCATCACCTAAGGCCTGAAGTTCTACCATACCATCACCTGACACCCAGACTTCTATCGTACAGTTGTTATTTCTAATCTGATCGGCCTCGAAAGCAAATCAGCCCATTGTAACTGACTTATATTCTAGTGGAATCATTTTCAACTGAGCTAGGCCTCGTGGTTTTTTTTCCTTTCAAGGGTTTTCCATGTTAAAAATCTTTTGTTCTCTATATGTGAGCAGGATATATGTGCAAAGCTAAGATCTATAAATTAAAACTCTATCACTGCGTATATACAAACTCATAACTGTTTTGCGCCGTTTGTGGGAACAGTCAATCCCACGATATTAAGTACTCCTTCAATGGCCAACAGGCAAAGCCATCGCATCTTGGGAGCCTCCCTCTCCAATTCACATCAATCCAGGAATCAGTCCCTGAATTAAGGACGATAGACGTATGCCTCTTTTCACCCCAGTGGCTGAAACCCTACCGGAGAAGGGTCTTCAGAGCCATCCCTGGAAGAGCATATCAGAAAGATAGAGGAGTCTCATAATGAGATCCTTCAACTCTTACGAGAGACTCGAGGGCCGGCACTAGTAACCCCCAGAAGGTATTCTTCTCCCTCGAGACCCGCCAGGATTCAAAGATGTTCTTCATGTCGAGGTTCCCCTTCCTCCGCTAAGGATGCGTCCTCCAACACGTCTAGAGAATGAGCTTGCTGCATGGAAAGTTCTACCCATCCTTCGTGCTTAGGCACTGGCATCACATTCCTCCGAACGTCCCCGAGGACTTAGACCAACAGCACATCATTGAACTCCCCCATAATACCCTACGACATAAATTGCGGAGGCTAGTTTGAGAGGAGTTCCCCATATGAGATATAAGACAATCTCTTCGTCAACGAGACCTTCAGGAGTCATCACCTTTCACAGAAGCTGTCCTCTGACATTCCATTCTGATAAGATTCAAACTCTTGAATATTTATTCTTACGATGGAACTTCAGACCCCTACGAGCATATCGATCACTACCGCAGCATTATGCATATCCAGCGGCCCCCAGATGCTCTACTCTACCAAGTTTTTTTGCCACCCTTAAAGGGCAAGCTCAGACGTGATTCTATTCACTGCCCGCCCGGTCCATTCCACTCTTCGTTAAATTGGCTAAATTATTCATCAAACAATTTCTCGCCAATTGAAGAATGGTTAAGGACTCCTCCCTTCTTTTAGGGATATGTCAGAATGAGGGTGAATCTCTCAAAGAAAACTTTCAAAGATTTTCCATGGAAGCCCAATAAATTTCAGGGGTAGATCCTGAGTTACTTAGAGGTGTATTTCTTGGAGGGCTTCACCCTGGCCCCTTCTACTCAGCACTCATGCGAGAAATGGTCCATTCATATGCAGATCTAATCCATCGAGTAGAGGCCCAAATCTCTGACGATGAAGCCATTAAAGCTCATAGTAAATAATTTGAGTAGATAACTGGGAAGCGTAAAAATCCCCTATGAATGGAGAATCCATCCTCGCAAAAGAAGAAGCAAGGAAACTACAAACTTCCTCCTCGACCCTCACAGCCGCGATGACAGCCTTGCCAATAAAAGGAGTACATGCCACTTAATACATCCCGAGCAAATATATTGATGGCCATCCGGGATCAGGAGAGCATGAAGTGGCCATACCCTTTGAAGCCCAATGTCGAAAACCAAGAGTAATATTGCCACTTCCACCGCAGCCCTGGGCACACTACTGAAGTGTGAAGATAGCTCAAGGAAGAAATTGAGGGACTAATCTGACAAGGATATCTCTAATAATTCATCAAGAATCCACCAGCCCGAGCGGAGGTTGGCCAGACTGGGGGGCAAAATCAAAAACAAAGACAACCGACAAACAATTGCCAATGAGTGGGCGAAATTGAAACCATCGCTGACGACTCTTAAACGCCTTACCAAGTTCTAATTACAGAGAGTAAGGAGCCACCAACAAAGAAGCTTCATGCCGATCAATATATCACCTTCAAATAATTCAATCTAGAAGGTATAAAGACCACTCATCAAGATCCACTTGTATTTAGTACAGGAATAGGCAACTCGTGCTACAATGTTAAAAGGATCCTGGTTGATAATTGGAGCTCAGTAGATGTCATATTCTACTCCACTTTTCTTAATATGGGTCTATCTAGAGAGAAACTCCAACATGCTATCGGTCCACTATATGGGTTTGACAATCGACCTATAAGGGTAGAAGGAACCATCAGTCTCTCAGTCATACTTGGAGAATTTCCCCGACAAGTTCAGCATCCTATTCAGTTCATTATGGTGAAATCAGAATTGATCTATAATGCGATCTTTGAAAGGCCACTCCAAATAATCTTTGGGGCTATTGCTTCAATTCCACACTTAAAGCTGAAGTTTCCTACCCCATCGGGGATTGTAACAGTACATGGAGATCAACAATTAGCACAATCCTGCTATCTTAGGCAGGCTCAACCACACTCATCAGTCACTCTAAGCATCGAGGACTTTGATCTCAGAAATGAAGATATCCCTCAAAGGGCCTCTCATGTAGAAGATCTTATTTATGTCTCTTTATCAGATGAACACCCTTCAAGAACAGTACATATCGGATCACTTCTCTCAAATGAAGACAAGAATGAGTAATTTAGACTTTCTACGTATAAACCAAGATATATTTGCATGGAGTTCGGCTAATATTCCTGGAATTAATCCTGAAGTAATCATGCACTCCTTCAAGATCAACCCGACATACAAATCGGTGATTCAAAAGAAGAAAAACTTTGCACCTAACCGTCAATTGGAAATTGAACAAGAGGTTGATAAGCTTTTAAACGCAAGACTTATAAGGGAAGTACACTATCCCACTTGGTTATCAAATGTCGTTATGGTTTGAAAGGCAAGCAGAGCTTAGAAAATATGCGTAGAGATTATATTGATCTCAATAAAGCCTGCCCCAAGAACAGTTTCTCGCTTCCTCGTATCGACCAGCTAGTTGATGCCACCTCCGGACATCAGATGCTAAGCTTCATGGATGCTTATTCCGGATACAATCAAATACAAATGGATCCTGCTGATGAGAAGGCGACAACTTTTCAAATAGATAAGGGGCTATATTGTTATCTAGTAATGCCATTGAGGCTCAAGAACATAGGGGCAACATACCAATGCCTAATAAATAAGGTTTTTAAGAACCTTATCGGTCGCATTATGGAAGTATATGTAGACGATATGCTAGTCAAAAGCTTCAAGAAATCACAGCATATCTCAGACTTGGAATAATGCTTCTGCCTCCTTCGATCTTATAACATGCGCCTCAAACCCTCCAAGTGTGCATTTTGAGTGGCCTCAGGAAAATTTCTAGGGTTCATGGTTACCCATCGAGGGATTGAGGCCAACCCGGAGAAGATCAAGGCCCTAAGGGACATACTACCCCCGAGAAATATCAAGAAAGTCTAGAGATTAGATGAAAGGATTGCGGCACTCTCTCATTTGCTGGCTCACTCAGGAGACAAATATCTACCATTCTTCATAGTTCTCAGAGGTAGTCGTAACTCAAGATTTAAGTGAACTAACAAATGCCAAGAGGCTTTCAAACAACTTCGAGCTTATCTAGCCTCACTGCAACTGCTCTCGAAGCCAGTACCAGGGGAAATTTTGTATATTTATATAGTTGTCTCCTCCTAATCTATAAGCTCGGTCTTGGTACGGGTAGATGATATTGTTCAACACTCAGTCTATTATATTAGTAAGGTACTTTCAGATACTGAGACACGCTGTCCATTAGCAGATAAAACATCCTTGGCATTAGTCTTCTCAGCTAGAAAGTTACGCCCATACTTCTAAGCACACAAGATCGGGATCTATACAAACCTACCATTGAAAAGTATTCTCTAAAAGCCCGAGGCATATAGAAGATTGATCAAATGGTCAGAGGATCTTGGCAAATTTTATATCCAGTTCCTACCTAAACCTAACATCAAGTCATAAGTACCTGTCGATTTTGTGGTCGAATGTACTAACCATACCTCTAATGAACCGCTAGATGTGTCTCCTTCCTCCTCATGCTGGACCTTATATATTGATAGAGCTTATGGGGATTCTGATGCTAACGCTGGGACCTTGTTAATCTCCCCACAAAAATCTACACTCAAATATAGGCTTAGATTGAAGTTCCCGGCAACAAACAACGTCGCTGAATATGAAGCTCTGATCGCCGGATTGAGGCTGGCAATTGATTGCGAGGTACAAGGCTTGGTAGTTCACATCGATTCCTAACTAATCGCCTCTCAGGTGGAGGGATAATTTGATACCCAACATCCATTATTGGCCTAGTATTTCCAGATAGTTAAATTTTTATTGGCCCAATAAAGAAGCATCAGATCATCCATATCCTTCGGGAGGAGAACGTAAGGGCAGACTCTCTCTCCAAGCTAGCCACTTCTATGATAGGAGATGTTTTTAGAAGAAAATATATTGAGGAGATCCACATTTTGAGCATTCAAGGCCCATGGGTAATTCAATCAATATATGAATTAAAAGAAGCTTCTTGGATTGACCCCATTCTCACTTTCCTACAAGAGGGTGTTCTTCCTGAAGACCCGACAATGTCAGTACGACTTCAGAGGCAGACAGAAAACTTTACCATTATTAATGGAGAATTATACAAACAATATTTCATGGGGCCCTACCTCATATTTCTTTCTCCTTCAGAGGCAAACTATGCACTTCGAGAAGTACATTCAGGCATTTGCAGGGAACATCTAGGCGGAAGGGCGCTAGCCCAAAAGGTCATAAGACAGGAGTTTTATTGGCCAACAATGAAGCATGACGCATTAGAGCTCGTGCAAAAATATAATAGTTGTCAATTACATGCCAACATCACCCATCTACCTGCCACAAAGTTCTCAACATTGTAAAGTCCCTGACCTTTCACCTAATGGGAGATTGACATAATAGGACCTTTTCCTATAGCCACGGGTCAACAAAAGTTCATCATATTAGCTGTAGACTATTTCACAAAGTAGGTGGAGGCAGAACCTCTAGCAAAAATCACCGAAGCAAATGCCAAACAGTTCCTATGGAAGAACATAGTATATCATTTTGGCATTCCTGCGAAAGTTATCACTGATAACGGAACATAGTTCACTAGAAAGGTCTTCACGACATTTTGCCAAGGTCTCCATATTCAGCTAGTACACACGGCTATAGCCCATCCTCAAACTAATGGACAAACGGAGGTCACTAATCAGACTATTCTGAAGGGTTGAAGACACGACTGGAAAAGGCCGGGGGGGCAATGGGTTGATGAGCTCTCAAATGTCCTCTGGGCCTATCGTACCACCGCAAGAACTCCAACAGGAGAAACTTCATATAATCTCTACTTTGGACAGAAACTGTTATTCCTGTTGACATTGTAGTCCCAAATCATAGGGTTCAAACTTTTGATTTCAACGGCAACGGTGAAAAACTCAGGTATAGCCTAGACCTCCTTCCAGAAGCAAGGGATAAGGCGATGCTTAAGGTTGCTACATATCACCAGAGGGTTACCCGTCACTATAATCGATGGATGAAACCACGACATATATCAATTTGAGATCTAGTTTTGCGTAGTATTGAGGCGGTAGGAAAAGGCCCTCAACGCAATAAACTCTCCCCCCTCTGGGAGGGTCCATACTTAATAGCAGCTATGGTAAAGCTTGGGACTTTCAAATTGAAGGATGTTGATGGAAAAATGCTTCCTCGGACTTAGAATATAGACAATCTTTGCAAGTACTATCAGTGGCACATTAGTGTTACTCGTTTTATGTATTGCATGTCATTATTATTGTGTGCCTTCAGTATTGAATGTCTTCAATTTTGAATGATGTTGTTTGTGGTGTTTGTAGCTTTTTCATCCCTAAGTTATCTTAGTGAGCTATACCTTTGTTTAATGCAGTAATACTATGTTTCTTCATCTTCTTTAAGTGAAATTGTATTGATAAATTTGTGTAAGTTGTGAGCTTCAATATCTTTGATTCGAGCAATACACAATCCTTATTATAGCTCAGTTACCAGATGATCAATCCTAGGGGGATTCGAACCAACCACTTCCTCACAGGTTAACATCATTGAGCGGGGCTCTGACATACAACCTTGGATAGGTCTTACATCCTTAGTGGATTCTCTCGACCTCTTCCACACAGGTTAACATCATCAAGCGAGGCTCTGACATACAACCTAGGATAGGTCTTACATCCTTGTTGTATTCTCTCGACCTCTTCCACACAGGTTAACGTCATCGAGCGAGACTCTGACATACAACCTCAGATTGGTCTTATATCATTGGTGGATTCTCTCGACCTCTTCCACACAGGTTAACATCATCGAGTGGGGCTCTGACATACAATCTCGGATAGGTCTTACATCCTCGGTGGATTCTCTCAATCTCTTCCACATAGGTTAACGAGCAGTGCTCTGAAATATAACCTCGAATAGGTCGTACATCCTAAGTGGATTCTCCTAAACTCCTCCACACAAGTTGGAATTCATTAACTAAAAGTCTCAGACAAGTTGAGTACCTTGAACAAACATAAATAAAATTTACTAAAGTTGGATAAAGACACTAAAATGTTTAAGCCAGATAAAAATATTAATAATTTTATATTAAATAAGATCATATATATCCACACAAATATCAAGTACATCACAATCACTAAAAAAGATAAAGCGGTACAAACAATAGAAAATAAAAATCCTACTCAATATATATAATCTCATCATCCATATCAAGATCAAGGACCTTCTGAAGCTCACTCTCTATCTCATTGCTATCAGAACCTGAAGGAAAGTCATCTAAAGCTTGGCTAGGGGTCACCCTTTCGACTTGAACTCTAGTCTTCCGTTGCATCAGGTGAACCCCCTTCAAAAAGTCCTGGATGAATCCATCTTCAGTACACTGTTGCTCCAAGGCCTTCACTTCTATATCATAGATATGGTCTCAAGCCTCTTGAACGTGATTCTAAATGATGGTCTTGAAAGCTATGAACTTATTAAAATCTTCAATGACTCTTGAAGGTTCTATGCCAGACAAAGCAGCCTCCTTCTCAGTTATAAGAGTCTGTGACCTCTTATCCTTTGCCTCAAGCGATGCTATCTTCTCTTCGGAGGCCTTTTGATCCTTTAAAATTTAGGTAATTATCACTTGAGCCTCCGCCAGATCTATTTGATGTTTATCTGTTTGCCAATTTTGAAGAGATACGGAGTGCATTGTATTGGCCAACTCAGTCATGCACTCGCTAAACTCCTCTTCAATCACCTTTGCCTCCTTGACCTTATGATCATACTTCAGCTTGAACTTTCCTTGAAGATACTTGATTTTAACAAATTCACTATTCCAGTCATTAAGCTCGATTTCAAGGCGTGACCACTAAAATAAGAATAAAATCTTATTAGAATCCATCCTAGAAGAAAATGAGAAAAAAGCATTGGGAATATATTACTCACCAAATCGCCAATTTTACGGTGTCCGATAAATTGATGGTTCAAAACATCCTCAGGGATGTGCAACTTGATTGGGGAAGATAGGTAGAGCTTTGTCGGTATTTGTCGCAGTATCCTCCAACCTCTTCTTCTTTAAAACCTACACCTCTTTCCGGTTGTTTAGGAGCCACCTTTGAAGCTAGGGCAGGGGGCTCAGGGACCTTGGAAGTCAGCTTCAACATCCTTACATCAGACCTTCCAGCATGGAACGACAACCCAACCTTGAACAAGAACTCTTCCTTGGTGTATCTACTCATGTGACGAACCTTGAATAGAAGATGTTCGATGTCAGGAACCTTCAAGATCCTCATTATGTCTTCTTCCCCGACTTGTAGAGAGGCTAGCAAATCCTTCATCTTCCCCCACTTCTCAATCAGGCCCCAATCATTTTTCACAAAGAAAAATGCACTTACCTAATTCTTTGAAGGATCACGAGAACGCACATCCAACTATTTGGATCTGAAGGTTACACGCCCATGCGTGTCACTGGTAAGTCGACTCATCCTTGAAAGGTACTCAGGCGTCAGAGTAGCTCCTCAATCTCTAAAGAGCGCAATCAATCCCAGTGTCACCGACATCGCTCTTAATGAAAATTGGCATAGGTTCACCCCACACCGCTGTAAAACTTAGATCAACTCAGTAGGAGGTGGAAAGCGTAACCCCACTCGCAAGTGGGTCTCAGAAACGGCCAAGTACCTAGAAGGAGGAAGGCTAACGTACCCGATCAGACCTGTTATGGATAATCGTCTTCACTTCATTCGGGAAATGGAAATTCTTGCATAAAAGAATCAGAAAGTCACTTGTAACTGTTGACGCTGTCTTATCCGTCCAATGGGGGCATGTGCCCCCAGTGCCCCGACCCTGCCTTTGCCCCTTTTTCGGTGGAGGAAATGATTTGCGATGGCCATTTTTCGGTGGCTGAGTGTTATGACCGCTTTCCAGAGGCTAAAACAGTCGATAATTACTGGCAATCAATACACCGGGGACCGCCAGTTATTTACTGGCAACTTACTAACCATATTAAAATGCCAGATTAACTGGTGGCTTAGTTGTCGGTTGATCGAAGTTTCATATGGCTAAACCGCCGGTTAGCCGCCGAAAACTTATACCATTTAAAAACAAATGACTGCCTCCCTTTATTTAAACCAATTTCCACAATACCTATATAGAATTTAAAACTTACATAAAACAGAAAATTTAAGAGCAAAATCAATATAACATTGCATATGAAATAACAAAACACATTCAACAAGCTATATTTGCACCATCCACAATAAGTATAAAAAATTCTTTGAACAAAGAAAAATGTATATGTTCTACAATCAAATATAATATATGAAATTCTGGCGGTTCTTTGACCGCCAGTAATACGACAGATAATTGATGATTTTTCTGTAGTGATTTATCACAGATACTTTCCTTCATATTTTTAAGTTTAATCTATGTATTAAATTGATTCATTAGGGGCGTAATTAACATTCCTTTTGATTTTTTTTTAATGTAAGAATTAAATTGACATTTATCAGTGTTTTTATTCCCTTTCATTTTGATTTTTTTTAATTTAGTCTATTTATTAAATATACATTCATTTCAAATTTTAATTTACATTCCTTTTAATTTATCAATCAATATCTATAAAATTAAGAAGAATATTTATTTTCTCCCAATTGTCTTTTTCATCTTCCTCGAAATTCATCCCCACTATCGCACTACTAACGTGGCCAAGATAAGGATGAGGAGAGTGATTTTTCCTAGAGTTGGTTTCAACTAATAAATTTTTATATTTTCAATTTCTCATTATCCTTAAGCTCTCATGTGGTCACTATAACATATACCTAAGTTATATGTTATAGTTGATATGTCATCGAAAAATTATCTTGATTGGGCACGAATCTCGAGGATTAAATCCAACTATAAACTTCAAAAATTAAATCCGGGATCACCTGAACTCTGATTTCAGCAAACTTACAGTTAAACTGAGCGTCTCGGAAATACGAACCCAACGACACCAAATTCAACTCAATCCGAGCCCAAATGAGTCCAAATCAAGGACCCGAAGCGCTATTAAAAAGTTTGTACAACAATTTGAGTTACCAAATGGTCTCTAAACATGACGAGCTTATGGTCGAATCGAGTGGCTCGACAAGACAAATCCAACGAGCCTAAGATAGCCGAATTCTGAAGTCATTAAAACTTTCAAATGTATGATAAACGGTTCACGATCGAAGGATTCAATATCGGTCGTTCATCCGAACCACTCCATATTTGCCCCTGATCTCTCATCTATTTACGGGCCATGCCACTCTAGAAAATCTTTAAATAGACCCCTCATATCTCATGAGAGCGGGGACCCAGGCAAGAAGAAGAGAAGAAGAAGAAGAAGAAGAAGAAAAGGATATAAGCGAAGAAACTCCTCGACCAACACCGCCGGAATTCTGTGCGACGCCGAAATTCTTCCAGACGCCAAAATTCTGCCCGACACCAGAGTTCTGCCCGACGTTCAAGCAACGCCAGAGTTCTGCCCAACGTTCATTTAAAACCAGAATTCGGCCCGACGTTCCAGTGACACTGGAGTTTCACCCGAACTCATAGTGACGCCGGAATTCCACTTGACCTCCAAGTGACACTGGGGCCGAATTCCGCCTGACCTCCAAGTGACACTGGGGTTCTGTCTGATCTCCAAGTGATTCTGGAGTTCTGCCCGAATAGCATCAAACGCCGGAGTTTTTCCCGGCTGCTAACTGACGTCGGACTTATGCCTGTTGTCGGACCTTTGCCGGACATCTATCTGATGCTAGATTTATGTTCATCATTAGACTTCTACCTGACTTACGTCGCCCACCGACTACAGTCCTTCCGACCTCTGTAGCCCGCCGACTACAGTACTCCTGACTTACGTCGCCCACCGACTACAGTCCTTCCGACCTCCGTCGACAACCGACTACGGTCCTTCTGAGTTACGTCGACCACCGACTACAGTCCCGACTACAGTCTCTATGATCTCCGTCGCCCGCCGACTATAGTTCTTCTAACCTCCGTCACCAAACTATGGTCCTTTTGAACTAATAAACACATTAACAGTGATGATTTGTATTATCACCGTGTAATGTACTCTATAAGATGTACATCAAGCTAAGGCGTTTCCCTAGGGAAGGACCTCATTTGTAATCAACTACAATACTAGTGGATTCATTTATACTGGGTCAGGCCCTGTTGTTTTTCCCCCTTTTAAGGGGTTTTCCACGTAAGTCTTTGTGTCTCTAATGCATGACACACCCTCTATCTCTCTCTTATCTGATTGCGTGTCGGATTTGCGTACAAAATTAAGACGTTAAACTTTATATTTCTCTACCGCCGCAAATACTCTGGACACAACAATAGTGATACATGTATGACAACAAAAGAAAAACTTATAAAATATTATACTGAGGGAATAAAGTGGGCTTGTGAAAAAAAATGTCAAATCATTATTTGATGTATTCTATTTGTAATTTAAACTAATAAAAAAGTTTAAAAATGAGTTTTGTATTAATATAGCCACGGTGGTTTCTTGTAAGATGTTTTTTATCATCTTATTTTTTTATATTTAATTAAATTTACTTTTTATATAAATAAATTTAAATTTTATATAAAATAAACGATTTGAATTTTTTATATCTTGTATAATTGTATCATATATGTATGATTATATTATAAAGTTTAATTTTCTTACTTTGAAACAAAAATTAGTAGATAGACTCCCCACTGTCAAATACCTTGACCACAAGCTTAGCGATGATGAGCACGAATAGAACACATTCCATCATGGAGGCGAAGAATGAGGTGCAGTATGGATCCTTTCTATATGCTATTCTACAAGAGTATCCTCAAGCTCTTTATTGGAGCTCAACACCAATATATCAGGTAAGTCAAGCAGACTCAGCTTATTAATTTCTTTAAGGGTAAATGAGCGTACGAATAAAAAAAATTTAAAATAAGCTGAACTGAAAATTGGAAACACATTAATAAAATTTAGGATCAAAGTATTATTTGGATGAAAAAATGATATCCTAATATGACATGCATATAGTCAAATCGAGTGGCTCTACGAGACAAATCCAACGAGCCCTAGATTATTGAATTATGATATCATTAAGATAATTAAACAGTTGAAAAATTCTCTATGATCAGGATAATAAATATGAGCCATCCGATGAAGCACTCCGACTTATTCGAGATCTTCTTTATATTTATGGGGTGAGCCACTCATTAAAATCTATAAATAGACACCCACTCTCTACATGAGGGGACTGGGGGGCTATAGACTGAAGAGAGCTTTGATTTCAAAAGCTCATGCACCACCACCGGTGAACCCACGATTGTCGTTGGACCACCGCTCGGCCGTCTTTCACAGTCAGACTTTCACACGATCGTCGCCCGCCACCGGACTTTAGCCCTACAATCATTGGACCACCGCCTAGCCACAGACCGCCGCCAGACTATAGCCCGACTATCGTCAGACCACCGCTCGGCAGTCGACCGATGCCGGATTTCAGCCCGACTATCATTTGACCCCCGCCCGACCGCTGATTGCCGTCGAACCTCAGCTTTCCATCGTCGAACCACAGCCCGGCCGCCGACCACCATCAAATGTCAACCTAACCATCGTCAGACCACTGTCCGGCTGCTGAACTTTGGCCCAACCTTCGTCTGACCACCGTCCGGCTGCCGGCAGCTGTTAGACAACCACGCGGTCGTCAACCTCCATTGAACTTCCAGCCGACCACTAACCACTATCAGAATTCCGCTCTGGCTGCTGACCTTCGCTTGACTTCTGCCCGGCCGCCAACCGCAACTGGATTTCAGCTCAACCTCCATCGGACCACCGTTAGATTTCTGTCTGACGTTGGACTTCCACCCGTTGTCTCACTTCTACCGATCGCCAAAATTTCATCAGACTTTTACCCTACGCTAGACTCCCACCCATCACCGAATTTCTACCTTACACTGGACTTCCGTTTGTCGCCAAACTTTTGCTCGTCGCCGACTTTCGTCTGACTTCTATCCAACGCAAAATTTTTTCCCATCACTGGACTTCGGACTGCTGTCGTCGGTCAATTATGGTCCTACCAATTTCTGTAGCCAAACATGGATCCTTCCGACCTCTTTCGCCAACTACGATCATTCTGACCTCAATTGCCAAACGACAATACCTCCGTCACTAGAGAATAATCTTTTTTTACCACAATCATCCGCCGACTATGGTCCCTCCAACTATCGTCACCCGACTATGGTCTTTCCGACCTCCTTTGCCCGTTGTATAGGGTCCTTCCAACTTTTGTTGCCCGCTCACTATAGTCCTTCCAACCTTCTCCATCGACTGTAGTCCTTCCGACCTCCTCTGTTGGCTACAGTCCCTTCGTGCCCGCCGACTATGATCCTTCCAACCTCCGTTGCCCGTCGACTACGGTCCTTCCTACCTTCATCGCTAGACAACGGTCTTTCCTACCTCTGTGACGAAACTATGGTCTTTCCGACCTCTGTCACCCAACGACTGAACAAACATTTCGATACTAATTCTTCCAATTCTCACCATGTAATATGATGTACATTATCTTATAAACCCAAGACCTTCACTCAAGGAAGGGCATCATTTGTGATCGACTACATATAATAGTGGATTCATTTAAACCGGACAAGGCTTCGTGATTTTTCCTCATTTCAGGGGTTTCACGTAAAAACTCTTGTGTCTCTTATGAATGCTACACCCTCTTTTTATCTGCTTGAGTTTTGGATCTTCGTACAAAGCTAATACATTAAATTTAATATTTCTCTACAGCTGAAAATATTCTAGCTAGGATGCAACAAAAATAAATTTAAATGACAAATAGAGAAACAATAGTGAGAAAAAAAAAAAAAAAAAAAGAACACTCACACTGTATGTGTGCTCTAAAGCAGATGTGAGAAAAAAAAAAAAAGGAGAAAAACAAGTGGTCAACGTTATATAGATGAGAGGTTACCTATCCGTGACGGGGCACTTTTTAATTTATTTGGTCCAGTATCCTTTCACCTGGGCACACATCCTGCCATAGTTAGCGTGCAGTTACCATCCTTATAATTTCGGTCATTTGGCTTTCCTGGGCACATTACTAATTTTTTGATAGAATGAGTTATAGGTATGGCCTAAGCTATTAAATAGATTCTCTTACATAGTCGCTGGCATTGGTGACATGGCATGTCAATTATTATTATTATTATTATTATTATTATTATTATTATAACGATTTAAAGGAGGCACGATGTCTATTATATAAAATAAACAATTGAGATAAATATTTTGATTTAAAAAAACAAAACTAATTGTTTTTTTTTTCGATTTATTTGTACAGAGATGCAGGTTTCATTGAAATTTTCCTTTAAAAAAGTTTTTGAAATTTTCCATTTTTATATTTTTTAATATTTTAGTATTTATATTATAATTTGGTTACCTTAAATGATAAAAAAATTTTGCCTGAAGTTTATTGTATAAACTTTCTTATTAATATTATACATTAATAAATTAATAATTAGTTAAATTTGGCATAGTTTCTAATCACAAAATATTTTAAGTTAAATAATATATTTTTAACTCATTCAACAAAATATTGTATATTTAATCTAATATTAATAAGAATATACATATTAAATTTAATTTAATAATATTATCATTATTAAAAAATTATACTATGATAACTAATTATTACTTAAGATATAACTATATTAATATATACACTTAATTATTAAAAAGTAAACAGAAAAAATAATTTAACACAGTAAAATTCTCTGCAAATACTTTTTTCCCATAGAAAAAAATCCAAAATAAATTGCAATCTTTTTAAAAAAAAAAATCCAAAAATCCAAAGACTAAGGATATTTCCTCTTTTGAGATTAGATACTATGTGAAATTTAACTAATCATTAATTTGTTAATGTATAATATTAATAAGAATGTATACAAGTAAAATTTCTGGAAATTTTTTTATTATTATTTAAGGTATCATAATGATAATATATACACTAAATTATTAAAAAATAATAAATAGGAAATTTTCAAAAACCTTTTTAAAAAGATAATTCAATGAAACCTACATCTCGTACAAATAAATCCAAAAAAAATCAAAACTACTGTTTTTTTAAATAAAATATTTATCTCAATTGTTTTTTTTTTTTTTTTTTTATAAAACGGACGTCATGCCATGTCACCAACCAGTCGCTGGCATCAGGGACTATGTAAGAGAATCCATTTAATAGCTAGGCCATACCCATAACTCATTCTAACAAAAAGATAGTAATGTGCCCAGGAAAGCCAAATGACCGAAATTATAAGATGGTAACTGCATGCTAACTGCGGCAGGATGTGTGCCCATGTGAATGAATACTGTACCAAATTATTTAAGGTTTGGCCAGTCACGGATAGGTAACCTCTCATCTATAAAACGTTGCCTCTTGTTTTTTTTTTTTCTCACATCTGCTTTCGCGCATTCTTACAGTGAGAGTGTTCTTTTATTTTTTTTCTCACTATTTTTTCTCTGCTTCTCATTTCAATATTTTTTCACAGATGGAAATCACTCTGATGATAAAAAATGCCGATGGAAAAACAGTCACAACATCAATAAAAATCATTGATAATGAGAAGCTATGTTGCAGAATTATATCAATCTTAATTTTTTTTAAAAATTTTGTACATATCTCTTCCATATAAGCATATAATTTTTCTGTTTTTTTTTTTTTTTTTTGCTACGATTTTCATCAATTCTAGATGCAGATTTTTGTGAAGGCACTCAATGGGAATAAGATTATCCTCCAGGTTGAGCCTTTCGAAACCATTTATAATATCAAGGTGATGATTAAAGACAAACAAAGACGTTAATCCTCACCTGTTAATCTGTTTGAATTTCTTGTTTGTCTTTAATCCTCACCTTGATATTGTAAATGGTTTCGGAATGCTAGCTCCACCTAAAGGATGATCCTATTTCCTTTGAGGGGCTAACAAAAATCAGCATCTAGAGTTGATGAAGGTTATAGCAAAAAAAAATCAGAAAAACGAGATGCTTTTATGAAAGAGTTAGGAGCAAAATTAAAAAAAAAAAAAATTAAGATTGATATAATTATGCAACATACCTTCTCATTATCAATGATTTTAATTGATGTTGTGACTGTTTTGCCATCAGCATTTTTTATCATCAAGGAGATTTCCATCAGTGAAAAAATTTCGAAATGAGAAATAGAGAAATAATAGTGAGAAAAAAAAAAGAACACTCTCACTGCAATTATGCTCTAAAGCATTCCCATTTTTTACTCTCTCAACGTTCCAAAATTTTTTCACGAAATCACCTACCTAGGCATTCCCATCTCCATTAAGAGAACTCTGATCTCGGATTTTTCTCCTCTTCTTGATATTATCTCTAACAAGCTTTCAGGGTGGAAGGCAAAATCTCTTCCTTTTGCAGGTAGATTTCAATATTTATGGTTCACCATTTGGAACATCATAGCCTATTTGATCTGGGGTGCTATTATACCCAAAAGTTGTTTGTAAACAAATCAACAAATTATGTGCAAGATTTCATTACTGTGGTGAAATCTCTACAAAAAAACTGCACATTGTGTCGTGGGCTAAAATTAGTAAGCCTAAGTATAGTGGTGGTCTCAGATTGCCTTCCTTTCAAGTTCTTCATTATGCATTTGAATGCTCTCTTATTTTGAGGATTTACGATGCTTTGTTTTCTTCTTGGTGCTTTGTTAAATATGGTTCTCCTTGGAAAAATCCTCCTATCCATTCCTCCCCTATGTGGAAAAGCATTTGTTGCACTACTAATCTTGCTAAAGATAATCTGAAATTTAGAGTTCTTGATAACTCTAGGATTTTCCTTAAATGGGATCATTGGTGTGCAGGTCGTAGTATTTCTGAATTTGAACATCACCCAACTCTCCTAAACTGCTACCCCGACAATGCTCTCCTCACTGTTATGATTAATGATAATGGATGGGTTATTCCCTATGGCTGTCACGTGGCAATTTTTAATGCTATAAGTGCCATACCTATTCTTTGAAATGGTAATGATTCCGTCTTGATTTGGGCTGACGGGAAAATGACCAAAAACTGCTTTGGTTCTTTTCTTAAAGATTTTTATAAAAATGAAAATGAGGTAACATGGTATAAATATGTTTGGCATAAGCACTGTGCTATCTGGTACTCTATCTTTGGGTGGCTTTGTCTTGTTGGGGGCATTAAGACAGCGGATAATCTCATTAAAAGAAATATTATGGTAAACCTGGATTGTTGTTTTTGCTTGGATCACTTTGAAAGTGCATCACACCTCTTTTTGGAATGTGATTTCACTCATAGTATCATCAAGGATTTGTTGCCTTGCCTTAACTAGTTCCTTATGCGTCCAAATCTATTCCAGATTTTGGAATTTCTTGAGGTTAATGGCTCTCTTAATTCGAAAATGAAAAGTTTTAATTTGATTATGCTTTGGGGCACCGTTTATACTATCTGGAGGGAGAAAAATGACAGAAAATTCTCAAATTGTTCCAAGAGTATTGTCACTTTGAAAATCTATATCAAAAAGGCCATTGCTAGTAAGGTTCACAAGTGAAAAAATGGGAGTTGTTACGTCAGTTGCTGTAGATTTTTTCTTGCCTTTTGATACCTGCTACTTACATATCTTGCTAACTCATATGGTTTTTTCTCTTAGTTCTATTGTTTGCTGGTTTCTTTTTGCGATGAGGATGCAAGGACAATGATGGGTGGATTTCTCTCGTCCCCCCTGGACGGTGATTTATGCAACTAAACTTTTAGATGGCATTCTTTGCAACCAGGGACTTTCTTCGGTGTTTTGGAAGCAATCCTTCAATGCTGAGTCATAGATTTTCTGCTCCTCCACTACTTTTGGTTTACATGTGTAATTTTGCACCTCTTGGTGGTCTTTTTCTTGCTACCTTTGTAGCCTTACCTCAGTTTTGTGCTCTATTTTTTTTTTTTTTCACACATGTAACTAATCTTTCTTTAATGAAATTAGACTAAGCCCGCAATTTCCCCAAAAAAAAATAATGTGCTCAAAAACAAATTTCAGAAAAAAATACCGTAACATTTTACAGATGAGAGTTACCTATCCGTGACGGGGCAGTTTTTAATTAATTTGGTCCAGTATCCTTTCACCTGGGCCGAAATCCTGCCATAGTTAGCGTGCAGTTACCATCCTTATAATTTCGGTCATTTGGCTTTCCTGGGCACATTACTAATTTTTTGATAGAATGAGTTATAGGTATGGCCTAAGCTATTAAATAGATTCTCTTACATAGTCGCTGGCATTGGTGACATATTAATAAGAATATACATAATAAATCTTTATCTAATATTAATAAGAATATACATATTAAATTTGATGCAATGATATTACCATTATTAAAAATTATAATATGATAACAAATTATCATTTAAGAGATAATTATTTTAATATATAAACTTAATTATTAAAAAGTAAACAGCAAAAATAATTTAACATGATAAAATTATCTCCAAAGATTTTTTTTCCAAAGAAAAAAATCCAAAATAAATTGCATCTTTTTCAAAAAAAAAAAATTCACGTAATTCCTCTCCCTCCGTTAATTTGTAAAAAAAAAAAAACCCCACCTACTCAGCGCTGTGCGACTACATTTTTGAGATTAGAAACTTTGCGAAATTTAACAAATCATTAATTTAATAATATATAATATTAATAAGAATGCATACAAGTAAAACTGCTTTAGAGTACACTTACAGTGAGAGTGTTCGTTTATTTTATTTTTTTCTCACAAATATTTCAATATTTCTCATATTATTTCTCTATTTCTCATTTCAATATTTTTTTTGACAGTTGGAAATTTCCCTGATGATAAAAAATGATGATGGCAAAACAGTCACAACCTCAATAAAAATTATTGATAATGAGAAGGTATCTTGCAGAATTATATCAATCTTATTTTTTAAAAAATTTTGTTCATATCTGTTCCATAGAAGCATCTAATTTTTCTGATTTTTTTTGCTTCGATTTTCATCAATTCTAGATGCAGATTTTCGTTAAGCCACTCAATGGGAATAAGATTATCCTCCAGGTGGACCCTTCAGCAACCATTTACGACATCAAGGTAAAGATTAAAGATAAACAAGGAATTCAAATAGATAAGCAGAGGCTAATCTATGCCGGCAAGGAGCTGGAGGATGGTCGCACTCTCGAATACTACAACATCAAAAAGGACTACACTCTTTACACAGAGGTGGGATGGCATCAAAATAATGTGGGGGAGCGCTTCCCATTCTATTATGTAAAGTTTTGATAGAAATGCTGCGAACTATGTTTTCTTGCATTGAATCTATTATCATCATTATAAATTTTATTAATGTGTTTCCAAATTTTAATTCAGCTCATTTTAAATTTTTTTAATTCGTATGCTTATACTCTTAAAGAAATTAATAAGCCAAGGAGTCTGCTTGACGTACTTGATATATTGGTTTTGAGCTCCGATAAAGAACTTGAGGATGATCCACTCTTGTAGAATATAATTTTTGTTTCAATGTAAAAAAATTAAACATTATAATATAGTCATACATATATGATACAATTACACAAGATATAAAAAACGTTTGTCATACATGTATCACTATAACATATAATTTAGGTATATTTACATTGAAACTATTAGACAACATGACCACATGAGAGCTTAAGGATGATGATAAATTGAAAATATAAAAATTAATTAGTTGAAACCAACTCTAAGAAAAATCATTCTGCTCACCCTCACCTTGGCCATGTTAGTTAGTGCGAGATGCGGGGATGAATTTCGAGGAAGATGAGAAAGATAATTGGGAGAAGATAAATATTCTCCTTAATTTTGTATAATATTTATAGATATAGATTGATAAATAAAAAGGAATGTAAATTAAAACTCGTAATGAATGTATATTTAATAAATATACTAAATAAAAAATAAATTCTAACAAAAGTGAATTAAAACCACTGATAAATGTCAATTTAATGCTTAGATTAAACTAAAAAAAATCAAAAGGAAAGTTAATTACGCCCCTAATGAATCAATTTAATGCATAGATTAAATGTAAAAGTAAAAAAGGAGAGTGAAATAATATCTGTGATAAATATTCATTTAACACAAAGAACTAAATAAAAGAAATGAAAGGGAATTAAAAACCCTCATAAATGTCAATTTAATGAGTAGATTAAATTAAAACAAAATCAAAAGGAATGTTAATTTACACCCTTAATGAATCAATTTAATACATAGATTAAATTAAAAAAAAAAATCAAAAGAAAAGTGAAATAATATCCATAATAAATATTCATTTAACACAAAGAACAAAAAAAGAAACAATAAAAAATAAAAATTGATTTATTTTATGCTTTCGCTGATTTTTGTTTTTAATTTTTTTCAAATTAACGGAGGTAGTGGAAGTAGGGGAATTTTTTTTTTTTTTAGCAAAGATGCAATTTATTTTGGATTATTTTTCTTCGGGAAAAAATTTTGAATATAATTTTAATGTGTTAAATTATTTTTTCGGTTTATTTTTTAATTAATTAATTGTATATATTAATATTATTATCTCTTAAAAAATAATTAGTTTTCATAGTTTATTTTTTAATAATGATAATTACATTAAATTAAATTTAACATATACATTCTTATTAATATTAAATTAAAATAAAGTTTGGTTAAAAATTTTGTTTAATGAGTTTAAATTATATTATTTTACTTAAAATATTTTAGTGAGATTAGAAACTATGTGAAATTTAACTAAATATTAATTTATTAATGTATAATTTTAAAAAGAATGACGTAAAACTTCTAGCATAAATTTTTTATTGTTTAAGGGATCATAATGATAATATATAGACTTGATTATCAAAAATATTAAACAGGAATAATAATTTCTAAAAATTAATTTACTTTAATAAAAAAAAATTGAATGAAACCTACATCTCTGTACAAATAAATCCAAAAAAAAAAAAAAAATCCACCGGGCTTAGGTGAGTTGGTGGGCAAGCTTGGTTGGGAGCCCCCATCCGAAGTTCGAATTCCCCCTCATACGGCACGACTCCTTTGGGAGAGGAAAAGAACTGTGGGTCATGCACCTGTGGGCTGGTTGCTGGTAGACTTGTCGAGGGATTAGTTATGCCTGCCAAGCGCCTCTTTCGAGAAGTGGCAGCACGTAGATACTCCCTGTTCCAAAAAAAAAAATCTAGAAAAAAAATCAAAACTAACTAACTAACTAACTATATATATATATATATATAAAAAAATCAAATTTATCCCAAATGGAAGGAACTAACTATACTATATATATATATATATATATATATATCAAAATCTAATATTTATCCCAAATGGAAGGACTCCCACGGAGGTTTTAGCTATGCTAGGGTTTTTCGTTTTTCCTTGGCGGCGCCTGGTGCTCCGTTGCCCTCCTGGCGTTCTGGCCGTGATGGCTCTCAATCCTCAGGATTTTCCCCCTCTCCAGAGCTCTTCTCTCTTGGGGGCTCCTCCTCAATAACTCTCCTCCTCTTACGCCGACAATCTTGTGGCGCCTCCCTCCCTTCGTGAAGAATGGCCGATGTCCTTCGTTAAGCTGAAAAAAAAGCTCTCGTTCGTAAGTAATGATCTTTCTGAAGGCAAATCTTTGTGGAATCTTTCTCTGGTGGGTTAGTCTCTTGGCCCTTGTCCCTACTATGAACGTCTACGAACGTCTATGGAAAAGCATGGAAACTCAAGGGATCTCTTTCTCTCCTATCCTTAGCTGATGACTTCTTCCTTCTAAAGTTTACCACTGTTGAGGACTATGACATGGTCTGGTCCTATGGGCCTTGGTTCTTACTCGGTAGGTCATTCATTATTCAGAGATGGAACCCGAAATTTCAACCCAAGAGGGATGAATCTGCTTCCATACCTCTGTGGATAAAATCCTAAATCCCCCCTTGCTATCTGGACTCCAGCAGGTATATCTAAAATCGCTAGTTTTATTGGTATAACGTTGTATGTTGATGATTTGACTGCTAAGAGGACTAGGCTCACATTTGCTAGAATTTGTGTCCAAGTTGACAAAGATTAGGTGTTAGCGGAAGAAATCCCGATTGAAATAGATGGGGAGGACATGATGCTTAAGGTTGTTTATGATTGGAAGCCTGTTCGATGTGAGGGTTGTGGATCTCTCATCCACTCCTTCTCCCTCTGCCCCACGAATTCTGCTCCCAAACCTGCTCTCCCTCCAAAACCAGTCTTCCGTGGCAGGAGCAAAAGCAGGATTCCTGCTTCTAGGACTGTGCCAAAACCTCTTCTCAAACCATAGAAAAGCCTCCTCAAATGCCCCCGTCAGCTTCAAACTTTCCTGTTGAACCTTCACAACCCATTGCTAATATTATTCCTCAGGCTGCTCTTCAGCACCCCGTTGATATTACACTGAAAGGTTCCTGATCCTTTCTCTATTTCTGTCAACACGATTGATCTCAACCAAGATAAGGACTCTCTTCTTCCGAATCTTAACCTTCCTCATGCTGAATCTTCCTCTTCTGAATTCCCTCTACCTTCAAAAATTTTGCTTCCCTCTCAAGTTCTGCTAGCTAACAGCTTTGATTCACTTATGGTGGACAACCCGATCATTGCTGAAGAGAACTCCTCTGAGGAGGATCTCTCTTCCTCTTCCAAAACTGGGGAAGTCCTCCCACCTAAATCCTCAAATCACAAAGCTTCTTCCTCTTCCTCAAAAAATCATCTGGTGATAACATATCTCCTCCAAAAAAAGCCAAATCCAAAATGGCCAAAAAGGCCACCCACAAATAACCATGTCTCTTCCTCCAATTGTGGCTTGGAATATTAGAGGGTTTAACAACCCTGTCAAAGTCAAATTATGCAAAGACCTTATAGCCGCATACAATTTAAAGCTTTTATGTATTTTAGAAGCAAAAATTAATGATTCTGTTGTTGCTGACCCTTGGTTTTTTTTTACCCATGGTTTATTTGAGAATGAGCAGAGTTGTGATAACTTTAACCTTTCTACTCCTGGTAGAATTTGGGTTAAGTGGGACTCTTCTCATTTGTCCTTTTCCCCTTCTTTTTATTCCTCCCAAGTCATTCATGGCCTTGTTAATGCCGTATCTTTACCCCCTTTTGATCTCTCGGTAGTTTATGCAGCAATCAGTCTGGATGAATGGAAAGTTCTGTGGGATGATCTCATTGGTCTTTCTTCTAGTATTGACATCCCTTAGATCATCATGGAAGATTTTAATTGCTACAGGTTCGCCTATGAAAAAGCTGGTGGTAACTATGTCTTTTGACCATGTGGGAGAACTTTATAATTTTGTTTTTGAGTCTGGAGTTCAGGATCTAGCTTCTGTGGGGCTTTTCCTTACATGGTTTAATCAAAGGGTGGATTTACCAATCCATATCAAGCTTGACAGAATGTTGGTCAACTCTACTTTTTTAGATGTTTTTACTGCTGCTTACTACAAAGTAGATTCCCACTCTAGGTCGGATCACGCCCCCCTTATTCTTTATGCTTCCCATTTTAGAAGAATGGCTTCTAGGTTCATGTTTAAAGATTTTTGGACTAAGTTGGATGATTTTTGGGTGGAAACTAAATTGGCTTTTGAGAGGACACCTTGTGATAGTCCCATCACTTCCTTTTATGAATGTTTGAGATATCTTAAAGAGGTTATTCGCATGAAGAATTGGTGTTCTTCCAATTACATCTCTAATGGAATCCTTGAGCTTAAAAATTTGCAGTTTCAATACTTATTTGATACTCAAAGGGACCCTTTAAACCTTGCATTGAACACTGGTTTTAAGAACACTAATAACCAGTTAGCTTCCTTTCAAGCTGCTTAGTTCTCTTGGATTTCTCAAAGAGCCAAAGCCCATTGGCTGTCCCAAGGAGAGGATGATCTTGATTTTCTATTTGCTAAGACTCGATTGAGGAATAACATGAATGTTATCAAGGAACTTTCTTCTCCCCATGGTTTACTAAAATTCGATCCTCATTCAATAAGGCACTTATGAAAGTCGTACATTGATTTTCTTCATTACTAAGGTTAATTTGTTTCAGTTCATCAACATTTGATTGGATTTCTTCCTTAAGTTCAGGAAGTGCCTCCTTAACTTAAAAGTCATCCAAATCATTTGAAGTTTCTAAGCAAAATTTATTAAGAATTTTAATGTCCTTTCATAAAAAAACAATTATATCCTAAATTGTTAGTAATCACCAAGAAATAATCGCATCATTGAATGGACAAACAGTGCTAAAGCCTAGTCCTTCTCTTGACTTTGGTTTATGGTATTCAGTATTCCAAAGACTTTTAAAGGACTGAGCTTGATGTTTGGTCCAAGTAGATAGGGCAAGACCTTGCTCAATTAAATTTTTAACACCATAAGGATACCAATCAAAAGGGAGTTCCACTATTTTATTCATAAAAGGATCATCAATGTGTACATCATTTTTAACATTCTTACTAAAAGAAGGAATAAACTTAGCAGTTTTACAATCATCGCTCAAAGCAGGTGAAACTTTAACTGCCAACCCATCCATACTATCTTGTGATAGTGGGGTTAGAGCTAAAGTCTTCACATATCCTTTAAGACCTTCATAGGTAGACAAATCTGAATCATCCTCTATATTTGCCTGAACGTTATCTTCATCACTGTCGTGTTCCAAAGAGATATCAAATTTTGGCCTTTTGTTACCATTTTTAGCCTTTGATACACATAATTCATCCTCTGAACCAGATTCTAAATCAATGTGTATCACAGAGGTTTGCTTTTGTATGTTTTAATACATTGCACTTTCATAATTTTGCCATCCTCTGCCTCTACCTCGCTCCCATTGGGTCATCCTACCACCTCTTTGTGAGGGAGGAGCAGGATGCCAACGGATGTTATCTTCGAGGCAAGGATATTCCTTATCTCTCTTTTTTTTCTTTTTCTTTTTCATTTTTCTTTTCAAGTGCAATATCATTTTTGGCCAATTTAAAATCTTTAGGAATAGTCATTTGCTTTTTAGGCAAATAATAGGCAGCATCTTCATAAATTCCTACTTCATGAATTGAGCAGTGATTCATACACTTACATCGGTAATATACTTGTGCTTGGCATAGGTTGTAACTACCCTTCTTCCGTCGGTTAGATTATTCATTTCATTCTTGGGTAATCTGATCGGCATCTCTTAAATTTATAAAATGAGGTCTTATAGAACCCCCGTTAGTTTTTTAATGGGATGTTTTCTTTATGCCTCGTCATACAACTAAAAAAAATCTCTCTTTTCCTGGTCTTTAGTAGTATGCATAGTTACGTTTTTTAGTAGCTCAACATATTATTTGGATTGGGTCCAAAATCTCTTTGTCCAATCTTTAGTAATATATACAGTTACTTTTTTTAGTAGCTCAATGTATTATTTGGATTGGGTCTAAAAAAAAAAATTTAAGTTTTGAAAATTTTAAACTTCGTAGTGTCCTAGCTAACATGTTACAGTTGTATAGTTTTATAACTAGAAATGTGGCAGGATAAATCTTAAGAAAATTTGAGCTTTTAAATCAAAGTTATCTCCCTTTTTAAACCAACATGTTGTAGTTATATATTTTTATAACTTAATATGTGTTGTAGGACAGGATCTAAAAGCTCAAATCTTCAAATCAAAAAAATTTCTACTTGTCCTAATAACAAATTGTAGTTACATGTCTTTTGTAGCTTGATATGTTTGCTAGGACAGGGTCCATAATCTGATCTATGCAAGATTGTCAAAATTAAAGTCAATTTACATTGAGAAAAGTTTGAAGGTTCAAATACAAGTTAAGCTTATAAAAATAATTTTCTAGAGAAAATAGCAGGTTGATTTCTCTAAAAAGAAATTTACCTCTATCTTCCTTAAATTGTAATAAAAAGTTCATTGTGGTTGACTCCTCTAAATATTTAAAGAATAAGGCCTATGGTTATCAATGCTAAAAAGAAAAGTGTGTTCCCTCCCTTCCACCACTTCGGTGGATTGACACCTTAAATGAAAATATATTTAATTTTATTTCTTTTGAAACCTCAAAGCTTAAAAATTTAGCTAATTTTAGTAGGTTTCTAGTAATCAAATTGAATTAAATTCAATGTACTTCCAAATTTTATACTCAATCATGTTATGAGTTTTCTAATCTTTGAAATGTATAATTATTAGTTGATGTATTGAAGTTTGAAAATTATTTTGAATTCCCTCTTCTTTAACCTTCTTGTAGGTTAGAGTTTAAGATGTCTTTAAATCTTATTTCTTAAGGGTACTACATGGATACGATGATTTGTCCTCTACTATGTGGTTTAACTCTGATAGAAAATAGATATTAAGGCATGCGATAAAGATAAATTGACACCGGCCGGGTAGGGGGCTCGATGAATCCACGTCGACGATCCGGTGGCGGTCGCCGGATAACTCCAAGAACTTCTCGTAGGAGAGGGATCACCACCTGAAATCCTTCAGGATACATAAACCCAAAACAAGAGTAAAATTATTGAATTCTTATTCATCTCAAAATATATCCTTATTACAAGACATTAGCCTATATTTATAGACTTCAGGTAGTAACATAATAGGCTACACAAGAAATAGAGCTACACATATCACTAACAAGAAAATACAATTTTATTATATGGACGCTCCTGCGTCATTCTACCGAGGTAAGAGGGAACTTTGAGCTCGTAGAAAGAGATCCGGTTGGCCACCATAAGGAGGTGGGTTTGGTTGGCTAAATCGGTCTGGATATTTCCACCCGGTGTCAAGTTTCCTACCAATCTTCAATTTCTTAAAGGCAGCATAATCAAATGAAATACCCTTGCTTTGTATTCCAATTCTTGCACCTCTTGCCACCCAAAGACCAACAACTGCCAGACCAATACAAAGCACATTTTCCTTGCATTTTTCTGTGAAGATAGAAAGAACATGGTCTCCTTCATTGAGTTCAATAACAACCCATCCATTATGAACACTTTCAAATGCAGAAATCATGGTATCAACATTTGCACTGCATTCGAAACTTCGGTCGACTCCACCATTATTCTTTTTAGCAATAACCTCTTGATTTGGCTTGCTCTTTTCATCTTTATCATCTATGGGTTGCTCCAGATCAAGAACTCCACCGAACAAGTCATCATCATACACGTCATACACAGGCTCATCGTAGAGAGGTACAAACGATGATTTTGGCAACGGATCTTCAAATCCTTTGAAGCCGAACTCGATCGAGGGTTGGGTGGAAGAGATCTGACCCTCTGAAATTCCCTTGTCATCAACATCTGTTTGTAAGGATTTAGTTGGAACGAAGGATTTTGAATTCGTCGTGGCAGCATACTTTCCTCGGACATCATTAAAGTCGAGGACAAGGGAGCTCAAGTTTTCCCTTCGTTTAATCCTTGACAGTCATAATTTGAGTTGTGCCACTTCTTGTAAAAGATCTTCGATTTCTTCTTCTTGACATGGTGGATGTCGAGTCCTAAGAGGCCACATCTTTCTCTGTAGTGCAAATCCATAAGGTTCTGGAAAAAGTGAACACGCAAAAAGAAATCCTAATTTTCAAAAATGATGCTTGTCAGTCACCGTCTAACAGGCTGAAAAGTTTGTCTCTGGCAGTCCCGTTCGGATCCCAGACGCACTCCACCAAGAACTACTGCTCACAGACGATCCTCTCCGGACCAGATCAATGGCTCAACCACACGATCTGTTGGTTTTGTCTGCCTGCAAGCTTGTCTCATAATTTTTGGGAAATCCAAGAACCAAACTGGCTGTAGTTCTTCATTTCTTGATTTGTTAGGTCAATTTTCAGCTAGCTTTTAGAGAAATGACATCTGTAACAATTGAGAGTAAGCAAGTTCTACCGCAGACAGAGGCGAACGAAGAGATCTGATCGTCACCGACGAAGACTAAGGGTGGTGGAAGAGGTCTTATGACATACTAACTCAAGCACTCAACGCCAAAGTTTGAGCATTAAGAGAAGAGTTGCAACTGCTTCAAGAGCCAGTGTCATATGTTCGGCATCTTGCCACCGAGCATACGACGTAGCAACTCCACAATCCACTCCGTCACCACCTGTCTAAGAGAACAAAGATTCTATAGAGAAAGAGAACAATGCATTTCTTGGAAATAGACTAAAAAAATGCCTTTCTTAGAACAAGAACTGTATCATGTTCAGAACACGGCGAGACTCAAATTCCTTGTCCGGCTAAACAAGAATTTTAGTTCTTTCTTACGATTTGATGTAGGAGCTGAACCCGTTGAACCTTGAACGACCTCCGACTTGGCTTCTTCTGCCAGTTCTTCTCTTCACCACCTTAGGACTTCTCAGGATACGGAGCAAGAAGAACCAATTGGCTCTAATACCAAATGACACCAGCCAGGTAGGGGGCTTGACGAATCCACGTCGACGATCCGGTGGCGGTAGCCAGATAAGTCCAAGAACTTCTCGGAGGAGAGGGATCACCACATGAAATCCTTCAGGATACAGAAACCCAAAACAAGAGTAAAACTACTCAATTCTTATTCATCTCAAAATCTATCCTTATTACAAGACATTAGCCTATATTTATAGACTTCAGGTAGTAACATAATAGGCTACACAAGAAATAGAGCTACACCAATCACTAACAAGAAAATATAATTTTATTATATGGACGCTCCTGTCATAAATGACCTAGTCAATTACATAAAAGCCTTTGTTCATCTCTGAAGTTTTCTCTTATGGTAATATTTTTAAATCAAATATTAACTAAGTTTATTCTTGACTTTATTACTCCATTTGAGAAAAATCATGAACAATTCTTCTTAAGATTGATCATCTTAAATTCCCCTTTCAGTCAAAGACTTGGGATAATTCAATGTTTTTTATTAAGGCTAACCCATGATATGATAAACATTTCTTTGTCATGTGTCTTTTCCTTAAAATTAATTGACACACCTTGAATTGATACTGAGTCTTTAAAAAGATCGTTAGAGTTATTATGTGAGTTTAAAAATTTAATTAGAGGTACAAGTAGAAGAATTTTATATGTACCCTCACAAAAACTCCGATCGTGTCCAGGCTAAAACAAAATATGGCATGCAAGAAAACCTAGAAAAACAGGCAATTCTCGTGAGCAAACAATTTAAAAAATCAAATTAAATAATTTAAAATATAATATCCAATGTCCAATGCCCATATAATTACACCCAAAATTTGCAGAAAAGTAAAGTGGCCAGGCACCACTGACAACAAACCTGGATTCTAATTCTAGAATTGACGCAAGTGATTTTTAAATGGGATATCTTCATTTCTTTATCTTCTTTCTTTTATCTCTTCATTTCAACTTTTCTTCTTTTACGAGTTTCTTGGATCCGTCGAGTCTAGATATCCAAATGAAAAGAAACTCATTCCCAAAAGGGTATTTTCTTTTCTATTTGGATACTAAAATCATCCTAATTTGGCTTTTTATATAAAAGAGAATAATCCCTTAAGTGATATTCTCCTCTCAATGGATTCAAGATCACTTTCACTTTTATAATATTTTTCAAACACATTTACAATTACATTACATTTCACATAAAAAAAATCTAGACCACCTGTAGAGTTATCCTAAATAGTTTATAATAAAAATCATCCCAAACAGTTATATATTTGCATTTAAGTTAAATTCATCAGTCACACTTGGCCACACTGTTTTTTATTTGGGGACTAAGCAGCTAAAGCACCTGTAGCATTTATATAATTATTAATTAATTAGTCCCCTTTACTGCCCTACATGAGTGTGGCCACTACAGAAGATTCTGTTAACAACCAGATCATTCCTAACCTATGGGTAATCTAATCGTCAATCAAATCACACCACAGAGAGAAATAAAAGTAAATAAACAAACACGCCAATAATTTTACAACCAGCATGCAGTGAAAATCTAAAAAAGCTCATCACACTGCACTAAGAAAGTAAACACCGGCCTAACCTAAAGTTAGAGTCGGTTGTCCTGACAAATAAATCTAAGTATGTGTAGTAAGCTGTGTTATTTTGATATGTCCTAGGTCAATTATTAGTTGAAGTTTTCTAATTGATTGAATTTAGTTTGTTGAAAGGTCAAAGGGGAATTTTATGTTCGAGCTTAAGTTTTAGTACCTTTAATAATTTTGAAATTCATTTTAAGAGAAACTTTTAATTGTTAAGGTTGATCAATAAGTTTGGTTATTTAGCAATTTAAAAGTTTGGTTTATATTGGTTGAAATTATTTTTTATGATTATAGTTTCTAATTTTAAGAGAGAGTTTTAATGATTATTTGATTATTATTTAGATTTGATTATATTTAGGTTAAGGGGATTCATTAATCCTAAAACGAGGTGTCACTAAATTTTCTATGTTCTGTATTTCTTCCATAAAGTGTGCATGCATCTTAAGTCTATATTTTCTAAAACTCGATCCTTAATTTTTGCCTTTAAATGTCACTAATGTTATATAGGATGAAAATATTATTATCACTAACCCTTAGGACATTTCGCGCATGTAAAGGAGTTAAGGGATCTAAAATAAAATAAAATAAAAATCCTAATAAAATTGAAGTTACTATAGGGACATAAAGGGAAAAGGTTCGCACAAATCACACCAAGGGCCCCCTAAAGGTTTTCTAAGTTTTAGAATACTTACAGTCACTGGGGGCTATGACCCTGTGGTTCTGCCCGTAGCACCTCCACCCGGTTGGATGGAGGCGACTGACGCCTTTAAATCCCTTGTCCTTTTGTTCACTCGACCGGTACCATTCCTCGCAGTTCATGCAAGTAAATAAAAGAAAATAGGGAATTAAAAGCACATTTAATAAATAATTATGAAATAATTGAAATTTACTAAAAAAAAGCGTACCTTTCCTCTGGTTTGAACACTGATTTGTTGACTTTGCTTTTTGAACTTTTTTTTTTTTGAAAGCAAAGTGTATATCTTTCCAATATTTATCTCGAGGCACGAGAAAGGAGGGAGTAAAAGGGAGAATATAAGAGGGGTAGAGAGAGAAAGAGAGGCATTGCTTTCTTCAACACTTTCACTTTCTAATAGACATTCAACTAACACACTCTCCAACATCCACACACCTCATCTCTTAACACATATACACACAATTCACTTCAACACTCCATACACTTCACTATTACACCTTTAACATTTTAAAACATACACCTTACTTCTCATATAGATAATTGCACCATTCCAAAATACACAATTTCACAAAACAAGCACTTTACCTCTCACACTTACACACTTCATTATTCAAAGATCACATACTATACTTTATGTTTTCTAAAATTACACAATTCACCTTTTACGACATACACTTTTTCACATAATATACTTTTCAATATGCATACATTTCACCTTCCAAGCTCTATACTCTATTTCTTCAACATACACTTTGTATACTTTCCAACACAAATACATACTACAAGATTCATCTACTTCATCCTCCCAAAAATATCATACTATACTTTTCAACTTTTACTTAACTACTCCAAAGTACACATATAATTTTTACTTCTCCAAAATTTCTATTTTTTCCTTCTTCTAACGATAACTTGCTTCTTGTCATGAAAGCATTGCAAAGTTCCATCATTCCCTTTCCCAAAACACCATACAAGATAATACAAAATACCTTGCAAATCTACGTTTTACTCAAAGGAATCCTCTTAGATGTCTTACATTTCAACTTGAAGGCAAACTATAATGACAAGTCTTTGTTTTACTCATTCATGCCATCTTAAATCTTATGTCAAACATATCTTTGAGACAAGAAAGAAAGAGTTTTGCAACTTCATACTCATCCGATAATTCAAAAAACTTTCCAATATAGCCAAAACACAATTGCATTGAATCTATATTTGCTTACAATTAATAAATAAGGCACATGACTCCTTTCCAACATTTCTGAGATAATTTCAACAACAACAACAACAACATCAAGCCTTTATCCCACTACGTGGGGTCGGCTACATGAATCCTTTTTCTCCATTGTGTCCTATTAAAAGTCAAATTCTCGTTTAAATCTAATAAAGAAAGGTCATTCCTAATATTTTCTAACCAAGTATTTTTAGGTCTACCCCTACCTTTCTTAACATAACTCAAATCTAATACCTCTACTCTCCTAACCGGGTCATCGCAAGGCCACCGTTTTATGTGACCAAACCATCTAAGGTGACTTTCTCTAATCTTATCTTCTACTGGAGCTACTCCAACATTTTCATGTATATGCTCATTTCGTATCCTATCTCTAAGGGTAAAGCCACTCATCCACCTGAGCATCCTCATCTCTGCCACACTTAACTTAGTATTATGCTTCTCTTTTAAAGGCCAACAATCGGCACCATAAAGCATTGTAGGCCTCACTACCATCTTATAGAATTTTCCCTTAAGTTTGAGGGGTACATTTCTATCACATAACAAGCCCGATGCATTCCTCCACTTCAACCATCCAACTTGAATTCTGCTGATAATATCCCCATCTATTTCACCATCACTCTGAACAATAGATCCAAGATATCTAAAATGTGTACTCTTATTAATGACTTGATAGCCCAAAGTCACAATCCCCTCACTAGTCTATTACTACTAAAATTACACTCCATATATTCCATTTTAGATCTACTCAAGCGAAAACCTTTAGACTCTAAGGTTGACCTCCATAATTCAAGTTTACCTTCAACTCCCTCTCTAGTGAAGGAACAAATACTACATATGCTTCCAATTATAGTGTTTTGAGCACTAAAATATTGGAATTGATTTCAAGATGAAGATCATTAGGTGTACTCACATCAGCAATGGAAGATTCTAGCAATTCTTTTAAGGGATTTAGCTCATCATTTACCACCATTAAAACAAACATGTTGAACTTAAATATGCTGGAGAAAGAGTGAGTAAAACATTAAACTTTCAGGGTCTCTATTGGTGGCAAAGGTCATTTGGGGTGTACTAAATTCTAACTTAGATGAAAGGCAAGTGATTACAGTTCTAGAAAGCAATTTAAGTACTACCACATTGGATTAGAATTACATCTTTCCATCTAATATTGAACTGTACAGGACTGATAGATCTCTACAGATCTGTTTATTAGTTTTGTTTTATTCTCACAAAATCATGTGTTCAATGAAGATGATTTAACCCAAACATGAATTGCATTGGTTTTCATCAAGCTGTTTCCTATTCTAGGAGAAACTATGGCAAGTATAGGAAGGTAGAAGCAATTACCTTTACCCAAAGGGGGGAATTTTGTTTTGGCTAGGGTAGGCAGCGGCGTCGGGCTTCCTTGGGGCTGGAGATCAGATGGGAAAAGAAAGGGGAAGCCAATCCAGTTACTCCTTGCATACGAGAGGAATGAGAAAGGGGAATAGGGGTTTCAGTCGGGGCACACCAACGTCCAACCTTGGCGCCTTGCGAATCAGTGGGAGACGAGTGATGGACTGGGGCCTTCGGCCCTCTTCCGAACAGAGAAGAGGTCGACTGGGGTCTCCGCCTAGGGCAGGGGTTTTCTCCAACTGTGAACTGGACAGAAGGACCAAGCGGGAGTGGGGTTCATGCGAATGGCTGAGAGACGGGTGAGGCTTGGGCTCCTTGCGAACTGAGAGAGGGATGGGAAGTTTCATTCTATGCCAATGAAAAATCGGAGACGAAGCAGGAGCAGTTTCTCAAATGAAAGGGAAGTAGGCAGTTTGAATCTTGAACTGCCCGAACCAAACCCACTGAAAAACCAAATGACTTCAAAATTACTACTCTACCCTTTTCTCTCTTGATTCAAATAATTGGCTTCCATAGAATCATGTTTTAGTGAATGATTTAAGATTAAGATCCAAATTTAATTTGGAAGAGAATTTTATTTGACGATTAAATTGGAATGAACTTAATGATTTAAATAATTATTTTATATTAAATTTTAAAATTATGATAGCTTTAAATGATTAATTTCATCCTTTTGTTGTCGATTTGAGTTTAGTTTGGAGTTGAATTAAATTTGGATTGAATTGATTTTGGTTTAGGTTGAATAACAGGTCTGAGTCAATGTTGAATTGATGTTGAGTCGATGCTACGTCATTAGGTATCGACCTAGAGAAATCCTATGGGAGCGACGTCTACACTAGGTTAGGAAGACCTAGGTGCTAGAGATGAACTCTCGGAAATTGACCTCGAATAATGAGGTCAACACCAACTTGTAAAATTTTGAACTATTCACACTATACAATGTCAATTCGTACATATGACTGATAAAGTATAAAAATAGGTTTGTACATTATTATATAAGGAATTTTGTACTATTCATATGTATGAAGTACGAACGTACTATACGATCCAAGATGGTTAAATTGAAATTTTTAATTTTCTACATGATTTTTCCTATCTTTTATATTTAAGAGTCCTAAAAACTAACTTACCTAAACTCTTAAGAATTCCTACTGTGAATTTTTTTTGAGAGTGCACTTGGAGACTGTTTGGGAGAGTGTCTTGAGATTGGAGAGCAAGAGAACTCTTAATAGGAATTTATGAGGGGATTCACAAGGTTGTCCAACGGTGATGATCACTTACTTGTTCTTCAAAGTTCTTCTCTACTTTATTGAAATCTCTTGAAAGAAGATTTTTGAAAGGAGTACTGGTACTCTGCCGACACTAGAAGAGAGTTAATGGATGATAGTACTCTGCTGACACTAGGAGGTTGTGAAAGGATGATGGTACTCTGCTGACACCAGAAGGGTGTGAAAGGATGACAGTACTCTACTGACACCAAAAGGGTGTGAAAAGATGATGATACTATACCGACACCAGGAGGGCATGAAAGGATGGCTATTCTCTTCTATCACCAAGAGGGTGAGAATGGATGACGGTACTCTGTCGACATTAGGAGGGTGTGAAAGGATGCAAGTTCTCTACTATCACTAAGAGCGTGAGAAAGGATGATAGTACTCTACACATTAGGATTGGTGGAAGAGAGGTTATTATAAGGGCTTCTCCGCCTTACTGTGGGAGTAAAAAGATAGTCTTTTTAGTATAGTATAATATCTGAAGAGGGAGTCTTCAGGGAGTGGACGTAGGTCTAGTTGGACTGAACCATTATAAATTTTTGTGTTCTTCTCTTTTTTATTTTTACTATATTTTTATTATTCTGTACTTTTTTTTATGATTGATAAATTAATTTTGAAAAAACTTATCATTGTCCTTAATAACTTAAATCTATTTTCTTAATTTATCAAGAGAATTTTAAATTACCAATTCACTCCCCTTGGTTAGCCTTGGGACAACTTTAATAGGTATAATAATCTATTAAAACTTTCAAGTGGTAATAGAGCCTACTTTCAAAAATTAAGATTTAGACAGCTTTTTGAAAATGATCATGACTATTTTTAAAAACTATAACATACCCGAAGGATATTTGATCCACAAGACCCCCATTATTTGATAACATCCCTTTCAATTTAAAAAAAAAAACACGTATGTCTACATTTCTTTAATCACTTGACTATCGCATATGGATTTTAGTACAAGAAGGCTACACTATACCAATTAAACTTGCAGATGGTGTTATAACTGAAACATCATTTACTGACTAGATAGAAAAAGAAAAGGACTTATCTCAATTAAACGATAAATGTTTAAATAGTTTTTTATACACATAAATAAGAGGACTATATACATGTCTCAACTTGTAAAATTAGAAAAAAATTTGGGATAGACTTTATGTTACTTATAATTTTTTCTTTTTTAAAGAAAGCAATAAATGCATTAAAAAGCAATAAGAAGCTACAATGTTGACTCCTCATTCAACAATTTAAAAAAGGAGGAATCTTATTACAGTTTAAATCATCCCAAACAAAGTTACTAACCATAGCAAGGTTAGCACATAAATCCGCCAACTTGTTGCTACCTCTCTCTACACAATTAAAGATGATATGATTGAAATCTTTGAGGAATTCAAAGTCTTTCATCCCCTTGAAGTCTAGAAGCCAAGATTTTTGAATGACCTTAATCACATTTGAATTGTCTCCTTCAATGCAAATTCCCTTGTATTTGAACATCCAATCTTTGATTACTCCTTTCAAAGACTTGATAGCTAACATTTCTAGTTGTGAAATATCCCAATGAATGCATGACTTGCCAAAAGCCAATAGAAACCACCCTTTACAATCACGGATAACTCCTCATATATCGGCTTTGTGAGAAGATCCAAGAGAAGCATCTACAATGATTTTTAACCATTCGGGTGGAGGGGGATACCAAGCATTCAACAGTCTAAAGGACTGATTAGCATCCCTTAATATCGATTTTGAGTTAAAAATCAATTTAGAATAAGAAGAAAAGTTGAGAACATTTGCAGCAATAAAATTTGCACCTTCTACCACATCATCATAAACAAGAGTGTTTCTAGCTTTCCAAGAGAGATATAAAGCATTACAAAATAAATTGAGGATCATACCATTGTGTTTTGTCATAGAATCCATCCAAGAATACCAATCTTCCAAGCTATGAAAGTCCGGAATATGAAATCCCCATTTTTTTAACTGAATAATCACCTCTTTTATCTTTCTGCATTTGAAAATAACATGCTCCACATCCTCTACGTCCTCCAAACATCTTGGGCAGACTTCATTCTCTTGCAATCTTTTGTGAGATAGAAATTGATATGTAGGAATTGCATTTTTAAAAAGCCTTTAGCAAAATGTTTCCACCCGAGGAATCATTCTTGCCTTTTTAAGCCATTTTGGAAATCTGCATTCCGGTACATTTTGTTGATTGGATTCAATAATTAAACCTGAAACAGTTTTTCCAGAATTCTGGAGAATCAGCTCCTGCTCATCATCCGGAAGAGAAGATTTAATATTGGTTTGTAAAATCAGATCCACCAATTCAGCTCCAAATAACTTCAGCAATTCTGCTTGTTCTAGTTTTTTCCTTGAATAAATATGTCAATCATTATATTCTCCTCTTCTTGGGGGATAACAAATGTTGGCCATTTGTTAATACTCCTATTTAAGAGCCATTTATCTTCAAGGATGTTAATAGAAGAGCCATTAACAACATTCCACCTTAAGATAAGATTTAAAGCTTTCCCACCATCATTAATTATCTTCCATGAAGATGAGATTCTTCCTTTATTGTTTCCAACTCCAATCCTGTTACCATATTTGGAGGCCAAAACATTGTGCAAGAGAGAATTTTTATTATTTAAAAATTTCCAAGCCATTCACCTCTTGGAGCAACCACCTTTGAAGATGAGGAGCACAATTCACGTCCTCCCTGATTAACTAGTTTATAAAGTTCATTCTAGCTGACATAATGAATTCCCAGCAATCCATTAGTTTTATTCCAAAGAAAGCTTCTACATAATTTATCAATCGCCTCCAGCACTCACTAGGGAACCTACATGTGAGTACTATAAAATTTGGAAATGACAAGATAACCGATTTGATCACGATAAGTTTGCCAGCTAAAGATAAAAATTTACTCCCCCATGTGTTAAGCTTCCTTAATGACTTTTCAATGATGAATTGAAAATCATTAGAAACCAATCTCCTTAAAGACATCTTTATGCCAAGATAAGATAGCTGTTTCACCTCCTTAAACTCCATGATCCGTTTGATGGCTTTCCTTTTTCTTCTATCTACTAACTTTCCAAAAAGTATGGCTGATTTTTCCTTATTTATGCATTGTCCAGTCCACCCACTGAACTTATTTAGAATACCCTTAATCTCCTTAACCACCTTCTTGTTAGCTTCAGAGAAAATCAACATGTCATTTGCGTATAGTAAGTGAGAGATTCGTGGCCCTTTTGGACAAAGACTAATGCCAATAGAAGAAAATGCAATCGCATTGGTGAGGAGTTGAGAACAAAAAATAAAAAGAACTGGGGAAAGTGGGCAACTTTGCCGGAAGCCACTCCTAGCTTCAATCCATTCAGAAATATTACCATTGTTAATCAAGGAGAGCCTTGGTTCAATCACAAATTCCAAAATGAGCTTAGAGAACATAGGAGGGAAATCAAAATATTTTAAAACACCTTCAAGAGTTACCCAACTTATTGAGTCATAAGCTTGCTCCTTATCAATTTTATAAGAAACAAGACCTTAAGTGGACTTGGAATACCTAAATTTGTGGAATACTTCTGGAGCGACTAGCACATGATCCGAGATAGATCTACCCTTGATGAACGCTGCCTGCTCTTCAGAGACATGTTTCCGGACAACCGAAATGAGCCTGTTCAGGATTAGCATAGCCACAACCTTGTAAATAGAGTTGCACAGGCTAATAGGCCTGTAATTAGTAAGAATCACCATATTAGACACTTTAAGAATTAGAACGATTAAAGTGCCCTTCCAATTTTTATTCATCTCTCCATGACAAAGAAAGGAGTTAATATCATTCACAAAATCTATTTTGATAATACTCCAATAGGCTTTAATGAATGAATAGGTGATACCGTCACTTCCTGGAGCAACGTTAGTACCCAAATGTGTTAGGAAAACTTCAATCTCAATCACAGAAAATTCCCTTGCTAGCCAAGATTTATTAACATCATTCAATACATCATTTGGTAAAGGCCATCCATCCAAATTACAACTTCTCTGTCTCCATTTTTTTCTAAAAAATCGAATGAGAAGCTCCTCAATTTGATTTGGTTCTTCAAATACAACCCCATCATCATCCTTTATATTAACAATTTTATTCAAACTCCTTCTTGCACTAGCAAATGCATAATAAAATTTAGAGTTGATATCTCCATCCAACATCCATTTAGCTTTAGCTCTTTGTTTCCACCAAGAGTCCAATCTAGCCAAGGTTGAGTTGAGCTCGAAAGTTTCTATTTTTAAGGACCAGCATTCTTCTTTGCTTAGCCAACCATTGTTAGATTCTTTATTTTGAAGATCCATAATTTGTTCCATCAAATTATCTTTAAGCAAGTTCAAGTTCTATAGCTTTGCTTTATTCCAGAAAAAAAGAGCCTTCAACACTCTTTTGCATTTAGAGTTCAAAATCTGGGAATGAGAACCCAAAAAAGATTTGTTCCATTCTTTTCTAACCACAGATATAATAGCTGGATAGGATGTCCACACATCCTCAAATTTAATACACTTTGAATTTGTTGGTTTAAGCTCAAGAAAATCAAGAATAATAGGATAATGATCGGAAGCAATTCTCTCTAGATGTCTAACAACCAGATGATTAGAAGAATTTAAAGCCAAAGAGTTAAGGAAACAATTGTCCAATCTTTCCAGGATTTGAGCTCCTCCTTCCTTATTGTTGCACCAAGTAAATCAGGGCCCAATAAATCTTACCTCATGGTAATCATTGTTAGCAAAGAATGCCTCCATTTCCTTTGGTCCTTTAGAGAAATGAATCTTTTTTCCTCCTCTTTTGTCTTCCCTTGAAGTGAGACAATTGAAATCTCCACAAATCACCATGGGGATTTCTTCAGTAGAATCCACCTCCAAATTGTTCTATAGTTCTCTTCTTTTGTACAAATCTTTGTTTCCATACACCTAAGCCACCCTCCATTTCATTTTGTTGTAAATAGAAAGATCCCCAATGATACATTGGGAAGAAGAATCCAGCAAAGAAAAATTTGCTAGGGACTTATTCCAAAGAATAATTATCCTACCAGATAAACCAATAGAAGGTACCATGACAAAGTCTCAACCATCTCCAATAATCATTTTGACTTCTTTCATATCAAAATTAGATAACTTTGTCTCTAATATCCCCAAAAAAAATGACATTATGCAATTTAATAAACTCTTTAAGGAATAGAGAAGCAACCCTTTTTCTTCCTCCTCTACAATTCCAAAAAGCTAATGAATGCATTAATGTAATGTTGGGGAAGAACTCCCCATAGTACTTTTCAAATCTAGCTATATCCTCCTACTCCTTGGATTGGTGCTAATAGGTCCAAGGTCATTCTGTTGTTTTGATTTCTTCTTTTTAATCAAGCTGGATTTCTTCTCTTTAGCATATTCCACCAGTTCTGAAATACTGAAAGATTCTCTAGAGATATTAACTTCAGTTGGCCCTTTCATTGAAACATCAGCTGTTTCTTAGACAATTTCACCCTCTTCCACTTGATCATATAGAGCTCTGAATTTATTTTCAGCTGTTTGAATAGAGTAGATCTCCCTTGTACCTGGACCATTATCTGTGTGAGCAGCATTATAGTTTTCTGGAGCTGATATGTCACCAATTGCTTCAGTTCTCAGGACAGAGTTTTGAGGAACTTGACTAGCTTCAACTACAGTTTCCTTTACAATAATAGGTTTGGTGACATCTGCTGATCCTTTATCATTCTTGGAGTTTTTCAATTTCCACTGAGCTTTATTAGAAGGTTGTTCAATAAATTTTTGTGCTCTGATGTTAACCTTCTTCCTCCCACGGTTAGCAATTAACCATGGCCCATATTCTGAATCTTCATTACTTCTGCCATTTTCGACTTGCAAAAGCTCTTCATTCTTTGAGTTTGTATTATCAGTAGCATTCATCTTCTCTTGATTCTTGGGAATTCCTTCATTATTCTTACAAAGTTCTTTGTTATGGCCAATTAGTCCACATTTGAAACAAAAATTTGGAACCCGTTCATATTCTATCTTTTGATAGAATTTTCCATCACTGCCTTCCACCCAAACTCCTAGTGGAAGCTTAGCATCCAATTTTATTTGAACACATACCCTTCCGAATTCTCTCCGTCCCCATTGGAACATGTTCCCGTCGAGTAGATATGGTTTTCCAACCATTGAAGCAATTCTACAAATATTTAAGTTGTCCCAGTAATGAAGTGGAAGATTTGGAAGTCTGATCCAAATCGGGGCTATCAACCCCTTAAGCAAAGTTGGAGAGAAATTTTGGGACCACTTGTCCATCCCAACTATTTGTCCATTAACAAAATATGGTCCATTGGACATTACTACTTCCATTTGATTTGATTCTGGAAAAGAGCATAGAACCCACCCCATGCCTAGCATAGTAAGGTGGAATTTCCCAAATTGAGCCTATTGCCTTCTCCGCCAACAGGAGGTTCTCCGCCAAAAACTTTAACAACTATAGAGTTGATAAGCTTGTTTGCATTTTCTTTTTCATTTAGTTCATGCAATTTAGCAGTAATACCATCTTCAGCTAAAATGTTGCCAAGCTGCAAATCAGATAATATGATATTCTCTTTTCTCCTCCATACATTAGTTTGTGCACGAACTGGAATAGCAACCTCATCTTCACAATCATTCCTTTCAGCATTTTTAACATTTCTAACCTTCAACAGATCAGAATATAGGATTTTTGGATGTTCTACTGAGTTCATGGATTTTTCCACAAAAATAGTCTTCTCCTCCAGATTCACTAGAGCATCCCCTTTAATTGCACCTTGAACATTCATTGAGTATAAAGACGTAGAGACTTCATTCGAGCCTTCAATAATTACAGACTTTGGAATTATTTTCTCAATCAGGGGCATGTAGGAAGGAGAACCCTCAAATCATCCCTTCGGAGACAAAGCCATCTCTCTATTGAAAACCTTTTTGATCTTCTCCTTAGTCATTATGTTCTTTCCTTTGACAATCACTTATGGTTCTTTTCTCTCCACAAAGCCTCCTTCATTAATAACAATGCCTTTTGTAGATATCTGTTTAGTCACCTGGTTGAAGCAAAGCTTGTCGTCTCCGAATGCTGGAGGCGAAAGGAGAGACGAGATGAAGCAATTAAGGGCTTGGTACTGTTGCGATGATCCTCTAGCTTGCCGCCGGCCATCATATCCTGACGAACATCCGCCGCCATTGAGTTTCCACAATTCCCGCGACGAATGAAATTTGAATTCCTGTGAAAATCCAAACCATTTTCTCAGAGTTTCTCTCACTAGTTTCTCTCACTAATTGCTTTCACTACGTTACTTATAAAGGAACTAATGAGGTGAAACAATCTAGATTGAATATTCTACTAAATTTTTTTGTACTTTTTGGCATGAAAATGAATAAATCAATCACTGACATATATACTTGTTTCACATAAATAGTCACCTCATTGCTTACTTTAAGTATGGAATTAACGAATGCTAAAAAAATAAATAAAATATTTTACTATTTACTTACTGCTTGTGATGCAAAGATAATTATTACAACAGAGTCAAAAGACATAAATGTTTATTCTATTGATAATCTTCTTGGATCACTAATTACTTATGAGTAAGGAGTGACACAAAGACAGATCGATGCATGTGAGAAGTGGAAGGAGAAAAATATTACATTGAAAGTGGATGACTTAGATAGTGATCAGTCTCAGCCTAAGGATGAAGATTACATTGCCTTAATAATAAGGTAATTCAGAAGTTTTCTTAAGATGAAGCAAATGAGAAGTCAATAATGGAATAAAGATAAGTTCTAAAAAATTGCTAAAGCTTCTAATGATGTAATTTATTATGAATGCAAGAAGTCTAGACACATTAAATCTGATTTCCCAAATCTCAAAGCTAATCATAGTAAGGAGAAGGTTTAGGAGAAAACAAATGTGAGGAAGGGCAAGAAGAGAATGTAAAGAGCATTTTAGGCTTACTCAGCTTCAGATTCCTTAGAAATAAAACCAGAGGAGGAATTCATAAACTTGTGTCTAATGGCCGACAAGCTTGATCAATCAGATCAAGAAGAGAAACACTGTCATACAAGACCTCACAAGAGAATTTGGTACTAGGATAGTGGATATTCAAAGCATATGAATAAAGATATGACATAATTCATATCGTTGGAAGCTAGGAATGGAGGCAATGTTACACTTGGAGACAATACCACTAGGAAAGTGGTAGGCACAAATATGATTGGCAACAAAAATATTTTTTTCATTGAGAAAGTTTTATTGGTAGAAGGCTTAAAGAATAACTTATTGAGAGTTATTCAGCTATGTGATAAAGGTTACAACGTAAAATTTTTTCCCACAAGCTACATAATAAGCCAAAATGGAATTGATATTTTTCATGAAAATAGGATAAATAATATAAACATTCTTGATTTTAATTTTATTAAATCTTTTAATATTTTTTATCTCAAAATAATTATTGATAAATTATGTTTATGACAGAGGAGACTTTGTCACACAAGTATGAAAAATCTTAGGAAGATTATCTAAAAAGAGTTGGTTAGAGGTATACCTAAACTATACTTCACTTGGGATCCCCTGTGTGATGCATGTCAATTAGGAAAATAGGCGAAGTCATCTTTTCATTCCATTAAGGATCTTAGAACTAGAGAACCAATGGAAGTCATTCATATGGATCTTTTTGGACCAGTTAGCATTGTAAGTCTAGGAGGTAAAGTGTTTATATTTATTATAGTTGATGATTTTTTAAGATTCACTTAGGTAAAATTCTTATTTTATAAGAGTGAATCATTTGAGAAATGTAGAGACTTTTCTACTAGGATTCAGATAAAACTAGGATATTAGTTTAATTAATTCAAAGTGATCAAAGAGGATAATTTGAAAATAAAAATTTAAATATTTTTGTAGATAAATGAATTGATCATAATTTTTTAGCACCTGGATCCCTCAGCAAAATGGGATTGTTGAAAGAAAGAACAAAATGTTAATTGTAGTAACTAGAGACATGTTGAAAGAATACTCACATCCGAAATATTTTTGGCCTGAAAAGTTTAGTACAACTTGTTATATTTTGAATAAGGTGAACATTAGATCCAAATTGAACAAAATATCCTGTAAACTTCTTAAGATAAGAACACCTAATCTTTCATATTTGTATATTTTTAGATGCAAGGTATTCATTCACAAAAATGGTAAAACTCTTTTAGGAAAATTTGATCCAAAATTCGATGAATGAATTTTTTGTGTGGATATTCTAGTGTTGGCAAATTTTATAGAGTTTTTAATAAGAGAACTTTTGAAGTTGAAGAGACTCCACATATTATTTTTGATGAATCTAGTATTTCAGAAGAGCCAAGGTTAGAAAAAAATCATATTAAAAATATCTAAAAAGATATATTTGAAAGAAAATGTTGGAACATTAAACCATTTTCCTAAAGAATAAAAATTTTTTATAATCACCCTAAGGAATTAATTTTAGGTGAACCTACTGAGGGTGTTCGAATTAGGCATGGAATTAGCAAAAAAGTGATTCATTCTACATTCATATCAATGATTGGACACACTCATATAAATTGAGCACTTTTGGATGAACTTTGGATTCTGGCCATATAAGAAGTGTTGAATCAATTTGTTAGAATTGATATATGGGAATTGATTGAAAGGCCTAAGGATCAAAGCATTAATAGAACTAAGTGAGTGTTCAAAAATAAAATGAATGATTCAAGAGTTGTGATTAGAAATAAGACAAGATTGGTGGTCAAGGAATATAATGAAATATAAGGAATTAATTTTAAAGGCTTTAAATTATATTAAATAGATGTTAAGACTAAATTTCTTAATGACGTGATACAAGAGGATGTTTATGTTGGACAACCTCTAGGGTTTGTAAAATATAAACTCCCTAATCATGTATTTAAATAAAAAAAAGGTATTGTATAAACTAAAACAAGCACCTAGAGCTTGGTATGAGTGCTTAAGCACTTTCCTATTAGAGAGATCTTTTGTTAAAGGAAGTATGAACACTAATATGTTTTTGAAAAGGATAGGAGAAGACATACTCATTGTTTAAATATATGTTGACGATATTTATTTGGATCTACTAATAAAAATATTTGTAATGATTTTTCAAAATAATGAGTAGTTAATTTGGAATGAGTTTGATGGGAGACTTGAGTTATTTTCTTGGTTTTAGCATAAAGAAAAATGAGGAAGGAACATTTCTTAGCCAGTCAAAGTATGTTAAGAACATCCTCAAAAACTATAAAATGGATAATACTAAACTATTGACTACTCCAAAAAGTTCCTCAGTGTAGTTAAATAAGGACCTTAAGGGAAAATCTATTGATAAAAAAAATTAGAGGAATAATTGGATCATTGCTTTATCTGACTGCTAGCAGACCATATATCATGTTTAGTTCTTATTTATGTGATAGATTTTAATCTGATCCAAAGGAATCATATTTGACAGTAGCTAAAAGAATTTTGATATATCTTTTGGGAACTTAAAACTTAGGGATTTAATATCATAAACACAATTCTTATTTTAAAATAATTGGATATTCTGATTTAGATTTTGTAAGATGTAGGGTTGATCAAAAAAGTACTTCTAAAACTTATCAATTCATAAAAACTCTTTAGAAAAATAGAATTCAATAGCCCTTTCTACTGTTGAAGCTGAATACATTATCTTAGGTAGTTGTGTGGCATAAGTTCTTTGGTTAAAATAATAATTGATTGACTTAGAATTTTTTATTGGCACTATTCTAATTTTTTGTGATAATACAAGTGTCATTTGTATTTCAAAGAATCCTTTTCAATATTCTAGAACCAAGTATATTAATATAAGGCATCACTTCATCAAAGTTCATATAGCTAAAGGAGAAATTAAATTACATCATGTTGCTACTAAAAATCAACTTGCATTCATTTTAACAAAACCAATGACTTTTAACACGTTTAGTACTTTAAGAACCATATTAGAAGTGATTGATCTTAATGCTTAAATTGAAATTCTGTAAACTTTATTTATTGTATTGGTATGTTTGTTTAATTTCTCTGTTTGTTTGTTTTTATGTATTTGTTTATATGTTTTTATTTTGTTTATTGTGATTTTTTTCATTGAGCATTTTATTGTTAGTCTTATTTTTTCATTTTTGTATGTCATTGGATTTCAAGTGATTGATTTTGAAAAGGTTTTCTATTTATCATGTCTTATTTTAAGAATTATCTTCATATTGTATAAAATATTTTTCGTACTCTACAAGTTTCATAGCATGTACATGATAATTTTTTTAGTTGAGCACATGAAACTTAGTTTTTCATTAAATTTTGTATTGTACGATGTCATCATCATCTGTACAAACCATGCTGTTTTGTCTGTATGATTGGGGACGATTTTAAAATGGGTTCAATTATATTTTTCCTAATCATACATATAAAATCACATTTCATTTGTACAATCCTGTTGTCAGTTTTTCATGTAGATGAACCTAACTGTCATAAAATGATCTTTAATATTTTGATCATCCTAGACAAATAAGTGCTCGTCTGTACGATCTAATGGTAAAAAAAAATGTATAAAAGGATGCATGAGAAATTATATTTTACAAAAAGCCGTTTCTTTTTTGTCGTATTTGTACTGTATGATAAGTCATTTTTCTTTAAATAGAAGGGTCTTGCATATGTTTTTCTTCACATTGTCATTTATTTCCAAACCTTCTTGAGTTGAGACTTTAGGAATACCTAGTTGTAGCAAAACGTCCTCACACTTCTAAGGTAACATCCTCCCAATCTGGTAGTGACAACAATTTTCTTTCTAAAGAGAATGAGGAAGCTTTTGATAGGTATTTTGCTACCAAAATAACGCCTTCTCGATTTTTATTCAAAGTGATATTAATTTTTTGTTCGTGCCCCTATTTACCTCAACCCAATTTTCCTCATTCTTACTCTGATTTATGCTTACCATCGTGAAACCTTTCAAATATTCCTTGCTAACATGAACGTAAACCAAGACCACACAAGGATTACCTCTTATATTTTCAAGAAATAAGTAGAAATCACTAAGGAAGATTTAGGTAAGTTCCTTCACCTAAGAACCCAAGGAGTTAGAGCTCACACCTTAACCACAAGAGCAGACTTTAATTTGTCTGAAATAAATCAAACTATTAGAGGTGCTACCCAAATGAGTCATCTGTCTCATGTATACCTTTTAATCAAAATGCCTAGATTATTCAACATGTTTTGAGAAGCTCAATTATCCAAAAGATGATGATCACATAAACTTGACTCCTCTTTTTTCCACTATCACCTACCTAATTATGACTAAAACTCCTTTTGATGAAGCCTAATTAATAATGGACTACATTTATAAACTTTCTACTATTAGACAACCTTACAATATAAGGAATAAGAATGTGGCTTTAGGATACTTAATTACTTATATTTTAGAGAAAAAGTACAATATAATTCATCTTGATCCTCCCACTAAACTTCTCATCTACTTTACTGTTGCCTCTTTTCATGCACTCTATAGTTTGGATCAATGTTCTGGGGAAGAAGATTTCGAGGGAGAAGAAGGAGCCTCAGCTCCAGCACCTGCACTTGTGTTGGACTGATCAAAACTTCTTTCAAGAAATGGTCTAGCAATTTGACAGACTTAAAACTCATTTTGATCAATGATTTAATAAATTTGAGGCTCATCTTAATCAGCAGGATGCCAAGTATAATGAGGATATGGGGTGGATTAAAGGGCAATTTGACTCAATTAACAGTAATACAACTACAATCCATAGCTACTTCATGATGTCCAACCTTCAACCACTTCCACACTAAGGCCCCTCATGATATTAGATGTACTTTTGTGTTATATTTGCTTATGTGATCTTTGTACTAGTTCTTGAGATGCTTTGTTTGTTTATGATTTCACATGCTTTTATTGTGAATCCAGTTTATATCAGATAGTTGATGTTTATGTATATTTTGAGAAATGAATGAAATGAAGGAATGTTGTCTTGACATGTAATAAAATTCCATTTCTTGAAATATTTATGTTTTTAGAGAAAAATTTTTTGTGTTTGATCTTTAGAATGAAAATTTTAATTAGTTTGTTCTTAAAATTAATTTCCTTATAAAATTTAATCTCTCAAAATTTTAAGTTATATTATGACTGGATGTAAATTAGAAGTTCAATTTTATGTTAAAAAAAGAGATCAATTCCATGTTCTTGTAGATAAGTATTACTTAGTTATAATTGTTACAAGATTGATACTACAGGAAAATCACGTATTACCGGAAGATTTTTGGCAGAAAATTTTTCATTTTCCAGCAGATTTAATAGTTTTCATGCGGATTTCCGATGAAAATTTTTTCAATGGTAAGGCGCGCGTCAAAAAAAAATTTGGTGGGAAAAATTTGACAAAAAAAGTTTCTAGCATAATTTGGCCGCCAGAAAACTATCAGGCGGCTGTCCGGTGGTAAAATTCCATCAGAATAAAAAATTTAACAAAATCTGAACTGGCCAAAGAAGAATAGCCCACCAAGAAGCCCGAACTAGCTCACCCGCCTATTGCCAGCCAGAACCCGCCTCCTGCCAGCCCATACCCGCCCGAGCCCTCTTCCGCCAGCCAGAACCTGCCTCCCGTAAGCAAGTTTGCTATCACGAACCAGACCTGAACCCACTCTCGCCAGCCCGAACCAGCTCTCGCCAGCCCAAACCCGTGCCCCCCACCAGCGCACTTGCCAGCCTGAACCTAGGCTCGCCCGCATGAGCCACTAGGTAGTCCGAACTCACACTCGCCAGGCAGCCTAAACCCACCTGCGATAGCCCCATGCGTCCCTTCCTGGAGTTTGACCCCCAACCACTTGGATGAATTTCATATAGTCTTCCACTTTGTTGTAGCGCAAAATGTGCCAAAATATTATATATTTCTTATTTAAATACAATTAAAAATATTAAATTTAAAAAATATATATATAAAAATAATAAATAAGTAATTTAATAATTTAATTAATTATTAATTTAGATAAAAAAAGTTATTAAATTAATTAGTAATTTAATAATTCATTTTAATAATTTAATTAAGATAAGTTAATAAATCTTTAATTAATTAAAATAAGATATTAAGTTAATAATTAACTAAAATAAATTATTCAATTAATAATTAACTAAAATGATATATAAAATTATTAATTAATTAAATCATGAAAATATATATTTTAAAAAATTATTAAAATCCATAAAAAAATTCATCGAAAAGTCTGCCAGAAACAAATACGTCGCAAAATTTATGTCGAAAATATTTCATTATAATTCATTGGAAATCTGTAAGAAAATCTGGCGAAAATCAGTCTGCCAGAATGCCGCCAGAAAATCTGACGGTAATAAGCTATTTTCTTGTAGTGTGATGTCTTATTTTTATTTTATTTCTTTTTCAATTTGTTAATTTTTGTTAATTATTCAAATTTGAGATAATATTTATTGATATTGAAAAGATCAAAAATATCAAAAAATGCACAAAGCATGCCAAACTTGAAAAGATGCAAAAATTGTGCCACTTATTTGGAAAATATGCGCAATGTTCGCCATAGTGAAAAGAGGCATAATGTTAGCCCACATATAAAAGATGCACAAAGTGAGCTATAAAAATAGAAAAGATGTGCATTGTCGCCAATCAAAAAATATGTATTGTTATTTCAATTATCGTTCTATATCTTATTAAAATCTACATATTTGGCAATAATCTTAACTATTGAATTAGAAACTAATAAATTTTTATTTCATCTTTTTTGCAATAATTATTTTTATTCAATTTGTCTAAAATGAATAGTGAACCTAATTGACATTTCTTATCTTAGTTGTTCTTTGACTTAAAATTTGAATTTTTTTCTTTTAGCATTTGGAAGTTAATGTTGTATTTTCAATCAATTTAAAATCTTTTTCTTCTTCAACTACTTTGATTTATCCATAAAAACTTTTCATTTCAACTTGTACTTCCCTTTTTGTGGTAGTCAAAAGGGGGAGTCATTAGTAATGTTTCACTACAGGAAAATCACTGATTTCCGGCGGAATTTTCCGGCGGCTTTCCGACGGCCATGTTTCCTGTGGCTTTGAGACTTATTTCCGACGGTTTTCCGGCGGTCACATTTCTGACGGCTTTTTAACATTTCCGACGGCTTTTAAAAATTTAATAAAAAAAATGAATAAAATTTTAAACATTTAAATGATTTAACAAAAAATTATTAAAAGTTAAAATAACTATTAACTTAATTTTCATCTTAAAATTAATTAGTTAGTTATTTTTTATTTTAAATTAATTAGTTTTAATTTTTTATAATTATAGTTTTTTTATTTCTGTGGGGATATAGTTTAAATAATAAATATTTACAATTTAAATGTATTTTCTTCTTCAGCAAAGCGGTCCGTCGTTTGAAATTCCACATAAGGAACCGCTGTTCGAACCTTGCCTTGCACGCTAGAGCTCTAAGCGCGCGCGGGGAGCTGTGTGGGGGGAGCTGGCCGGAAAGCGGGAGCGGGGGGGGGGGGGGGGGGGGGGGGGGGGGGGGGGGGCTGCTACCGGAGTGCGAGAGCGGGGGTGGCTACCGGAGCGCCGGAAGGTTGAGCCGCGGGAGCGGGGTTGGCTGCCGGAGCGGGATTTATTTATTATTTTTATTTGATCGGCGGTTCAAGACCGCCGGTAAGCCGCCGGACAAAATTACCGCCAGAAAAAATCACCGGAATTCATTTTCCTATGCCGTTTTTACCGGCGGTAATTTAACTGCCGGAAAACCGCCTGAAAACTACAAAACTGCAAGAAAAGGTTCAATTACCGCCGGAAAAGGCCGCCGGAAATGGGTGATTTTCCTGTAGTGTTTGATGTATGTCTTTGATTGTTTGATGTATGTTTGTATGTATGTGTTGTGTTGTGTGTCAAATTATGTTAATGTGTGGATATTTTGTGTTTTATTTCGTGTTTTGCTAATGTGTGTATGTTTTGTATTTTTGTTTTTGTTGTTTTAAATTTAGTTTTGTTTTAGTAGTATTTTCTTGTTCTTTTTAATATTATGTTTTATGTTTTTGTGTTTTGATTTTCATGGGAACCCCTTGTTTTAAATTAGTCATTTAGTTAGGAGGAGCTTAGGAGAAAATTTAGCTTAAGAGTTAACTCAACCAATAATTATTTTGACATCATCAAAAAGGGGAAGATTGTCATAACTTAGTTTTTCAAATCAATGTTTTTATATCATGTGAGTTTTTTTGTATAATAAAATATTATTATGTTGATTACTTTTTCTCCTAGCTCATATTGGAAAAATTTTGTTTGTGTTTTTTGTGTGTACTAATATTTCAGGAAAATCATACTCCAGATTGCCTAAGACTTTAAGATAGATTAGATTAGTGTTACTTGTGATTAATGTCTATAATTTTTCTTTTTAGTTGAGTCTGAGAGCGTGTGAGTGTAATTGGGTAACCGAGCACACACACTGGTGGATTGAGTCAAAACTTATACTTTTAAAATTGATCATATTGTACGATTATTGAATCAAACTGGATGTTTTATTCAATGAATGTTCCTTCACATAAAAGTTAATCAAATCATGAATTTGATAATTTTCTTAAATTATTCATATTGTACGAACATTGGTTCATACAGACGACATCTAGAGTATGAAATGGTTACGTACTAGTTCATCCTGAACAAACTCCAAATTTGATGAGCTGATCATATTGTATGTTCATAGTTTCATACAAATGATATTCATAGTATGAAATAGGTGCGTACCAGTTGGTCCATACAAACAGGTAAATTTTTTAAAATGTTCATACAATATGATAATAGTTTCATACAGACGATGTCTAAAGTATGAAATGGATATGTCCATTTTATACTAAATGAAGCATGATTTGGTTAAACTGATTGTTCTGTACAAGATAATTTTCGTACAATATGTTGACTAGTGTATAAAATGCATTCATACAGAATCATACTTGACAGACATATAAATTTTGAACTGTTCGTACTGTACGATGTCAGTTCATACATACGATTGACAGAGTACAAAAATAGGTTCATACAAGTACATATAAGGAATTTTGAACTATTCATATGTATGAAGTGCGATCGTACTATATGATCCAAGACAGTCAAATTGAAATTCTCAGTTGTCAAGACAAGTTTTCATATCTTTCATATTTAAGAGTCCTAAAAACTGACTAACACGATCTACTATGAATTCCTACTATGAATTTCTTTTAAGAGTGCACTTTGAGAGTGTTTGTGAGAGTCTCTTGAGATTGGAGAGTGAGAGATCTCTTATTATAGATTTATGAGGGGATTCACAAGGTTTCCCTACGGTGAGGATCCCTTGTTTGTTCTTCAAAGTTCTTCCCTACTTTATTGAAGTCTCTTAAAAGAAGATTTTTAAAGGAGCGCCGGTACTCTACCGACATCAAGAAGGTGTGGAAGGACAATGGTACTCTGCCGACACCATGAGGGTGTGAAAGGATGACAGTACTATACTAACACTAGGAGGGTGTGAAAGGATTTCAATTCTCTTCAGTCACAAGGAGGGTGAGAAAGGAAGACAATACTCTATCGACACCAGGAGCATGTGAACTGATGCTGATTCTCTACTGTCACCAGGAGGGTGAGAAAGGATAATGATACTCTACTGCAATAGGGTTGGTGGAAGAGAGGTTATTGTAATGGCTTCTCCGCCTTCCTCTGGAAGCAAAAAGAGAGTGAATTTGGTATAGTGAAATACTTGAAGAGGGAGTCTTTAAGGATTGGACATAGGTTTAATTGGACCGAACCACTATAAATGAAAGTGTTCTTCTTTTTTTTTTACTGTATTTTTATTGTTGTGTACTTTTAATTTTATGGTTAAAAATTTTATTTTGAGAAAATTTGTCATTGTGCTTAATAACTTAAATCAATTTTCTTAATTTACCAAGATAATTTTAATTTACCAATTCACCTCCCTCTTGCTTAGCCTTGAAACAAACTTAATAGGCATAACAGCTTGTTAGACTTTCAATTTTGACATATTATTTGAATGGGCATGGATTAACATAAGAGTTTAGAAGTACAATCAAAATTTAGATGGAGGCTAGCAAAAAATTTGAACAATAATTCAGAATTGAAGAGGAAATAAAGCGTAAGCATGAATATAAGAGTAGTGCGGGATAAGAGGTCTAGTCATTTAAAATTCAACATTGTTTACTGGATGGATTAATCCCTACATATTTTTAGTGAGTATAAGCAGCTTTATTAACTACTTAATGAAGATAGACTACACTCCTAGAAGAGCTACTTGTGAGGGCACAACATTGTTTACCACCCGCCATAGTAAAAAAATGATTGCTTGAATGAGCATGAAGGGAATTAAAAGTTTTGTGTTAAGAAAAAACTTAAGGTCAGGAATATTGTTCAGGATGATCGTGAGATCAACCAGGACAATGAGGTGCAATAATGTTGTCCAAGCGATTGTCCAAAAAAGTTTGTCTTATCATCCAAGATGATCATATATCATACTAGATGATTAAACAGAGGATGATCGTCCTGAGGAGTCATCATGTATGACCGTTGAATAAAGTGATCATCTAGGATGAACACGTGGATTTTTTGGGATGATGTTTAATAATGGATCAACCTAACAACATTCAAATCATCCAAATGCTTTTGCCACCTTTAATGTATAGTATGATGGAGGAATTATATGGGATGATCAACAATAATTGGTTCATATCAATCGTTGGATGTGTCAGAATCAAAGAGATGAATTTTTGTTCATATCATATAAAATGATGTGCATCATCCTTAACTATGTGAATAGAACAAAATAATTTTAATATATGGAAAGTGGTGATCGATATTTTTTTCTAGATACAAAAAAATACAAAGAATATAAAACAAGAAAAAATAAAAAAATAAAATAAATCAATAGTAGAAGAATTTTTTTAATTGATTAACATTTAATTAATGATAAATTTTCCTTATGATTGGTTCAAAATTTGTAAGAAATGAATTAACAAACCTGAAATCCAAAAAAGGGTTAAATAATTGATCTTATTAACCTCAGCTCATACTCCTTATAGGATAAAAATCTTTTGAAAGAAAAAATCTAATTCAAAAAAAAAATCAGATAAGAAAAGTGATATATTCATATTTCAAAAAAAATATCTGATAGAATAATATAGCAGAGTAATCAATCAAAATTATGAGTTTTAAAAATCAAGTGTTTAACAATATCGAGTGGCACATGAATTCTTTTAAGATTTTAAGATTTTAAAAAGAATGAAGCTTATTTTTATGGGCTCATTTGTGCATCTTTTTTAGTTAACTAGCGCACTTTATGTATCTTTTAATTTTTGATACACTTTGATATATCTTGTAATTTATTGGCGGTCATTGCATATCTTTTTTATTTTCTTTTTTGCTCATTTTATTCCTTATGCCATTTTTGCATGCTGGCTTCCTTCGAAAATCTTTAAAGACTCTCAGTTGTAAGATTATCTTCTAGGTATAAGATAAGAATTCTCAATATCTAATATAAGGAAGAATAAACTACAAAATAGAATCATATTCATATGATAAATGCAACAACTTGATCAAGAAAAGCTTGAAAGTAATTTAATGACTTTAAGCATTATTCATATGATATAGATTTCTCTAAGAAGATTAAAAGATCTAAATTTTTAAAGTACAATTTTTAATTATAAATAGATTTTACTTCAAAAAGAAAAATACACAACTAATAGAGTTAGAGGAAGAGAGACAATCATCAATGTTTCTTCCCTTATCTAATTTAGAAAAGTCAATGATAGCTTACAAATTTTAAAACAAAAAGCAAGACAAAAATATTATTTAAGATATCAACATCAGTAATAACCATTAATCTAATTAAAAAAACTAAAGGAAAAAATAATAGAAAAAAGATAAAAGAAAAATAGAAGTACATAAATATAAACAAATATACAAATAAAAAAAATAGAAAATAAAAAGCAATGATTTCAAGCAATAATATTTATGACACCTAAGCTGATTCTTAAGATGTTGAAAGTTTCAAAGGCTAGTGGTTTTATAAAGATATCAGTAAGTTGGTTTTGAGTGGCTATATGGTGTAACTCTATGTCTCTTTTAGTAATATAGTCCCTAATGAAGTGGTGTCTTATATCAATATGTTAGATCATAGATTGTTAGATTGGATTCTTTGAAATGTAGATGGTACTATATTATCACAGAGGATTGAGATTGTGCCTACAGGTAAACCTAAATCAAGATTTTTTTTAATTTAACAAAAAGACTTGGGCGACATAACTTCTTAAGGTAATGTACTCAGCTTTGGCAGTGGATAGCATAGCTGATTTATATTTTATATTAGATCAGGAGACTAAGAATTGTCGTATGTATTGATAAGTTCTAGAAGTGCTTTTTTTATTAACTTAGCATCCCGTAAAATGTTAATTAGAATATCATATAATTTCAAAAGAGGTGTTAATCAAAGGATACCATATTCATAAGTCAAGGGTTCCTAAGTGAAACTTAAGAATTATCTTAATGACAGTTAAGTGAGACACTTTTGGATTAGCCTGAAATCTTATATAGAGATAAATACAAAATATGATATTAGGTCTGTCAATAGTCATTTAAAGAAGTGATCTAATTATTCCTTTGTAATTATTTTTGTTAATAGATTTTTCATTTGAATCCTTATCTAACTGAACAGTGGAACTCATGGGAGTGTTGATTGACTTTACTTTATGTATCTCATATTTCATAAGGATATCCTTAATATATTTTGATTGACTAAGAAAGTTCTATCATCCTTCTGACTTATGTGAAACCCTAAGAAGTAAGTCTGTTCTCTCAACATACTCATCTCAAATTCCTCACTCATTATTTTTAAAAATTATTCATAAAGACTTTTATCAAAAGATCTAAATAGAATATCATCATCATAAAATTAGACAATGAATAATTCATCTCCTATATTTTTCAAAAAAATAGCGGTGTCTATGCAATCCCTTAATAAAATTTCTTTATAGTAGGAATGTGCTTAGCCTTTCGTACCATTCCCTATATGCTTGTTTAAGTTTATATATTGCCTTTTTAAATTTGAATGAATGATTAAGAAATTATAAATTTTCAAAGTCTGGGGATTGTTTAACATACACATCTTTTTTTATCACCCCATTCAAAAAAACACTCTTTTTATCCATTTAATATAGTTTGAATTACTTAAAACAAGCAAAGGATAGTAGCACTCTAATGATTTCCAATATAGTTATAACGGTAAATGTCTCTTCAAAATTAATTCCTTCTATTCGATTATACCCCTTAGACACCAATTTTGTCTTATTCCTCACGACTACAAAAAAAATCATTCATTTTATTTTTGAAAACATATTTTATTCCAACCATACTCTGGTCCTTAGGTCCTCTAACTTGCTCCCAAACTTCATTCCTTATAAATTGATTTAACTCTTCTAACGTGGCCATGATCATGAATTCATCAGATATGGCTTGATTTAGGTTGGTGGGTTTAGTAATTGAAATTATGGTAGATTGGTTTACCTCTTTTCTATGTCCTTACCTTATTCTGACACCTTTAGATTAGTCTCCAAAGATTAGTTCTTTAGGATGACTCAAAGAATATCTCCATTCTCTAGGCAAAGTATTTTCATATTCTATCATTTCCTCCAGATTTGCAAATTCTAATCCTTGGGTGACTTCTACAACCTCTTCTTCTTTTACTCTAGATCCTCTAGAATTATCAGATTCATCAAATATAATATGAGTGGTCTCCTCAACTACTAGTATTCTTTATTGAAGACTCTAAAACATTTCCCAACACTTGAGTACCCTTGGAACACTCCTTCATCAGATTTTGGGTCAAACTTTCCTAGTTGAGACATACCATTATTCATAATGAACACTTCACATCCAAAGACATGGAGGTGTGAGAGGTTGGGTGTCCTACCCTTCTAAATTTCATAGGGTGTCTTATTCAGTTTGGATCTAATATTTACTCTATTCAAAACATAACAGGTTATATTCACTGCTTCTATCCAAATTTATTTTGGAAGTGAGTATTCAGCTAACATGGCTCTAGTGGCTTCTACTAGAGTCATGTTCTTCCTTTAAACTATCCCATTCTGGTGAGGGATTCTAGGAGCTAAAAGGTTATGATTTATCCCTTGCTCCTTACAGAAAGATTCAAAATTTTCATTCTGAAATTCTCCACCATAATCGCTATGAATGGTTAGAATTTCATAACCTAGCTTCCTCTGAATCCAAGTGGAAAAATACTTAAACTCTTCGAATGATTCACTTTTATGAGATATGAATCTAACCCAAATAAACTTCAAATAATTATTAACAATCACATACCCAAAGACTTTCCCTTCTAAGCTTGTAGTGCTGAAAGATCCAAAGAGATCCATATGTAGGACTTCTAAGGGTTTGCTAGTGTTTATGTCCTTAATTGAGTGGAAAAAGGATTTGACTTGTTTCCCTAATTAACACGTATAATATAGATGATCTTCTATTAATTCTAGTTTGAGAATTCCTCTCACTAAGTTTTTTTGGGTGATTTTCCAAAGGTTTTTCATGTTTGCATTACATAATATCCTATGCCACAACCAAGATTCATTAGCTTCACTTTTAAGAAAAAAGTAGTGTCATATTTAATATAATTTGGATCAAGCATGTAGACATTATTAATTATCCTTCCCTATAAAATAGTTTTATCATTCAAAATTATGATGTAGCTAATAGATATAAAATTATCGTTGAAGCCTTTACACAGAGCTGGTTTATGCTTAGCAGGTTATGTTTCAAGCCATCTACCAATAAAATATTTTTATTGATCAAATTTTTAAAGTTGCTAATTATACCTGACCCCACCACTCTATTAGTGGTGTTATCTCCAAGTGTTTCCTTGTCTCCTGCCTTGACCTCCAGCGAAATGAATTGATTTACATCTCCAATTATATTCCATCAGCATCCATTGTTCATATACCACATGCTCTCATAAGGCCTTGTATGAGAAAACACCTATAAAATCATCAGATGTTAGACTAAGGAATCCAAACAGGTTTGGGTCCCTTCTTGTGGAAAGAAGAATGAAATGCATGCATGATATACTATGAATTTTGAGCTTTTGGTCTCCACACCAAATGTGTTCTATGGAGAACAATGCAAGTGTGGGAGATATGCCCCAGCAAACCATAAGAAAAATATATAACTCCAGGAAAATGATTTAATATTCTACTCGGGTTATTGTGCCTCTTCCTATGTTTGAATAGTGCATTTTGATTTGATGGATTATCAAACTCAAGTATTATAGGTGGTTTTTGTTTTCTTTAAAGTAATTAATTTAGCTTCTAAAAACTTATTTGCATTTTCAAGAATTAATTTTTCTATTTTTAAAGCATGCTCCCTACTATTTAAATTAGTTGCAAGAGTATTTAAGTCTAAGTCCTTATATGTATTTTATAGTTCAACATGTAAACTTTTTAATGAATCATGCTCATTAGTTAAATCAAGGTGATTTTTAATCAATTCATCACTTAAAGTCATATGATTGCTATATAAAGCGGAATGATCATTTCTAAGGCATTCATGCTCTTTCTATAGAGTTAAAAAATTAGTTTCAAGACTGCATGCTATTTCTTGAGATTGCTATATAAAGAATAATTTTTTTTAGAAACTTTAAGTAATTGATCATAAGTAATCTCACATATCTCTTCTTGATCATAGTGATTAACATGTTCATCAGCCATTAAGCACAGGTTTGTTACCTCCTCTTCTGCTTCAGTTTCAAAGGAGTCTGATGCTGAGTCCACCAAGAATGCCTTTTGGATCTTTTTATTATCCTTATTGAACTTAGTTTTTCCTCACCCTTCTCCTTACATGGGCGAGCTTTCAGAGTTGGGAAATCTGACTTCATATGCCCTAGTTTCTTGCATTTAAAACAAATATCATCATAAAAAAACTTTATAATTTTTATTATTCTTACCTTTATTCCATTTTTAATAATACTTTTGCTTTTTCCTCAAGAAGCTCTTGAATTTCCTTGTTATTAAAGCACTGTCATCATTTTAGAACAAGAAACATCATTGTAAGAATCATTAGCCTTTAAGGTTTTAGTTTTCCCCTTCTTCTTCTCACCTGCATCAAGCTACCTTTGATTCACTCCTTACTCATAAGAAATAAGTGATCCAAGTAAGTTATTGATTGAATAAATATTCAAATCCTTAGATTCAGTAATAGCAGTCATTTTTGCATCAAAAAAAGATGATAAACATCTTAAAATATTGTTAACTTTTTCATACTTTATGAATTCCTTTCTAAGGCATACATGGATGTAATAATTTGAATAAACAAAGTATACATCTCTAAAATTGATTCGCTAGGTTTCATGCAAAAAAGTTCATAATCATGTAAAAGAATGTTTAACCTAGATTATTTAACTTCATTTATACCTCCATATGTTATGCATAATTTTTTCCCAAATTTCATTTTTAGTAGAACAAGTAGAAATGCGCATATAATCTTCAGATTTTAAGGTACACAAAAACTAGTTCAAATACTTAACATTCAGTTGTGCAAGATCTTTATCTTTAATAGTCCAATCAACAAGAAGAAATTTTAGTTTTAACACTATTTACTAATCTAAAAGGTTCAGAATAACATTCCTTAACAAGAAACCACATACGATAATCAATTGATTGCGTAAAAGTGGACATATGAGTTTTCTAAAAATAAAATATAATATTATCAAATAGAGGTGGTCTAATAATTGAATAACCTTCCACAGCGTTTCTATTTCCAAAGTTAACCATGGTTTAAAATTTAAAAGTTTTTTAAAAATTGATTTTATTAATCCCGCTCTGATACCAATTAAAAGTTTGTGAGGGGTGTTAAACTTTAAAGAACTAGCCGTGGCTAACCAAGAGGGGGGGAGTGAATTGGTAGTTTTAAGAAATCTTAAACAAAAAAATCTTTTTAATCTTTTTAAATATTTTAAAATAAAATAATAGCTCTAGATGTCGAAGAAAATTAATTTTCACTATAACAATACAATAATATATTTCAATACAGAATAAATAAATAAAAGTGTAGAAATAATAATGCAGTGAAAGTAATATCTAACATATCAAATTTTATAGTGGTTCGGTCAAATCTAATCTTTGTCCACTCCTAGGAGACCCCCTCTCCAAGTATTTCTCTAGACTAAAGTGACTCTCATTTTTCTCCAACAACAAGGCAGAGAAGCCTGTACAAAATGTTTCCATCGACATAATGAGGTAGACAACCTTAAATCCATTTACTCCGTCCTGGCATAGGTAGAGAACCCGAGAATCATTTTACTCCCTCCTAGAGTAGGTAGAAAACCTAGATCTAATGCTGAAGATGATCTCCCTTGAGCTACCAAGGAACCAGTGAAGCAACTCGAAGAAGATAACACCTTGCTTGGAATAACCTTTGTGAATCACTCACAAAATTTTTCTCACAAGAATCCCTCTCTCTCTCTCTCTCTCTCTCTCTCTCTCTCTCTCTCTCTCTCTCTCTCTCTCTCTCTCTCTCTCTCTCTCTCTCTCTCTCTCTCTCTCTCTCAAGCTCTCCCTCTTCTTTTTCTAAGCTCCCTATTGGATCAACTCCACAGCAAAAAATTAACCCAAGGTTTAATACCTTATCTTTTGGCCAAAGTATATGTCAAATAATTTGTTGTCAATCAGAGAATGGTCAAAGATATTTCCCATCTCTCAGGAATTCACCACATTGAAAATGAGTCCCTCAAAGAGTACTTTCAAAGATTTTCTACTAAGGATCAACAAATTCTAGGGTTGGACCCAAAACTACTGAGAGGAGTTTTCCTTGAAGGGCTCCATCCTGGCCCCTTTTACTCAACACTCATGCGAGACACAATCTATTCATATACTAATTAGATCCACTGTGTAGAGGCATAAATCTCACCTAATGAAGCCATTAATGCTCATAGAAATCAATTTGAGCAAAAAAATGAGAACCACAAAAGTGTATTTGAGATAGAGAATCCATCCTTATAGCAAAAGAAGCAAGGAAACTATAATTTAGCCCTACAGCCCTCATAGCAAGGTTAATAGCCTCAACAAGAAAATGAGTATTAAAGTTTGTTAGGGATGTTAAGCCCTTATCAACTAGCCCAAAGCTAACCAAGAGGGAGGTGGCAGTTTAAAAATTCTTTAAAACAAAATTAACAAACCAAAGTTCACCACAACAAAAATAAAAAGTGCAGAAATTAAATGCAAAAAAATTAGTAAAAGCACAAAGAGATTTATAGTTGTTCGGTCAATGTGACCTTCATCCACTCCCAGAGGCACCCGCCTAGTATTGCACTAAACTCAGTGACTCTCCTTTTGCTCTCATAGCAAGGCGGAGAAACCTTTACAAAACCTCATTTCCACCGACACCGGTGAAGCAGAGAACCCAACTTCTTTTGCTTCCTCCTGAAGCAGGCAGAGAACCTTGACCGATTTTTGAAGTAGACCTCCCTTGAACCACCCAAGGACAAGGGATGATGATCGGAGAAGATGACTTGGAACTTTGCTTGGAGCAATCATCACAAATTCCCCCTTATAAGTTCCTCTCCCTCTCTCCCTCTCCTCTAGGGTTTTTCAGGTCAAGACAGTAGCAAAAGATGTTCTAAAGGATAGAACAAGAGCTTTTAAATAAAAGAGCTTTGGAATAGCTCATTAATTGCAACTTGCCAAATTTATCATCCAGGATGATATAAATATCATCATGTACGATTAGTGTAATTTAAGCCTAATCAGCCCGGGCGATCTGAGATAATCAGCATAAATTTGTTCATATCATCCAGGACGATTAAATACCATCATGTATGATTAGTTCAAATCATAGAATATAGGCCAGGAAATTGCTCTGAAAAAAGGTCTGTACGTTCCAAAAATAGCTTGATTGTCTGGGACAATCTCAGGATCGTCCTGAACGATTAGTTCAAAATTGAGGAAAATCATCCACAACATCGCTCTGAACAAGACCTGTCCAATTCTTGATCGTCAAGGAGCAACTAAAGTATTTTGTGTTGATCTGCCCATTGATCCTGAGATCATCTAGGATGATGTGATCATATTAATCAAACCTTAATTGCTTTTCTTAATTATCAGATTAATTTAGGCATAATTGTGATTCATCATCCAGGCCAATGTAATGAATCATCCTGGATGATGTCCAAAAATAAATAATACCTAAATAGATATGGCGAATGATTCTTTCTGATTTGAGCCTATCTTCCCGTACAATACAAATATCATCCAGGATGATGTGTTTAATGACGGCTGCCTAAACTAAGATGCCCTAATTAGTGTTTCTATTTTTAGCAGATCATTCAAGATGATGTTAGGATCTGCCAGGATGAGGTGATCAAAATAGAGAACTCTAATCAACATATAGAAAATTTCCCATGTGTCTGTGTGCAAGGTTACTTAGCATCAGGAACCACTTTGTTTTACAAAAGTCTCAAGAAAGGAAAAATTACAAACTGACTCAAATTTAATTTACCAAATCTTGAGCTTGGCTTGAGTTGCACTCGATCTTGTGGACCTAAAAATTAGTAGGCAAAGCAGTCATAAAAAATTATGAATGTTTTCTATCATCAAAAGTCTAATCAGATTTTCAAAAATCTCTCCCTTATTTATGATGGCAAACCAAAAAATAATCTAAATAGTTTAAGCAATAGTGAGAATAAACAAAACGTAGTTTTAACTATCCAATTGCAGAATCAAACTACAGAACTAACAATACAGTAGATCACTCCCCCTTTTGACATCTCAAAAAGGAGGATGAACAAAGCAGAAAACTAAACAACAAAAATAAAAACAAACTACAACATGAAAACATCATAAAAAGAAAACTAGTAAAACGATGGCTCCTGATCATCTGAAAAAGGAGATGGTTGTGGTAGTGGCTACTGAAAGTAGTTAGACAGTGTGGCAAATTGTGTCCCAAACCAGGCCATGTCTTGGTTGTGCTGGTGCTGCATGCAAATAATACCCTCAGTATGTTGCTGCTCCTGCGCAGCAACGTAAGACTCAAAATTGGTCTCCCACTGATCGAATTGCTCCACCAACTGATCTAGTTGAGAGTACTGACAGAGCAGGGCAGGTGCAAGAACAAGAGCGGGAGCCTCCTCCTCCTTGGCCCTCTGAGCTTCCTCACCCCTTGGGTGGAGACGAGTACTGTGAAGGACATCGAAAGAATTATTTAAGTAGAAGGCAGGCTGATAGTTAGGAGGAGCAGGATATTAGAGGTTATATTTGGTTTCTAGAACATATATAAAGATATGTCTTAGGTCAATATTTGGCTTCCTCATATGACCTGGATCTTGAATTGAATTCAAGTGCTTGATGTAGTGAAAGATTAGATCAGTTACATTGAATTCTCGATGGGCCAAAATGTAGGTGGTGGTGATCAAAAGTAAAGGAGTAATGTGGATGCGATCACCAGCTTTTGGAATTATGGATGTGTGAAGGATATGTTGGATAGTCCTAGCATCTTTGAGAAAGCTACTAGTTTCTCCAACATAAAAGTGGGCAGTGGTGTTGCGATGAAAGTGGTTGGCTGGGGCCGAGTCATAATCAGGGTCAGAGCAAAGAGTGTTAAGTTTATCCTTGGTGGTGGAATGATGTAAAAGTTCAACGCAGTCCTGGTATGTGATCTCGATGAAGCGTCGATTCACATATGATCCAAGGGAAGTAAAGGCAGAATTGATTCGGAGGCTAACGAAGAACTCAAAGAGATGCTTGGAATTGAAAGGGATTGCAAGGGTAAGAATGAAGCACAAAGAAGTGTGAGAGAACAAGTCAAGTATCGTATATGACAGATAGTTTGGGTTGACAGACAGGGAGACAGTGATGCTGGCCATCTGTATCGTTGGTAGGCAGCTTGATCATCTACCTCCAGGAATCAACGGTCCAGAGTATCCCTCAAAGAACTTCTAGACGGGTGATGAGATTATTTTCCTCCAGCCATTATCAGAAGGTAGATCAGAACAGCAAGAGTAAAAGGTGGTTGGAGAAGTTTTTGAGTGAGAAAAAAGGTGGAAGGGTTGATTTAAAAGAATCGGATGGATCATCCAGGACGATCATAAGATCATCTAGGCTAATCCAGTGCAGTTAGTGCAGCTGGACGATTGGTCAAAAAAGATGGTCATATCATCTGGGACGATCAGATATCATCCGGGAAGATTAGACACAGGCGATCATCCCGAGGCGACAATCCAGACTACCGTTGAAAAAGAATATCGTCTAGGATGATTAGGTGGATCATCCAGAATGATGTCCAATAATGGATCGTGCCAGCCGAATTTAAAACATTTAAAATGCATGCCACGTGTATTGTCTAGGAAGAACAGGTGGATCGTCCGGGACGATTCTCCAATAATGGATCGTACTGGCTGAATTTAAGGCTCATTTAAATGTATTTCCATGTGTATCATCCAGGATGAACAGTGGATCATACGGGATGATGTCATTACAGAAATCATTATCCAGGACAAAAAAGGGTAGTCCAGGATGATCACAGATGATTGAATCAGATATCGATCATATCGTCCAGGATGATAATAAATCATCTAGGACGATGAAGAACAGAAAAGTCAGAACATTCAGCAGATGGGTGTTTTTGAAGAGAATTGAACAGATCATCCGGGATGATATGACAAAAAGTGAAAAATAGAGGATGGATGGAGATGATCAGAGAAGGCCAAAAAACATTAAGATCAACTAAAAATAAAATACGAAAAAGACATAAAAACTAACAAAAAGTAAAGGTTTTTTTTAATAAAGGAATGAATATGACATAGTCTCTATGTGATTGATTTTAAAGACTTGTAAGTCAATGAATTAACAACGTCAAAGATCCAAAAAACTATAAAATATCCGATCATGTTAACTTAGCTCAAATTTCTTTTAGGGCAAAATTGTCTTTTGAAATCAAAAGAACTATCTCAAAAAAACCACTTGGATAAGAATAAGAGATCCATTCAAGACTTGGTTTCAGAAAAATATCTTATAGAATAAAGAATCAAAGTAATTTTTCTCAATCGCAAAATTCGAAATCAATCATTTGAAAGTCTCAAGTCATACTTGAATTCTTCTAAGATTTAAAAGTTTGGGAAAGAGAGAAGAGCTTGCTTTTGATGGGATCATTTTATGCCTCTTATTAATTGTATGGCGCACTTTGCGTAATTTTTTTTAATACACTTTGAGTATATTTTTCAATTTGGTGTCATTGCGCATCTTTTGTGTTTGGCATCATTGGCCACCTTTTTTTTTATTTTTGTAATCAAGATTGTCTTTCAAAAACTCTTAAATATTCTTAGTTGTGAGTATATCTTCTAGATATTAAAAAACTCACTCTCTAACAAAGGGAAGAACATACCATAAACTAAAATAAAAAGTTTTATGAGAAATGCAATTACAGGATAATGAGAAATCTTGAAGTAACATAAAGACTTTGATCATTATAAATATAAGCTAGATTAATGTAGCAAGGTAGAAAAGTTCTTAATTGAAAAATCCATTTGTTAATTTGAGATAGACTTTTGTTTGGAAAAGAAAATTACACCACAAAAATAAGTTAGAGAAAGAGACACAATCAATGGTATTTTTACCCTTTAACAGATTAAGAGATATTAAATATTGACTACAAATTTTCAAAAAATAAAATAAGGCATAAGATATCAATTTAGTGATGGTTAGAAAAACAACTTTAAAAATAATGCAAAAAAAAACCAGCTACAAAAATAAACAAAGAAAAAACTTCAAAAATAAAGTAACAGAAGAAAAAATAAATAGCAGATAAAAGATCAGAAATCAGTAGAATTCAAGTTCATGCATTAATGTCAATCACACCCAATCTAATCCTTAAAGTGCTGAAAGTGTCGAAGGCCCGTGGTTTAGCAAAATGTGAGCCAGTTGATTCTCAGTAGCCACATGGTGTAACTCAATGTCTCCCTTGGTCACATGGTCTCTAATAAAGTGATGCCTTACGTCAATGTGCTCAGTCGTTGAATATTAGATAGGATTTTTAGAAATGTAGATGGCACTAGTGTTGTCATAAAGAATTGAGATCGTGTCTACAGATAATCCTAAATCCAATACCAACTATTTCAACCAAAGGACTTAGGCCACACAACTTCCTAAAGCAATATACTCAGCTTTAATAGTGGAAAGTGCAATAGAGTTTTGCTTTCAACTAGGCCAGAAGACTAAAGATTGTCCTATGAATTGACAAGTTGTAGAAGTGATTTTTTTATCCACCTTACATCCTATAAAACTAGAATCAGAATATCCAATAATCTCAAAAGAAGGGATATGCCTAAGGTACCACTTTCTAAGTTTTGGGTCCCTAAAAGATATCTAAGAATTCTCTTAACTGCAATCAGGTGGGATTCCTTAGGATCAGCTTGAAATCTAGCACAGAGACAAACACTAAACATTATATCAGGTCTGCTAGTAGTCAGGTAAAGTAAAGTTCCACACATCCCTCTGTACTTCTTTTGATCAACAGACTTTCCATTTGGGTCCTTATCCAACTGAACATTGGAGGTCATAGGCGCATTAATTAGCTTGGCTTTATCCATTTTATACTTCTCCAAGATGTCCTTTATCTATTTAGATTGACTTATAAAGGTTCCATCATCTAATTGTCTTATGCTAAACCCTAAAAATTAGGATAATTCTCCCATCATACTCATCTTAAATTCTCTACTCATAATTTTAGAAAACCCACCACATAGTCTATTATCAGAAGATCCAAAAATTATATCATAAATATAGATCTGAACAATGAGAAAATCACCTCCTACTTTCCTCAAAAAAAGGGTGGTGTCTAAGTTCCCCTTAACAAACTCCCTCTCTAGTAAAAATGTGCTAAGCTTCTAATACTAAGCTTTGGGTGACTGCTTCAATCCATATAAGACCATTTTTAATTTGAAAACATGATTTAAAAATAGGAAACTCTCAAAACTTGGGGATTGTTCTATAAAAACATCCTCTTTTATTTCCCCATTTAAAAAGGCACTCTTAATGTCCATTTGGAAAAGCTTAAATCCCTTATAATAGGCAAAGGCTAATAGAACTCTAATGGCTTCCAATTTAGCTACAGGGGTAAAGGTCTCCTCAAAATCTATCCCTTATATTTGGTTGTACCCCTTAGCCACCAATCTTGCCTTATTCCTAACCACCACACCAAAATCATTCACCTTATTCTTAAAGACCCACTTGGTTCCAACTTCATTTTGTCTCTTAGGTCTTTCTACAAGCTCCCAAACATCATTCCTAATAAATTGGTTCAACTCCTCCATCATGGCTAAGATCCAAAACTCATCAGAAAGGGCTTGATTGATGTTGGTGGGTTCAGTCATTGAGATAAGGCAAAGTGGTTCACTTCCTACCTAAGTCCATGCCTAGTTCTAACTCCTTCAAAAGGGTCTCCTAAGATCACTGAAAGTTCGTTAGGGATGTTAGGCCCTTAAGAACTAGACCGAGGTTAACCAAAAGGGGGGGGTGAATTGGTATTTAAAAAATTCTTTAAACAAAAGAATAAAAATCACAAACCAAAGTCACCACAAAAAAATAAGTGCAGAAAATTAAAGTGCGGAAGCAGTAAAAAGAACACAAGGGTTTATAAAGGTTAGGTCAACTTGACATACGTCCACTCCCCGGAGGCGCCCTCCGAGTATTGCACTACCAAAGTATCTCTCCTTTAGCCCCCACAGCTAGGCAGAGAAGCCCTTACAAAAACCTCCTTCTTCCCACCCCGGCAAGGTAGAGAACGCCACTCCTTTTGCTTCCTCCTGAAGTAGGCAGAGAACTTCGATCAATAGCTGAAGCTTACCTCTCCCAACCCTTCTAAGGACAAGAGACTCTAGTGGAAGAAGAAGTGAAATAATACTTGGAGCAACCCTTGTGAACTCCCTCGAAAGCTCCCCCTCACAAGATCCTCTCTCTCTCTCTCTCTCTTGCTCTCTCTCTCTCACTTTTAGGTTTTCTCAGGTCAAGACAGCAGCCAAGGATGTTCAAAAACATTGAACAAAAGCTCTTAAATAGAAGAGCTTCAAAAGAGCTCATTAAATACAACTAGTTGAATTTATCGTCCAGGACGATCATCTTATCGTCCTGTACGATCAGTTCAAATCATAGATGATCAGCCAGAACATCGCTCTGAAAATGAACTAGATGATTGAAAATTGGCTTGATCGGCTAGGACGATCTTCACGATTGTCTCGAATGATCAGTTTAAATTTAAGGAAACTCATCCAGAGCATCGTCTGGAATTCGAGCTGTCTGATCCCGATCGGCCAGAACATCGCCCAAATTTTGTGCTGGCCGATATATATCGTCCATGAGCAACTAAGGGTTTTTGAATAGATCGTCCAGGCTGATCTTGGAATTGTCCAGTATAATGTGATCATATTAATCATCTTTAATTGATTCTATGATTGCCAGATCAATTTAGACATAATTGTGCCATATCGTCCAGGCCGATCCAAGATCGTCCTAGCCGATATCACGATCGTCCAGGCTAAAATACTAAGGACGGCTACCTTAATTAAGGAACCTAATTAGGGTTTCTATTTTAAGCCATATCGTCAAGGACGATATAACTATCGTCCGGGATAATGTGAGTAAAAATAGAAATTCTAAATCACTCAAGTGTGTGTGTGTAGGATTACTTAGCATCAGACACTTCACAAGATTATAATTGTTGCAAGAAAGGGAAAAAAATACAGACTGACTTAGACCTAGTTTACCCAATCTTGAGCTGGCTTTGTTTGTTGTCTGATCTCTTGGCCCTGAAATGTTAATAGAAGAAAACCAGTCAAAGTGTTTGCTAGCATCAAAATCACAATCCATGAAATCAAGTTTACAACAATCTGCCCCTTTTTGATAATGGCAAAGACTTTGATGATTATAGCAGTGTAATTCAAGAATTTTAAAAATTCAGAGTAGAAACAAGTGCAAGTACAAACTAAAGCAACAAGCATAATCAATCAAGTACAAATAATTGCAAGTACAAACTAACATAATTAATAAGTATAAATATATTACTCCCTCTTTTGACATCTCAAAAAGGAGGAGGGAATTAAAAAGTAACTAAAATTGAAAAAGTACAAAAAGAAGGAAAAACAAACATAAGCAACTACAGGAAACAGAATCTAAGACTAGAAAGGTGAGGGACCCTGATCATCAAATGAAGATGGTGGTGGTGGTAGTGGCTGCTAAAAGAAATTGGTCAATGCAGCAAACTGTGAGCCAAACCAAGCCATGTTCTGGTCGTGCTGCTGCTGCTGGTGTGCAGCATAGGCATCAAAACAGGCTACATCCTCATCGTGCTGCTGCTGCTGGTGAGCTACAAAAGTGTCGAATCGGGTCTCCAACTGATCAAATCTCTCTACTAACTGATCAAACTGTGAGTGCTGACGGAGAGGAGCAGGTTCAAGAATAGCAGCGGGAGCCTCCTCCTCCTCAGCCCCCTGAGGTTCCCCATCCCCTAGGTGGAGACGAGTACTGTGAAGGATATTGAAAGAGCTGTTTGAGTAGCAAGGAAGCTGAAGATCGTGAGGAGCAGGATATTGAAGTTGATATTTGGTTTCAAGAACATAAGCTATAAGGTGTCCTAAAGCCGGGTTGGGTTTCCTCTTATGGCCTGGGTCGTGGATTGTTGTCAAATGATCAATGTATCAAAAAATCAAGTCAGTAGCATTAAACTCTTTACGAACCATGATGTAAAAGGTAGTCAGAGAAAGAAGAGGAGTGTTGTAGACACGGTCCCCAGCTTTTGGAGTAATGGAAGTGCAAAGGACATGCTGGATTATCCTAGCATCTTTGACTAAAGAGCTAGTATCTCCAACATGAAAGGGTGTGTTGGTCTGGTGAAGAAAATGATTTGCTGAGGTCCAGTCAAAATCAGGATCTAAGATGATGGTATGCAGCTTATCCCCAAAGGTGGATAGCTGCAATAGTTCAGCACAGTCTTGATATGTAATCTCGACTGGACGTCGATTCACATAGGAGGTCAGGGCTGTGTAAGCAGAGTTTTTGTGAAGATTTGAAAAAAATTCAAGAAGAAGTTCAAAAGAAAAAGAGATTGCGAGGGTAAGAATGAAATAGAGAGAAGTGTGAGTAAAGAGGTCTAATACCAGATACAAGAGGTGGACAGGGTTGATGATTCTGGAGAGAGTGATGCCACATTCCTTATAATGACAGTATGCAGCTTGATCTTCTGCTTCCTGAAAATGAGGGACAAGCATAGCCCTTCAAGTGCTCCTGGAAGATTGTTGAACTTGCTTTCCACCAGCCATAGAAAGAAAATAGTAAGTAAAAGAGAGAGAAGGAGAAGCTTGAGGTGAAAAACAATGGCTGGAAGACTTGAATTTAAAGGAACAGCCACATAGTCCAAGACAATCGTAGAATCGTTCAGGATGATCTGGTTCAATTATTACGTACAGGCCGATTGGTTAAAAAGTCGGTCTGATCGTCCGGGCCGATCAGATATCGACCAAGGCGATTAGACACAGGCGATCATCCCGAGGAGTCAAGACAAACGACCATTGAAAAAGTAGATCGTCCGGGCCTATTAGTTGTATCATCCAGGATGATGCATAATAATTGATCATACCGGTCGAATTAAAACATTTTAAATCTGTGCCATGTGTATCATCCAGGACGAACAGTGGATCGGCCAGGATGATTGTCCATTAATGGATTGTTCGAGGCGATTTTAAGGATTTTAAACATATTAACACGTGGAACAAGTAGGACGATCCAGTGTATCGGTCAAGGCGATGACCATAAATGCATCGGCCAGAATGAAAATTATATCGGCCAAGACGATCAAGATGATTGTAACAGAGTTCGATCAGATCATCCAGGAAGATAAGGTATTGTCCGGGACAATGATCTACAGTAAGCACAGAAAAGTTCAGCAGATGAAATTTTGAAGAGAAATTATCATATCGTCCAGGACGATGTGACAAGAATTTGAAAACAAAGAAAAGATGGAGATGATCAGAGAAAACCTCAAGAATAAATAAAATAAAATAAAAGGCTAAAAATAACAAAAAAAAACAAGCAAAGGAAAAAAATTTGAAATTTTTGTTTTTAACTTTTATATATATTTTTTAGCAAAGCATTCATATGAAAAATTTTTCAAAACATTAAATTTTAGATATTCAAAAGATCAATGAGTTAACAATGTCACAATCTGAAAATGGGAGAATATCCGATCCTGTTAATCCCTAGCTCGGACTTCTTTCAGGGTAAAATAATTATCTTTTGAAAACAAAAAGCCTAACTCAGAACAACTTAATTGGGTAAAAAGAAGATCAGTTCAAAACTTGGTTACAAAGAAAATATCTTATAAATAATATACCAAAGTAATTTTGTCTCAATCATGAAATTTGAAATCAAGCCTTTGAAAATATCAAATAACCCATGAGTTTTTCTAAGTTTTAAAAGTTTTGAAAAGAGGGGATATCTTGCTTTTAGTGGGCTTGTTTTATGCCTCTTGTCACTTTGATTGGCTCTTAGAGCATCTTTTGATTTTTGATACACTTTTGTGAATATTCTTTTTTATTTCAATTTTGCGTATTTTCCACCATTTTTTTTATTTTTGCAAGCTAAATTCTCTTTTATAACCTCTTAAAAAAGATTCTTAGTTGTGAGTATATCTTCTAGATATTAGAGAATATGAGCTCTCTCTCTAACATAGGGAAGAACTAGTCACAAAACACAATTAAGATCATATGAGATGTGCAACGACAAGATTTCAATTAACTTGAAATATATATATATATATATATATATATATATATATATATAAACTTTGAACATTATATATAGGATATATTATTGTAGCAAGATAAAAAGGATCTTAATTTCAAAAACCCTTTGTTAAAATGAGATAGACTTTTGTTTAGAGAAGAAAATTATACCACTAAATGATGTTAAAAAGAGGGAAACCATCAACGGTGTTTCTCCCTTTAACTGATTTAGATATGCTAATCATTGACATTAAATCTCCAAAATCTAAAAAGCTTGAAAAACTCATCATATAGAAACCAAATTTAAAATAAAATAAGATCTAAAACAATAAAATGTTAGCACAAAAAACAAAAACAACATTAATCAACAAATGTATTTCAAGAATTTATGAAGTAGCAAGTTTAAGCATTTATGAGCTGTGAGCCTCCATTTTGTCCAAGTATTCTATGCTCTCACGAGGTCTTTAGTGAGAGCAATCCTACGAAAATCAACAGCTGTCAGATTCAGGAACCCAAAAGGGTTTGGGTCCCTTCTTATGAATAGTAGAAAGCGATGCTTGTGTGATATGCTGTGAATCATGTAATTTTAGTCTCCACACCCAATGTGTACTACAGTGAACAGTACAAGTGTGTGAGATGTATCCTAGCATGCCACATGAAAAACATATAACTCCAAGAAAAGGATTTAAATGATTAGGGTTATAATGCCTCTTCTTAGGTTTTGGCTTTAAATCAAAAATGAGTGTCATCCAATTTCCCTTAAGTGAGTTCAATTTCTTTTTAAGCCTCAAGTTTGTACTTTTTAAGACATCATTTTCAATCCTCAAATTTTGCTTTCTCTCTTCATATTTCTTAAAATCAAATTCAAGTGAGGTGTGTGAAACTTTTAATGCATCATGCTCATCAATTAATTTTGAATGCTTTTTGTTTAAATCATCAAATTTATCAAATAGAGCAATGTGATTTGAATCAATCGTAGAATGATCTTTAAGAATAATTTCATGCTCTGTTTGTATATTCAAAGCTCCAACTTCAAACTAGCATGAGTTTTCTTAAGTTTTTTGTATGATGCATGAATTTTCTCATAAATTTTGAAAAATTGATCATAAGTTAGTTTAGATACCTCTTATTCATCACTTTAATCAACATGATCTTCCGCCATTAAGCACAAGTTTTTTGTTTCATCTTCAGGTTCAATCTCCGATGAATCAGATGCAGAATCCGCCCAAATGCCTTTTGAAGTCTCTTTTTGTCCTTCCTAAACTTAGGTTTCTCCATACCCTTTTTCTTTGCTTGAGTGATCTTGAAGTGTATAACAATCAGCTCTGACATGTCCAGGCTTCCTGCATTCAAAACAAACAACATCAGAAGATCCTTTAGAATATTTGTTATCCTTACATTTTCACCAATTTTGATGATGCTTGTGATTCTTCCTTAGAAAGCTTTTGAATTGCCTTGTGATTAAGGTAATGTCATTGCTCTCAGACCCGGAAGAATTAGAGTTCTTTTTATTAGCCTTTAATGCCATAGTTTTCTCCTTCTTTTTCTCACCTACATCAAGATTTCTTTGATTCACCCTTTGCTCGTAAGCAATGAGTGAGCCAAGTAAGTTACCAATTGAATAAGTGTTCAAATCCTTAGATTCAGTGATTACAGTGATTTTAGCATCAAAAGAGGAAGGCAAGCATCTTAAAATTTTGTTCACTTTTTCATAGTTTGAAAGCTCACTTCCTAAGGCATGCAAAGAAGTTACAATTTAAGTAAACCTTGTATACATATCAGAAATTGATTTAGAAGGTTTCATACGAAAAAGTTTGTAGTCATGTAAGAGAATATTCAAACGAGATTGTTTCACTTCATTGGTTCCTTCATAAGTAATGCACAACATATCCCAAATCTCTTTTCCAGTAGAGCAAGTAGAAACACGCATGTAATCCTCAGACTTTAAAGCACAGAAAAAATAGTTCAAACACTTCGCATTAAGTTGAGCTAAATCTTCTCATCAAAAGTCCATTCAGTAAAAGGAACTTTAGTTTTAATTCCATTAAGCTCACGAGAAGTTAGAGAATATCCTTCTTTAATAAGCATCCACATGCGATAATCAGTTGATTGTAAAAAAGTAGAAATGTGAGTTTTCCAAAAAATCAAAAGGAATGTTATCAAATAAAGGAGGTCGTGTAATAGAATATCCTTCAGTTATAATATGATTCCCAAAGTTAGCCATGGATAAAAATTCAAAAAGTTTTTGAACTCAATTTTTATGAATCCCGCTCTGATATCATTTGAAAGTTTGTTAGGGATGTTAGGCCCTTAAGAACTAGCCCGAGGCTAACTAAGAGGGGGTGGTGAATTGGTATTTAAAAAATTCTTTAAACAAAAGAACAAATATCACAAAATAAAGTCACCACAGAAAAACAAGTGCAGAAAATTAAAGTGCAGAAGTAGTAAAAAAAATACAAGGGTTTATAGTGGTTCGGTCAACTTGACCTGCGTCCACTCCCCAGAGGCTCCCTCTGAGTATTGCACTACCAAAGTGTCTCTCCTTTAGCCCCCACAGCTAGGCAGAGAAGCCCTTACAAAAACCTCCTTTTTGCCACCCCGGCAAGGCAAAGAACCCCACTTATTTTGCTTCCTCATGAAGCAGGTAGAGAACCTCGATCAATCGCTGAAGCTTACCTCTCCCAACCCTTCCAAGGATAAGAGACTCTAGTGGAAGAAGAAGTAAAACAATGCTTGGAGCAACCCTTGTGAACTCCCTCTTAAGCTCCCCCTCACAAGATCCTCTCTCTCTCTCTCTCTCCCCCTCTCTCTCTCTCTCTCATTTTGGTTTTCTCAAGTCAAGACAGCAGCCAAGATGTTCAAAAACATTGAACAAAATCTCTTAAATAGAAGAGCTTCAAAGCAGCTCAAGAAATGCAAGTTGCCGACTTTATCGTACAGGACAATCATCATATCATCCTGTACGATCAATTCAAATCACAGATGATCGGCCAGAACATCACTCTAAAAATGAACTGGATGATTGAAAATTGGCTTGATCGGCCTGGCAGATCTTCACAATCGTTCTGGATGATCAGATCAAATCTAAGGAAAACCGTCCAGAACATCGCCCAGAATTTGAGCTATTCGATCCCGATCGGCCAAAACATCGCCCAGAATTTGTGCTGGCCGATATGTATCATCCAGGAGAAATTAAGGGTTTTTGAATAGATTGTCTAGGCTGATCTTGCAATCGTCCAGGATGATGTGATTGTATCAATCATCCTTAATTGCTTCCTTGATTGTCGGATCAATTTAGGCATAATTGTGCCATATCGTCTAGGTCGATCCAAGATCGTTCTAGCCTATTTTCAAAAATACAGAATACCTAAATTGATTATGGAGGCTATTTCTTTCTGTTTTGAGCATAGCATCCTAGACGATATCACGATCGTCTAGGCCGATGTACTAATGACAGCTACCTTAATTAAGGAACCTAATTAGGAATTCTATTTTAAGCCATATCATCCAGGACTATATAACTATCATTCGGGATGATATGAGTAAAAACAAAAAATTCTAAATCACTCAAGTGTGTGTGTGTGTAGGGTTACTTAGCATCAGACACTTCACAAGATTACAATTGACTCAAGAAAGGGAAAAAGAAAAAATACAGACTGACTTAGACCTAGTCTACCCAATCTTGAGTTGGCTTCGTTTTTCGTCTGATCTCTTGGCCCTGAAATGTTAGTAGAAAAAAGGTAGTCAAAGTGTTTGCTAACATCAAAATCATAATCCATGAAATCAGTTTATAACTATCACATCTTTAGAGTGACTTGAAGAGTATCTCCAATCTTAAGGCAAAGTGTGTGTCCTCCAGATTTATATTTTCTACTCCTTGGGTAACCTCTCCTACTCCTTCAATGTTTTGGGGCTCTACCCTCTTCTTCAATTTTTTTACTCCAGCGGTAATATCTCCAACATCATCATCATTCTCAACTCTAGGCTTCTTAGGATCAGATTCATCAAACACTACATAAGTAGTCTCCTCCACCACCAAAGTCCTCTTATTAAACACTCTAAAAAACTTCTCAACACTAGAATATCTTAAGAACACTCCATCAGATTTTGGGTCAAATTTTCCTAAGTGAAACTTTCTATTGTTATGAATGAAAACCTTACAACCAAAGATATGAAGGTGGGAAAGGTTGGGTGTCCTGCCCTTAAGAATCTCATAGGGAGTCTTATGAAGTTTGGCTCTAATATTCACCCTATTCAACACATAACAAGATGTGTTTACCGCTTCAGCCCAAAAGTATTTTGAAAGTGAATACTCAGTAAGCATGGCTCTAGCGGCTTGAACTAAGGTCCGTTTATTCCTTTCAGGTACCCCGTTCTGCTAAGGGGTCCTAGGAGCTAAGAAATTATGGCTAATCGCCTTTTCCTCACAGAAGTCTCCAAATCTCTCATTTTCAAACTCTCCCCCATGGTCACTTTGGATGGTCAAAATCTCACAACCTAGCTTTTTCTGGATCCAAGTGAAGAATGCTCTAAACTCATCAAAAGACTCATTTTTGATGACAAAAATCTAATCCAAGTAAACCTCGTGTAGTCATCGACAATCACAAAACCATAGACTTTCCCTTCTAAGCTGGCAGTGCTAATGGGTCCAAATAAATCCATGTGAAGGACTTCTAAAGGTCTAGAGGTGCTAATGTCCATAATGGAGTGAAAAGTGGAGTGGACTTGTTTTCCTAATTGGCAAGCATCATAAAGGTGCTCTTTTGAAAACTTAAGCTTGGGGACACCTCTAACTAGGTCTTTCCGGGTCACTTTCCTAAGGGTTTTCATACTGGCATGACATAATCTCTTATGCCACAACCATGAATCATCAGCAATAGTTTTTAAGCAAAATGAAGCAACACATTTAATTTTATTTAAATCAAGCATATAAATATTATTGATCTTCTTTTCCTAAAAAATAGTGTTATTATTTAAGCTTATGAAGCAAGTGTTTGCCAAGAATTTTATGATGAAGCCTTTATTGCATAGCTGACTGATGTTGAGCAAGTTGTGTTTCAATCCATCTACAAGCAAAAATATTTTTAATCAAAAGATTATTGGAATTTCCAATTATACCTGCGCCCACCACTTTCCTGGTGGTGTTGTCTCAAAGAGTAACCTTGCCTCCAGCCCTGGCCTCAAGCAAAACAAATTGGCTAGCATCTCCAGTCATGTGTCGTGAGCATCTGCTATCCAGGTACCACATGCTCTCATGAGGCCTTTTATGAGAGCAAGCCTACAAAATCATCAAATGTCAGATTTAGGAACCCAAACATGTTTGGGTCCCTTCTTATGGAAAAAAGAATGCAATGCATATGTGTTATGCTGTGAATCATGCAATTTCGGTCTCCACATCCAATGTGAACTATGGTGAATAGTGCAAGTGTGTGCAATGTGTTCTAACATGCCACATGAAAAACATCTAACACCAGAAAAGGATGCACTAATCTACTCATGTGGTGATGTTTCTTTTTAAAGCAATGTGATGCATACAATGATTTATTTTCAGAAGCTTTGAGATTTGCTAACTCTTTTTTCTAACTCAGTATGTGATGACTTTAAAGAATCATGTGCATCAGATAATTCATTATATTTTTTTGTTTAATCCATCAAACTCATCAAGTAATGTCATGTTATTGCTATTAATGGTAGAATGATCTTTAAGAAGAATTTCATGCTCTTTTTGTAAATTTAAAAAATCCAGTTTCAAGCTAGCATATGTTTTCTTAAGTTTCCTATATGATGCATGAATTTGTTCAGAAATTTCAAGTAGTTGCTCATAGGTTAGTTCACATACCTCTTCTTGGTCACTTTGGCCAAGATGTTTGTCTTCCATTAATTACAAGTTTGTAGTCTCCTCTTAAGCTTCAGTCTCAGAGGAGTTAGATGCAGAATTCGCCCAGAACGCCTTTTGGAACCTCTTTTTGTCCTTTTGAACTTTGGTTTATCCTCACCCTTTTCCTTGCTAGGATGAGTTTTAAGTATAGGACCATCATCTTTAACATGTCCTAGCTTCCTACGTTCAAAATAAATAGTATCATTAAAAATCTTAAAATTTTTGCTACCCTTACCTTTATTCCACTTATGATGGTTCTTATGCTTCTTCCTTAGAATGTTTTTGAATTACCTTGTGATTAAAGCAACATCATCACTTTCAGACTTGGAAGATTCAGTATTCGTGTTGTTATCCTTTAGTGCCATAGTTTTCTCCTTCTTTTTCTCACCTACATCAAGATTTCTTTGATTCACCCCTTGCTCGTAAGCAATGAGTGATTCAAGTAAGTTATCAATCGAATAAGTATTCAAATCTTTAGATTCAATAATTATAGTGATCTTAGTATTAAAAGAGGAAGGTAAGCATCTTATAATTTTATTCACATTTTCATAGTTAGTGAGTTCTCTTCCTAAGGCATGCAAAGAGGTAACAATTTAAGTAAATCTTATATACATTTCAGAAATTGATTTAGAAGATTTCATATGAAAAAATTTGTTATCATGCAATAAAATATTCAATTGAGATTGCTTAGCTTCATTAGTTCCTTTATAAGTGATACATAATCTATCTCAAATCTCTTTTCCAGTAGAGCAAGTAGAAACACATATGTAGTCTTCAGATTTTAAAGCACAGAAAAATAGTTTAAACACTTTGCATTAAGTTATGCTAAATCACTTTCATCAAAAGTCTCTTCAGCAAAAGGTACTTCAGTTTTAATTCCATTAAGTTCATGAGAAGGAGGAGAATAACCTTCTTTAACAAGCATCCACATGAGATAATCAATAGACTGTAAAAATATAGACATGCGGGTTTTCAAAAATAAAAAGAAATATTATCAAACAAAGGTGGTCGGGTAATAGAATACCCTTTCGCAGTATTACGATTACCGTTCTTAGCCATGGATCAAAATTCAAAAAGTTTTCAAACCTGTTTTTCAGAATCCCGCTCTGATGCTACTTGAAAGTTCGTTAAGGATGTTAAATACTTATGAACTAGCCTAAAGTTAACCAAAGGCGAGGGGGGGGGGGGGGGGGGGGGGGGTTGAATTGGTATTTTAAAAATTCTTTAAAAAAAAAATCAATAAACTAATGTTCTCCATAATGAAAATAAAACGTGTGGAAATTAAATGCGGAAAAATAGTAGTAAAAGCACAAAGTGATTTATAGTGGTTCGATCAACGCGACCTACGTCCACTCCCCGGAGGCTCCCTCCAAGTATTGCACTAAACTCAGTAACTCTCCTTTTGCTCCTACAGAAAGGCGAAAAAACCTTTAAAAAATCTCCTTTCCACCGACACCGGTGAGGTAGAGAACCCAACTCATTTTACTTCCTCTTGAAGTAGGTAGAGAATCTTGACTGATTGCTGAAGTAGACCTCCCTTGAACCACCCAAGGATAAGGGATGATTATCGGAGAAAACAACTTGGAACCTTGCTTGGAGTAACCTTGTAAATCCTCTCACAAACTCCCCCTCACAAGTTCCTCTCTCTCTCTCCCTCTCTCTCTCTAAGGTTTCTCAGGTCAAGACAGCAGCAAAAGATGTTCTATAGGGTGGAACAAGAGCTTTTAAATAGAAGAGTTTCGAAATAGCTCATTAATTATAACTTGCCAACTTTATCATCCATGATGATATAAATATCGTCATGTACAATCAGTTCAATTTAAGCCTAATTAGCCTGAACGATCTGAGATGATCAGCAGATATTTGTTCATATCATCCAGGATGATTAAATATCGTCCTATACGATTAGTTTAAATCAGAAAATATCTGCCAAGAAATCACTCTAAAAAGAGGTATGGATGTTCCAAAAATAGCTTGATTGTTCAAACCAATCTCACGATCGTCCCGAACGATTAGTTCAAACTAAGAAAAATCATCCACTATATCGCTTTGAATAAGAGCTGTCTGATTATTGATCGTCCAGGAGAAACTAGGGTATTTTTTATTGATCGACCCGACTGATCCTAAGATCATCTGAGACAATGTGATTGTATCAATTAAACCTTAATTCCTTTCCTTAATTATCAGATTAATTTAGGCATAATTGTGTTTCATCATCCAAGCCAATGTAATGGATCGTCTTGGACGATGTCCAAAAATAAATAATACCTAAATAGATCTGGCGGCTGATTCTTTCTAATTTGAGCATATCATCCCGTACGACACAAATATCATCCAAGACGATGTGCTTAATGAGGGCTTCCTAAACCAGGATGCCCTAATTAGGGTTTATGTTTTTAACAGATTGTCTAGGATGATGTTAGGATTGGCTAGGATGATGTGATCAAAATAGAGAACATTAATCAACAGACAAAAAATTTTCCATGTGTGTGTGCAAGGTTACTTAATATTAGGAACCACTTCGTTTTATAAAAGACTCAAGAAAGGAAAAATTACAAACTGACTCAAACTTAATCTACCTAATTTTGAGCTTGGCTTGAGTTTCACTCGATCTTGTAGACCTGAAAAATTAGTAGGTAAGGAAGTCGTAGAAAATCATGAATGTTTGTTATCATCAAAAGTCTAATCAGATTTGGAACAGAGTACACACATCTTAATTTATCTCGAGTAAATGTATATATTTCCATTTGAGACCAAGAGAACATAAAGTGGCTACATACTTTGAAACCTAATGTCAAAAATTAGGAGCAATTATGCAACTTCCACCGTAGCCTTAGTTACATTACTAAAGCAAGAAGGCAAGTCAAAGATGAAATTGATAGAATAATCCAGTAAGAGTATCTATGATTATTTATCCAAAACCCACCTGCTCGAGATGAAGTTAGTTCTGCTGGGGGGAGAGAATCAATAATAAAAGAAACCATCAAATAATCATTAAATTGTTGGCAAAATTAAAGCCATTGCTAGGGGTCCTTTAATGCCTGGCCAAGTCCTGATTACAACCAATAAGGAGTCATCATTGATGAAGTATTGCACCGATCACTCCATTATTTTTTATGATTTTTACTTAGAGGGAATATATACCCTTTATTTCGACCCATTCATAACTAGTACGGGGATTGGAAACCCATGCTACAATGTAAAGAGGATCTTGGTCAGCAATAGGAGCTTGGTGTATACCTTATTTTACTCCACTTTTTTTACCATGGGCCTCACAATAGAAAAGATCCAGCTTGCTGCAGGTTCACTATATGGGTTTGATAATCAACCTGTACAAGTGGAAGGAACAATCAATCACCCAGTCATAGTTGGAAAATTTCCCTGATATTCTACGCGTTCTATCTAGTTCATAGTAATCAAGTTGGAATAAACTTATAATTTTATCTTTACAAGGCCACTCTTGTTGATCTTTGGGGTTATTTCCTCTATCTTTCATCTTAAACTAAAGGTTCTTACCCTAGAAGGAATCAATAAAGTATGAAGAGATCAACAAGTAGTATAATCCTGATACCTTAGGCAGGCTCAACCATGCCCATCAATTACCCTAAGTATCAAGGATTTCGATCTTCTAAATAAGGATATTCCTCAAAAGGCCTCCTCCATTAAAGATCATACTTGCATCTCTCTATTAGAAGAGCATCCTTCTAGAATAGTGTTGATTAAATTATTACTTTTAGAGGAAGAAAAAATAAAGTATGTAGAGTTTCTACAAATAACTCAAAATGTCTTCACTTGGAGTCTAGCCGACATGCCTAGATTTAGCTCTAAAATGATCATGCACTCCCTCAAAGTAAACCTAATGTGTAAGCCAATTACGTAGAAGAAATAAAATTACATACCAAACTGCTAGCAAGCAATTGGGAAGGAGGTTGATAAACTCCTCGAGGCTGGATTCATATGGGAATTACAGTATCCCACATGGCTACCAAATGTTTTTGTGGTCAAGAAAGCTAGCGGAGCTTGGAGGATGTGCATAGACTATATGGACCTCAATAAGGCTTATCTAAAGGATATTTTTTTGCTCCCTCATATTTACCAATTAGTTGATGCCACATCTAGGCACCAAATGCTGAGCTTTATGGATACATACACAGGCTACAATCAAATAAGGATGAATCCCATAGATGAGGAGGCAATAACTTTTCAAACTGACAAATGACTATATGCTACCATGTTATGCTATTCGGACTCAAGAATGCTGGAGCCATGCATCAGTGATTTATAAATAAGGTGTTTAAAGACCTTATAGGACATACTATGGAAGTTTATAAGGATGATATGTAAGTGAAAAACCTTGAAAAATCCAAGAATATCTCTAACTTAGAACAATGCTTTTGTCTCCTTTGTTCTTACAACATGCGCCTCAACTCCTCTAAATGTGTATTTGGAGTGGCCTCAGGAAAGTTTCAGTGGTTCATGGTTAACCACCATAGAATCACGACAAATTCTGAGTAAATTATAGCACTAAAAGATATGATGACCCCAAAGAATATTAGAGAAGTCCAACATCTAAATGGAAGAATTGTAGCCCTTTCCCATTTCTTTGCTCACTCTGGCGACAAATACCTGCCATTCTTCAAGATAATGTGAGAAGCCTGTAATACGGGGTTCAAGTGGATGGATGAATGCCATAAGGCTTTTGAGTAGCTCCAAACTTATCTAGCCTCACCTCCACTTCTTCCAAAGCCAATTCCAAGAGAAACATTATACATGTATATGGCCATCTCCTCCAATGCTAATATCTTGGTCTTGGTCTGAGTTTATGATGTTGTCCAACACCATGTCTATTATATTAGTAAGGTACTTTTTGAAACAGAAGCATAATACTCATTAGCAGATAAGACAACCTTGGTGATAGTCTTCTCAGCTAAAAAGTTACACCCTTATTTTTAAGCACATATAATTAGGTTCTATACAAACCTTCCATTAAGAAATATTCTCCAAATGCCTGAGGCATTTGGAAGATTAATCAAGATGTTAGTAGAGCTTAGAGAGTTTGACATTCATTTCCTTCCTAGACTCGACATTATATCACAAGTGCTTGCAGACTTTATGGTCGAATGTAGTAACCCCACATATGAAAACCACTAAATACATCTTCTTCTTCCTCTTGCATGACCTTATATATAGATAGAGCTTCTGGGAGTTCTGGCGTCAATGCTGAAATCTTACTAATCTTCCCATAATAAGCTACACTAAAATACAAACTTCGATTAAAGTTTCTAATAATAAAAAATATCACCGAATATGAGGCACTGATAGTCATATTGAGGCTAGAAATCAATTACGAAGCACAAGACTTGGTGGTTCACACTGATTCTCAGTTTATCACCTCTTAGGTATAAGGAGAATTTAATAACCATAATCCTTATTGGCCCAGCATTTTAAAATAGAAAAATCCCTTTTGGCCTAAATAATAAAGAATCAAATCATTCATATCCTCTAAGAGTAGAACGCACGAGCAAATGCTGAAAGTTCAAATGGGTTGTTAAATCCTAAAGAACTAATCTGAAGGTGAACAAAAATGGGGGGGGGGGGGGGGGGGGGGGGACTGGATATTAAAAATTTCTTTAACGATGAAGAAATATCTTTTTATAACTTATTATGAAAATGAATTAAATTCACAATAAAAAGATAAATAAATATTTTCTCCCACACAGTTAATCGCATGAAGAATAAATGCAATGATAATAAAAGGAAAGAACTCACTAGATTTATAGTTTTTCAATCCAACCGGACCTACATCCACTCCTTCAAACCTCCCATTCTTGGTATTGCACTAAACTTTTAGTGTCTCTACTTTAATCCCCATAACTTGTTGGATAAGTCCTTTTACAATCTTTCCACCAATCTATTACAACAGAGAACTAAAACTCCTTTCACAGCTAGAAAACCTTGACTCCTGTTTATCCCTTTAGGAGATGGAAGAGAAACACGCATCCCTTTCACCTTCCTAGTACGACGGAGTAGCCGAATCATTTGACACAAAAGAGATCTTCTTATTCTCAAAACTTTCCTCAAGATGAACCATGAATTCATTGGTCCTAAGGTGTAAGCTTATCATAGTAGTCATGTGAAATCCCCTTCACACTCTTTTAAAACCCCTCCAAGTATCTTCTCCCTCTTAAACTCAAACCTTTCCTCTCTCCCTTTTAAGTTCTCTCTTCAAGTTTTCTTCAGAAGAACGAAGACATAATGGATGTCAAAGACACTTACCATGTGCTTTGATAAAGCTTAAATAGAGGCTTAAAAAACCCTAGAAATTCAATTCTACTGATAAAGATCAAACAATATGATATTTGGATCGTCCTGTACGATTAGCACAAAATAGCCCTTTCAGCTAGTATAATCAGCGTTATCCTGTACGATCAGTTCAAGAATTTGCTCAGATTTTCCTCTATGATTTTTAGATAAACCGAGAAGATTAGTTCAACTAAACTATAGTTCATCCAAGGTGAACCCTAGGATGACTAAAATCGTACATGGGTAATTATATATTATTAATTGAATCGTACAATATGATTAGAATATCAAAATTAAGTAGATTTGATTGACTAATCACATGATCATTTTAGGCATTATTTTTAAAGATCATCTAGTATGATGTACATCATCATGGATGATTAGAACCAAATATGAAATTCAAAACCTTGCCTAAATTATGATTAGTGACTATTTTTCATTATTATAACAGATCGTCTTGGACGATTTAGATCATCCAGTATAATTTGTTATATGAGCTAATTGTAAAGTACAATATAAATCATATAGTATGATTAGTTCAAAAACAAAACTTCTTATTTTGAATTATTCTAACTCCCCCTGAGTGTATGTGTGCATAGTCACTAAGTTAGCATACACCCTTACTACACTTGACTCAAGAAATAAAAAATACATCAATGAATATTACAAATATCTTTACAGCATAACCTATTCTTTTGAATTGAATTGAATTGACCGCACTACGATCCAAAAAGGTTAGAAAATGAATTTTATCAACTTTAGCTCAAGTTCCTTATAGGTTAAAGTCCTTTTAAACAAAAAAAAAAATCTTATTTAAAAAAATTTAGGAAGAAAAATATGTCTTTTTTAATATTTTTACATGAAATATATCTAATAGAATATCAATGTAAAAATGGCAAATCAGAAATCATGATTTTTTAACTCAAGTATCGAAAGTATCATTTAAATACATGGGTTTTCTAAGATTGAAAGATATACAAGAAAGGTAAGTGAATTTATTTTGGGCTCATTTTATGCTTCTTTCTTAATTTTGGTGAACTTTACACATCTTTTGATTATTGATACTCTTTATGCATCTTACAATTTTAGGCTGACATTGCACATCTTTTCATTTTGAGCTTACTTTGTGCCTTTTTTATTTAGTAATTTTACTTCCTTTCTTAATATTTGAAGACTCAAAGCAAACTCGATCCAATGATAAAAATGAACAACATGATTTAGAAAATTATGAAGCAAATTCATCAGTTTTGCAAAAGATTCCTATGAGATAAGAGAAATGTATGATGATAAAAAAGATTTAATTTCAAAATCCAATTCTTAAATTGATATAGTTTTTTATTCAAAAGTGTAACAGCCTCATTAAGGAAATTAAAATGAGAGAAATAGTCCTGAATTTCATTTCTATAAATGTTTAGAAAAATCAATCATCACATACTTAAAGTTTTTGGTTAAATGGAGGATAAAATTTCATTTAAAAAATTAGAGAAGTGAATTGATTATATTATAAAAATACAATGTGAAATATGATTTGTGATGAGTTGATCAGAGATAAATCAATTAAAAAAATTAAAGTGATTATAAAGAAAAAAATATAAAAAATAGTCAGAAAATATTTATAATAAATAAAACAAAACAAAGTACATAAAAACACAAACAAAACTTTATACCTCATTATCTTGCTCATGGTCTGATCATTAAGACACTAAGTGTGCCCAAGAATTTTTTTTTATTTCTATCATTTGCACTAATTGCAATTTGCTTATTTTTATCACTTTTGTTTCTTGAAGAGTTCTTAAATTAGGGAATTCCTTTCATATGTTCGGGTTTTCTACACCCAAAGCAAAAATGCTAGAAGAAATCTTAGCATTCTTATCATTTCTACCTTTATGCCACTTTTATTGATGCTGATGTTTATGCTTCAGTAGTTTTTCGAATTTGCTTGTGGTTGAGGCTATCTTCTTGCTCTTATTTTCTAATAAGCCATTCTTATCAATCTCCTCATCTTTTAGCACTATTATTTCACCTACATCCAACATCTTTGACCCAAACTTTGCTCATAGGCAACTAGTGAACTAATCAAATTATTAATAAATTATTCAATAATTTTTTTTTAATTCACAAATAGCAATGACTTTAGCATAAAAATTATCAAGTAGATAACGTATAATTTTATTAACTTTTTTAAATTTTGAATGATTTTTTTCCTAAAGCATGTAACGATGTTATAATTTTAGTAAACCTAGTATAATGTCTTGAATTGCCTCATAAAGTTTCATGCAAAATAGTTTATAATCATACATTAAAATATTCAACCTGAATTGCTTGACTTCATTAGTACCTTCATATGCAATGCATAAATTATCCCCAATTTCCTTGCTAGTAGTGCATGTGGATACTAACATACAATCTTCAAAATTCAAAGCATAGACAAAACAGTTTAAAGATTTAGCATTCAACAAAATTTTGATTCCATATGCATTATGTGATGGTATAAAATAATCAGTCTGAATTATATGCCACATTTAATAATTAATTAATTGTAAGAAAGAAAACATGCAAATTTAAAGAAATATTTTCAAATAAAGGTGGTCATATGATTGAATATCTTTTTGTAATGTTATGAATACAAAAATTAGCCATTGAACTTTTTCCAAAAGTTTTCTAAAACTCAATTTTTGAATCCCACTTTGATACCACTTGAAAGTTTGTGAGGATTGTTAAACCCTAAAGAACCAATTTTGAGGCTAACTAAGAGGAGGGGGGTGAATTAGATATTAAAAAACTTCTTTACGGTGAAGAAAAATATTTTTATAACTTAATTCAGAAATAAATTAAAAAACAATAAAAAGATAAATCAACATTTTCACCCACGTGATAATCGCAAGAGAAATAAATATAGAAATAATAAAAAGAAAAGAACACACCAGATTTATAGTGGTTTGATCCAACCTGACCTACAACCACTCCCCAAAACCTCTCGTTCTAGGTATTGTACTAAATCTTTAGTGACTCTTATTTAGCATCCACAACTAGGTGGAGAAGCCATTACAAATCTTTCCACCAACCCAGTGTGGCAGAGAATAAAAACACCTTTCAGAGGCAGAGAACCTTGACTCCTTTTTCTCTCTCTAGGAGATGGCATAGAATCACGAATCCCTTTCACCTTCCCCGGTTCGTCAGTGTAGCTGGGTCCTTTGACACCAAAATGTTCTTTTTCTTCCAAAAACTTCCCTCAAGACAAACCTTTAATCAAATGGTACTAAGGGGCAAGCTTGTTAGAGCAACCATGTGAAATCCCTTTAACACTCCATTGAAACTTCCTCAAAGGATATTCTCCCTCTCAAAATCCAACCTTTTCTCTCTCCCTTTCAAGTTGTCTCTTCAAGATTTCTTCAGAAGAATGAAGGCACAATGTCTGCCAAAGATACTTACTAAGTGCCTTGACAAAGCTTAAATAGAAGGCTTAAAAAACTCTAGAAACATAATTCTAATGATAAGGATCATATAGTATGATCCTTGGATCATCTTGTATGCTTAGTATAGTATAGCCCTTTCAGCCAATATGATCAATATTATCTTATACGATCAGTTCAAAATTTTGCTTAGATCATCTAGTACAATTTTTAGATCATTCGAGATGATTAGTTCAACTAAAATACAGTTCATCGAGGACAAACCCAAGGACGACAAAACTCATACACGGGTAATCATTCAGTGTGAATTGAATCATACATTATGATCATATTTTTAAAATTAAGTTGATTCTTTTTTTTTTTTTTTGAGAATATGCACATAGCAATTTTATTAATGAAGCAAATTACAAGACACTAAATGATAGCTACTCTATCACCTTCCTCCTTTAATAAAGAAATAAAAAAAGGAGGAATGTTATTACTAGACAAATCATGCCAAAAGAAATCTATAGAAAGAGCAATGTTAGCAAAAAAATCGGCTTAATTATTACCATTTCTACCAATACAATGAAACAATATTTGATTGAAATCTTTCAGAAAAGAGAAATCAATACCTTTGCCGAGATTAACCTTGAACTCCCCTTTATTCACCAAGTTTTGAATAAATTTGATCACATTGTAATTATCTCCTTCTATGATAATTCCTTTTGCTTCAAACATCCAGTCACAACAGGAAAACCAGGTATTTTTTGCGGACAAAATCTGCTGGTAATACATAAAATATGATGGAAAGCCTCAGTTTTTGGCGCATTTTCGTCGAACACCGGTTTGGTACACATTGGAAAAAGTCTTCTAATGGATAGAAGACGTCAGAAATCATTTCAGTGCACTCTCCGATGCAATACCAACAAAAAATGTGTTAACAAAATAACATTTATTACCAGATTATTCCGGCATTATAAACGCTAGAATTTATGACGTATGCATCCGCCGGAAATGTCGTTGGATAAAACATCGTAATGGATGCCATAACTAAAGCTACAGCTTGTTATCGGTGCATTTTCCGCTGGTAATTTTGGCGGATATAAAACGCCCGAAATGATGCAGATAGTCATTGTATTGTCGTTTTCGGTGAATCACTGACGCCAAATTCGCAAGAAACCTGTAGCAATAACAAAAAAAATTACCTTCCCAAGCAACAATCAGATTTCTACACCTGCAAATGTATACAAATACATACAACAATAGTTCCACAACATAGATCTACACATCATAGGCCTCAAGAACTTCAACAAATACTTAAAAACATAAATATCCATTAACATAGATTGTTCAATAGCATCAACCAACTAATATTTAAAATATCACAAATTTTCAATAAAACAGATTCAAAATATTAAACAAGTTCATAAACAAGTTCGCTTGTTGAATGAAAATATTCATCCCATTAATGAATTCATCTGTTAATGTCTTTCGTCCTTGCACAAATCTGTTATACATCTAACTTCTTTGATTTCTAATATCCATAACCTACATATAAAAGCAGATAAGTAATGGATTATAATAATTTATGTGACATTCATATATTAACTCTCTTCTCTCTACCTCTCTCTCTCTCTATCTCTCCCCTTCTTCTATCTCATTCCCTCTCTCACTTTCTTAATCTTATATTCTTGTTATGTAGACCTAGTGAGAGGGACTTGAAGGTAAACTCGAGTATAAAGGTTTTCACTTAGTAGATCTAAAACTGAATATATCGAGATATTAACAGTAGAATTCAAGTGATGCTGAAATTGATGAGGATATTAATAGGTTGACCTCCATAATTGGAATAGCTCCAGTGTTAGATAAGATTAGATAGAAAACCTTTAGACTCTAAGGTTTACCACCATAATTCAAGTTTACCTTCAACTCCATCTCTAGTTATATCAACAAGAAGAATATCATTAGCAAAAAGCATACACCAACGTATATCTTTTTGTAAATGTCTAGTGAGAACATCTATGACTAAAGTTAAAAGATATGGACTTAAAGCTTATCCTTGATGTAATCCAATTGAAATAAGAAATTAATTTGTCAAACCACCTTGTGTTTTAACACAAGTAATAGCTCAAGCATACATATTTTTAATGATTTGAATATAAGCGCTATTAACTCTTTTTTTTTTTGCAAGAACTCTCAATCGCAATCCTCTTGGAACATTTTCATATGCTTTCACTAAATCAATAAATATCATATGTAGATCCTCCTTATTCTCTCTATATTTCTCCATCAAACCTCTCAATAAATGTATGGCTTCCATAATAGACCTACGCGACATGAATCCAAATTGATTTTGAGAAACATTCTCTCTTTGTTTATCAACAAAAAAAAACATATGAAGCAAAAGCAAACACCAAGGCACATCCTCTAGCAAATGTCTAATAACAAATTAAATGAAGAAAAATCTTAAAATTGACAAAATCGGGAGGCCGTGAACTTCGGAAACTCACGGTCAAGTTTTACCAAATTAGTTTCCTTTCAACGGTGATGAAGGCAGTAATCGTCAGCGACATCACATGAACGTCCAGAAGCCTCGGCAACGGCGATCTAGGGTGGGGCGATGCTGGGGCGACGAGAAAAGAGCGGCGATGCGAGAAATGGCAGAAGTAAATGAGCAGCTAAACGAGCTCAGGTTCTAAAATAGGGTTTTCGCTGGCAGAATTTCGAGCGTCTTGTACGCCGGAACTTTTTTCGACATCTTTTGCATCGGTTATAAGTCGTTGAGTTTAAAATGGCCATCGTCTTATCTGCCAATAAATGCACCAGGCTATTTTCGCCGTAAAATTTGCCGCTCATAATGAAATCTTGTGTTTTCCGACGTTAACCCCGGCATATTAGGCATCGAAAATCTACCGATGATAGTTCCACCATAATTTATGTCGTTGTTTTTCTGTCGCAAAATGCATCGGTATGAACGTCGTACTTTCTTGCAATAAAAAATCCGCCGGAACGTCCAACGGTAATCACGTGTTTTCTCGTAGTGAGTCTTGCAAGAAATTCTTCAATGAAAGAATAGAATATAATTCCAGTTGAGAATTATCCCAATGCAAACAAGAAGAGACATATGCACATAAAAATCTGTTTATATAATCTCTAATGATTCCCCCAATACCACCTTTATAAGAATTTAATAGTTAAGCATCAACATTAAGCTTGATCCATTTGGAAGGAGGAGGATACAAAAAAGAGGATAGCTTATTCAGGCAGTTAGTATCCCAGTAATCCAAATATACATTTAGCTTAAAGGAAGACATAGCATAGCAAATTGAATTTGCTGCAATTGAAGAAAAACCATTTTCATTCTTAGCATGAACCAATGAATTCCTGCTCTTCCAAGTAAAAAGAACAGCCGAGCAATACAAATTAGCCAAAAATGGATTTGAGCTGGTTAATTTAGATAAGATCTGATAACAATCCTCCAAATTATTGTTAACAGGAACATGAAATCCCCAAGAGATGAATAGTTTTAAAACTTTAATCAGAAAAGCACAACCTGTAGCAACATGAGTCGTATCTTCAGCACTTAAACAACCTCTCTGACATCCATTCCAATCCATCATTCTTCTATAAAACATAAAATCATTTGTGGGAACTGCTTTTAAGTTTAACCTCCACCAAAAAGCTTCTACCCGAAGCTGAAGATGGAGTTTTTTAATCCGTTTCCAGTTAGTATCCTCCTCAATAACATCAGCAATTTTTCCCATTATCATTTGCATTATGGACTTGCCAGAAAACTTGAACATTAATTCTAATTTATCTTCACTTTTGTCTGGATCAATCGGAATCATAGTAATAAGCTCCACTAGTTGATTTCCGAACAAAACTTCCAGCTTTGGGATATCCCATACCCCTTTAGCAATAAAGTCATTAAGCCAAGCAGAATTTTGGTCTAAGCAAGCAACGAATGTAGGCCATCTTTCAATTTTCTTATATAACATCCAAACACTTCAATTGTTTTGATGCTTATACCAATAGATATATTTTATCTCACCATATGCTTCAAATAACTAGCTCCATTTAAAAGAATTTTCCAAGTTGAAGAAGTAGAGCTATTTTTTCCATAATTCCAAATATCTCTACCATATTTGGCAATTAAGGATCTCTTAAGAAGAGTTGTAGGATTAGTGATGAAATTCCAAACAAACGTATACCTCAAGGGGGCAACTCTTTGAGAAGATGAGATAACTCCTTGTCCACCAAATATTTTGGGTCTATATAACACATCCCAAGCAACATAATGAAGCCCCAAATCCCCACTTTGCTTTTGCCATAAACAATCTCTACCCATTCTATCAATATCATTTAAGACCCCCATAGGGACAAGAGAATGTGTAGATACAAAAGTAGTGAGAGAGAAAAAAGTAGATTTTAGAAGTAATAATTTCCCATCAAATGAAATATATTTATTTCCCCAATTACTTAGTTTACTAAAAGCCTTCTCTAATAAGCTTTGAAAATTAGCAAATACCAACCTTCTCAATGCCACTTTAACATCAAGATAGTTCATCTCTCTCACAACTTTAAATTTCAAAATTTTGGAAATAGAATTCCTTCTCCTTGTTCTAACCAATTTTTCAAACATGATGGTAGATTTTTGGGAATTAATTGTTTGGCCCGACCACATCCCATTATTCTTCAAAATTTTGTAAACTCACTTGGCACTTTTAATATTTGCTTCCGAAAAAACAATGATATCTTTTGTATACTGCAAATGAGTTATTTTTTCAGCATTTGCAGAGATCTTAATACCTATTTTCTTCCCTCTTTGAGAAGAAGCATCCGAGAGTAATTGTGAGTACAAGATAAATAGATAGGGAAAGGACTACCTTGTCTAAACACACTTTCACCTTCTATCCAATTTGAATTGTATCCATTTACCAAAATAGAGAATTTCTATTTTTTGAATACATTATAAAAGAAGATTGCTGAAACAATCAGGAAAGCCAAATTTAAAGAGAACTTGTTCCAAAGTTGACTAGCTCATGATATCATAAGCTTGCTCCATATCTATCTTAATAGCCATCATACCCTTTCTTGCTTTCAAATATTTAAATCTATTGAAAATCTCTTGGGCAAGTAAGATATGGTTTGATAAAGAATGACCTCTAACAAAGGCCGCTTGTTCTTCAGAAAAAAATTTTGGGAAAAAAATTTTTCATTCTATTTAACAACATTTTAGCCACAATCTTGTAGATTGATAAACAAAGGCTAATAGGTCTATAATAAGAAGCATAGACCGAGTTGTTGGTTTTAGGAAGAAGAATAACTAAAGTTTTTTTTCCATTCATCACACATCTTTCCAGAGCTGAAAAAAAGACTAATGACTTCCCAAAAAAAATTCATGATAATTTCCTAAAAAGATTTAATAAAGGTATAGGAAATACTGTCCACTCCATGAGAGAAATTAGTTTCTAGATTTTTTATAACAAGATTGAGTTCCTCTTTGGAGAATTCGGTAGAAAGAAAGCTCTTTTCAGCATATCCCAGCACATAAGAAGGTCTCGGCCAGTTTTTTAAATTGCAATTATTGAACTTCCATTTATCCTTAAAAAATTGAAATAAAGAGTGTTCAAACAACTTTTGATCTTCAACCAGTGTGCCATCAATGTCCTTGATATGATGAATCCATTTTCCACTTCGTCTAGCAGAATCATAGGCATGAAAAAATTTAGTATTTGTATATCCTTCCTTTGCATATCTAACCTTTGCTCTTTGATTCCACCATGTGTTCAGCCTTCCAAGAGTCGAGTTAAGTTCAAACACTTTACCTCTGAGCAAAGCTAATTCAAATTCCGAGAGACCTCCATACTCCGCCTCTTCAACCTGTAAATCAAAATTTTCTTTTTTAAGTTGCTCCTTCAAAGTATTGAGTTCAATGTGCTTTGCCTTGCTCCAGAAGAATACTGCCTTCAGGAATCTCTTAAATTTTTTATTGAGATAATGAAAAGCATCCCCACTGGTTTTCTTACCCCAAGAATTGGCCACAATTTTGAAAGAAACATAAATAAGAATTGGCCACTGGACCAGACATCTTCAAACCTCATTAATTTATTCTTTTTAACGTGATAGGAAGAAATTTTAAGTACAATCAGGCAGTGATCTGAAGCAACACTAGCTAGATGATGTACCACTGGAATTTGAATAGAATCCAAAGCTGAAGAATTTAACAGGCAACGATCCATTCTTTCAAAGATACGAGCACCTCTCTTTTGTTGTTACACCAAATGTACTTTAGACCAATCACTCCAATGTCATGAAAATCACATTGATTCATGAATCCACACATATCTTGTGTGCCTTGATTTAGAACAAATTTCTTCCCTCCCAATTTATCATTTTGAGACAATAGATAATTAAAATCACCTCCTATGATAAACGAAAGCTCTTTGTCAGAGAATGATTCCAAATCTTTCCATAGCATCCTTCTTTTGTAGATGTTATTACTGCCATATACCGAAGCAACTAACCATCTCTCCTTGTTAGCCATAGATAATTCACCAATTACTATTTGTGATGAAGATTTCAGTACAGTAAAAGAGGCAAAAATAGAATTCCATAGAATCAACATACCTTCAGAGAGTCCATCCGAGGGAACTATATAAAAATCCCAACTATTACCAATCAAATGATCTGCTTCTATTTTAGAAATATAAGTGATTTTATTCTCCACTAATCGCACAAAAAAATCAAATTCTTTAACAATTTCCTTTAAGTAGTGAGAGACCTCTTCTTCCTAGCGCCCACTCTCCCCCCCCCCCCCCCCCCCCCCCCTTCCCCACGCGCGCCAATTCCAAAAGGTTATTGAAGACATTTGGGATTAGAAATGGGATTTCTCCCCTTCCTAACTCTTTTCCCCATCTCCTCCTTTTTGTTCTTCATTAGAAAATTATTATTTCCCAATGATTTAAGTTCTTTTGGAGTTTAAATTTCAACATAGAAGATCCACCATCACTTGTTTTAATCTCAACATCTGAAGTTTTCTCAAGAATACAAGAAAAAAATTCACCTTCCTCTAGCTCATTGTTACCAGTAGTTAAAGGACCAACATACTTCAACAGATCCTCCTTATTGTTATACAGAATTTCAAACTTATTAGAAACCACAGTTTCAGCTTCAATATTCTTCTGATTAATTACAGAAGAGGCTGTTGAAACAGGATTAGAGACCTTTGAATTCCGATTAATCTTGGACAAAGAAGTAAGATCTTTAGACAACAAATTTCTTTCACCTTCAATGCAACTCTCAAGTTCAATTTCTACAGCAGCAGCCACAAATTTGTCAGTAATAGCAATTTCTAGAATAACCATTTTAGCATCATCTTTGAGATTATCTTTAATCACCGACTTATAAATTTTGACTGTGGATGAAACCGGTTTCTGTATCTTGCCAATAAGGGTAGATTTATTCCCAGTATTAAAAACTGAAAGTTCGTTAGGGATGTTAAGCCCTATAGAACTGGCCCAAGCTAACCAAGAGGGGGGGGGGAATTGGTATTTTAAAAAATTTCTTTTCACAAAGAATGAAAATCACATAAACCAAAATCACACCACAAAAATAAATGCGGAAATAAAAGTGCGGAAGCAAGAAAACAAGAACACAGGAATTTATAGTGGTTTGGTCAACTCGACCTACGTCCACTCCTTGGAGGCACCCTCCAAGTATTGCACTACAAAACGTGACTCTCCTTTAGCCCCCACGGCTAGGCGGAGAAGCCCTCACAAGAACCTTCTTTTTGCCACCCCGGCAAGGCAGAGAACCTACCTCCTTTTGCTTCCTCCTGAAGCTGACAGAGAACCACAACCAAAAGCTAACTCCTTACCTCTACCGACCCTTCCACGGATGAGAAACTCTAGATGAAGAACAAACAGAGCGATCCTTGAAGCAACCCTTGTGAATCCCCTTACAAGCTCCCCCTCACAAGATCCTCTCTCTCTCCCTCTCTCTCTTTCTCTCCTCAAGGTCTTCTCAGGCTAAGGCAGCAGCCAAAGGTTTTTAAAAACGTTGAACAAGAGCTCTTAAATAGAAGAGCTTCAAAGGAGCTCATTAATAGCAAGTTGCCAACTTTATCATCCAGGCCGATATGGACATCGGTCTGGCCGATCAGTACAAAACTCAGAAGATCGGCCAGAGCATCGCCCTGGATACAGTCCTGGACGATTGAAATTTGGCTTGATCGTCTAGGCTGATCTCACAAATCGTCCTGGCCGATCAATTCAAATCATAGGAAAATTGTCCTGAGAATAGCCTTGGAAACGAGCTGGCCGATATTTATAATCCTGAAGTAACTTAAGGTTTTTGACTGGATCGTCCTGGCCGATCCTGTGATCGTCCAGGACGATATGATCGTATCAATCATCATTAATTACTCTCTTAATTTCCTGATCAATAAAGGCATAATTTGTGAATATCGTCCAGGCCGATAAAGGATCGTATTGGCCGATAATTTAAAAATACAGAATACCTTAATTGTCTATGGCGGCAACTTCTTTCTGTTTTGAGAATATCGTCCTGGCCGATACACGTATCGTCCAGGCCGATATGTTAATGACGGCTGCCTTAATTAAGAATCCTTATTTAGACTTTCTGTTTTAAGCCTGATCATCCAGGTCGATAAAAAAAATCGTCCTGGCCGATATGAGTAAAAATAGAAATTCTAAGTCTCTCAAGTGTGTGTGTGAAGGGTTACTTAGCATCAGTCTCTTTGACCATTACAAGTAGACTCAAGAAGTGAAAAATAAAAGCACAGACTGACTCAACCCTAAACCTATGCAATCCTGAATTGGCTTCATCTTGTTCGTCCGATCTTCGATTCCTGAAATGTTAGAAACAACAAGCAGTCCAAGAGAAATAATGTTTGTCAATTATCAAAACATAAGCCATGAAAATAGATTTGCAACAATCTCCCCCTTTTTGATGAAGGCAAAACACTACGAAAATAATTAGTAGTAAAAGTTCAGGATCGACAAAAAAGGAACCTCATAAACTTCTCCCCTTTTGACATATCAAAAAGGAGGGAACAAAAGACAAATAGCAAATGAATTTTTTTTTTTTTAACCAAGGCATGAAAATGATATAGTATTCCATATGATTGATATAAAAAACTTGTGAGTTAATGAGTTATCAATCTCATTAATCCATAGAATAGTAGAATATTCGTTCATGGTTTACCCTTAGCTCAAATATTTTCTTAGGGTAGAATCGTCTTTTGAAATCAATGACCTAACTCAAATAATTAATTGGATATGAGAAAAAGAATCCACCCATCACTTGTCTTAAAAAAATCTTTATAAAATAATGAAGTAAGGTAAATTTGTCACGATTGCAAGATAATCGAAATCAAGCCTTTGAGAACCAAAACTTTTAAGTTCTAAAGGATTTAAAAAGTGAGAATAGCTTACTTTTGAGTGGCCTCATTTTATGCCTCTTGTCAATTTAGTGGCGCTTTGCGCATCTTTTTATAGATTTTTTTAATTTTTGACGTCTTTGCGCTTCTTTTGTTGGCATCATTGGCCAAATTTTTTTTTTTTCAAGCTAGATTCTCTTTATAATCCTTTAAAAAAATCTTAGTTGTGAATATATCTTCTTAGATATTAGAGAATAGGAGCTCTCTCTCTAACATAATGAGGAATTACCACAAGCAGAATTAATAATCAAAGACAAGAGTAACAAGGGATCTTGATGTGATAAAATTACTTTAATTATTATAAATACAAGATAGATTTGATTAAGCAAGCTTAAGAAAAGATCTCAATTTCATAAATAATCTTTAATTTGAGATAGACTTTTGATTAGAAAAGAAAACTATGCCACTAAAATAGGTTAGAGAAAGAGACACAATCACAAAATATTCCTGCCATCTAAGAGATTAAGTAGATGAAAACACATTGACTAAAAATTTTCAAAAAATAAGGACAAGGAATATAATATCATATCAGCGATGATTTTGAAAACTAAGTAAAAAGAGACAAAATAAAAATAAAACACACTAAAAAGTCAAAACAACAGAAAACAAAAAGAAAACAAAAAGCAAAAGAAAATAGCTAAAAGTTTCATGCATTTATGTCAATCACACCCAATCTGGTCCTTAAAGAACTGAAAGTGTCGAAGGCCAGTGGTTTAGTAAAGATGTCTGCAAGTTGGTTTTTAGTTGTCACATGGTGTAACTCAATGTCTCCCTTAGTCACATGATCTCTAATAAAGTGATGCCTAATGTCAATGTGTTTAGTCCTTGAATGTTGGATAGGATTCTTAGAGATGCATAAGGCACTAGTGTTGTCACAAAAGATTGAGATGGTGCTTACATGTAATCCTAAATCCCATACCTGTTGTTTCAACCAAAGGACTTGGGCCACACAACTTCCAAGAGCAATGTATTCAGCTTTAACAGTGGAAAGTGCAATAGAGTTTTGCTTCCTACTAGACCAAGAGACCAAAGTTTATCCAATGAATTGACAAGTTCAAGAAGTGCTTTTTCTATCCACCTTGCATCCTGCAAAATCAAAGTCAGAAAAACTAATAATCTCAAAAGAAGTGTTGTGTCTAGGGTACCAAATCCATAAGCCTTGTGTTCCCAAAAGGTATCTAAAAATTCTCTTAACAGCAGTCATGTGGGATTCCTTAGGGTCAGCTTGAAATCTAGCACAAAGGCAAACACTAAACATGATATCAGGTCAGCTCGAAGTCAAGTAAAGTAAAGATCCAATCATGCCTCTATACTTCTTCTGATCAACAGACTTACCACTTGGGTCTTTATCCAATGGAGCACTAGAAGTCATGAGAGTGTTAATTGGCTTGGCTTTGTCCATCTCATATTTCTTCAAAATGTCTTTTATGTTTTTTGTTTGATTTAGAAAAGTTCCATCCTCCAATTGTTTTATGCTAAACTCCAAAAAGTAGGACAACTCTCCCATCAAACTCATCTCAAACTCTCTACTCATTATTTTAGAAAAATCATCACACAATTTTTTATTATAAGATCCAAAGAGTATATCATCAACATAAATCTGAACAATGAGTAAATCATCTCCAACTCTTCTAAGAAAAAGGGTGGTGTCTACGCTCCCCTTGACAAACTCCCTCTCTAGTAAGAATGTGCTAAGCCTCTCATACCAAGCTCTAGGTGCCTGCTTTAAACCAGACAAAGCCTTTTTTAATTTAAACACATGATTTGGAAATTAAGAACTCTCAAAACCTGGAGGTTGTTCTACAAAAACATCTTCTTTTATTTCTCCATTTAAAAAGGCACTCTTGACATCCATTTGAAAAAGCTTAAATCCTTTATAACAGGCAAAGGCTAATAGCACTCTAATGGCTTCCAATCTAGCTACAGGGGGAAAAGTCTCCTCAAAGTCTACCCTTCTATTTGATTGTACCCCTTAGCCACCAATCTTGCTTTATTCCTTATCACCACTCCTGAATCATTCACCTTGTTCTTAAAGACCCACTTTGTTCCAACTACACTTTGTCCCTTAGGTCTTTCCACAAGTTCCCAAACATCATTCCTAACAAATTGATTCAATTCTTCTTGCATTGCTAAAATCCAAAACTCATCAGAAAGGGCTTGGTTAATGGTGGTGGGTTCAGTCATAGAGATAAAGGTAGAGTGGTTCACCTCCTTCCTAAGTCCATGTCTAGTCTTAACTCTACTAGAAGGGTCTCCTAAGATCAAATCCTTGGGGTGACTTGTAGAGTATCTCCAATCTCTAGGAAAAATGTGTGAAGGTTCTCCTCTTTCATCAAAATTTTTTACTCCTTGGGTGACTTCTTCTACTCCTTCATTACTTAGGTGCTCAATCCCCTTCCCCAAATTTTCTACTCCACTTGTAATCTCTCCAACATCATCATCTTCTACTCCATGTTTCTTAGTATCAGACTCATCAAAAACTATATGGGTTGTCTCTTCCACTAACAAAGTTATTTTGTTAAACACCCTAAAAGACTTCCCAACACTAGAATATCCCAAAAATACTCCTTCATCAGATTTAGGATCAAATTTTCCCAAGTGAGACTTCCCATTGTTGTGAATAAAAACCTTACAACCAAAGACATGAAGGTGGGAAAGATTGGGTGTCCTACCCTTAAGGATCTCATAGGGTGTCTTCTCTAATTTGGCTCTAACATTCACTCTATTCAACACATAACAAGCTGGGTTAACCGCTTCAGCCCAAAAGTATTTTGAAAGTAAATACTCAGCAAGCATGGCTCTAGCGGCTTCTACCAAGGGCCGGTTCTTCCTTTCAGCTATCCCGTTCTGCTGAGGAGTCCTAGGGGCTGAAAAATTGTGGCTAATCCCCTTGTCCTCACAAAAAACTCCAAATTTTTTTATTTTCAAACTCTCCCCCATGATCACTATGGATGGTCAAAATCTCACAACCTAGCTTTTTCTAAATCCAAGTAGAAAATGTTTTAAACTCCTCAAAAGACTCATTTTTATGTGAAAGAAATCTAGTCCAAGTGAACCTCGAGTAGTCATCAACAATCACAAAAGCATAGACTTTCCCTCCCAGGCTGGCAGTGCTAATGGGTCCAAACAAATCCATGTGAAGGACTTCTAGAGGTCTAGAGGTGCTAATGTCCTTAATGGGGTGAAAAGTGGAGTGAACTTGCTTTCCTAGTTGACATGCATCACAAAGGTGGTCTTTTGAAAACTTAAGTTTGGGGACACTTTTAACTAGGTCCTTTTGGGTTACTTTCCTAAGGGTTTTCATACTTGTATGACAAAGCCTCCTATGCCACAACCAAGAATCATCAATCTCAATTTTTAAGCAAAAAGAAGCAGCACATTCAATGTTTTTTAAATCAAGCATGTAGACGTTGTTGATCCTCTTTCCCTGCAAAATAGTATTGTTTCTTAAACTTATAATGCATGAGTTTGCAAAGAATTGCACGATGAAGCCTTCAATCATAAGGTTCTTGGAATTACTGATTATACCTTCTCCTACCACCTTCTTGGTGTTGTTGTCTCCAAGAGTAACCTTGCCTCCAGTCCTGGACTCTAGTACAACAAACTGGCTGGCATCACCAGTCATATGTCGAGAGCATCCACTGTCCAGGTACCACATACTCTCACGAGGTCTTTTGTGAGAGCCCTCCTACAAAATTACCAAATGTTAGATTTAGGAATCCAAGCAGGTTTGCTACTTTGCACTCATCAAAACATAAGCCATGAAAATAGATTTGCAACAAAAACCTTTTTCTTTCTTATATTGTCAACTAAAATCCAGGGCACATACGAGCAGTCTTCTTTGTTCTCCTTATTAAGAACTGAATTCAAGTTCTGATGCATTAATTTGTCTGGTCGTCTTTAGTTGTAACAATATTACTAGCTACTTTACACTCATCAGTCGAGTTTCCAATCATACCACATTTGAAGCACAAAGTAGAATTTTTTTTCATATTCTACTTTTTGAAAGAAACGACCTTCAAGACCATCCACCCAAATACCAAGAAAGCATTTCTTATCAAGTGGCATGCGAATGCAAACTCTTGCATATTCCCTCTTATTCCATTGAAACATATTGCCATCAATCCAAAAAGGTGTGCCAATCATCGACGCAATACTTTCCACATTATCCTCATCCCAACAAAGCAAAGGTAGATGTGGCATTCTTGCCCATATGGGAGAGGTTAATCCTTTCAGCGAGGAAGGTGAAAAAGAAGAATTCCACTTATAAATTCCTACTATGTGACCATTAACTAACCATGGTCCTCCTTCAAGCACTCTTTCTACTTCCTCTAAAGATAAGAAAGTGCAAATCACCCTAACAAGACCAAGGGTAGTGAAATAAAATTTCCCAAATTGTTGACATTAGAGGCGGAGCTCAGTAGACACTACATAGAAAGGTACCTCTTTCTAAATACTTTAACCACAACAGAGAATTTTATATCCTCAACATTAGCTTTGACTTTAGAATCAATAAATTTAATAGCCAATCCATCTTCCAAAAGGAAACTTCGATCACTAGATAGATTGACCTTAATATTCGGCTTTTTACCCCAAGGATTGAAAATTGTAATTCCAGCATCAACCACTAATCTTTTCTGAACATTTCCCAGTACTAAATCCTCATTCTCATTAATACAAATAGGTTCCAGGTTCTATTTCAAACCAATAGGATCATCATGATTCATAGAATAAGTTTTCAGGAGATTATTTCCAAATCTATTAACATAGATTTTCATACCAGATGTAGACGAGACATCTGTATCAATCTTCTTTTTTGGAGTGGAATAAAAAAGATCTCCAGGAAAACCATCATCCACTATTTGTTTTCCCTTCCCATTTCTTCACCGGAACATTGGTCTGTTCATAGATCTTCAACAGATAAAACTTTTCAAGTTTAGCAAAAATTGATATGTCAGGACTAGTCAATTAATCGATGTTTGATCTCCAATGACCCTTAGTAGTCGCTGTCGCCTCCTCCGGCATAGCGAAAATCCCACCAAACCAGAGGAAAACCAAAATTTGAAAACAATGTTCTTACCTGCCATACAGCTTCTCTCTCTTAAGCTCTAAAATTAAGTTGATTCGATTAACTAATCAAAGGATCATTTTAGGCATGATTTTCAAAGTTCATCTAATATAATATATATCATCGTGGATGATTAGAACAAAATACGAAATTCAAAATCTTGCCTATATTATGATTGTCGGTAATTTCTCTTGATCATAACTGATCTTATATGATCTAGATGGTCCAGTACCATTAGTTATATGAGCTGATTATGAAAGTATTAAATGAGCCAAGAGGGGGGGGGGGGGGGGGGCTGAATTAGAAATTTTTGAAATAAATACTAAACATGAGTTCTAAAATTTTTTTAATCTTAAAAAAAAAAAAACATAACTTGAAGCTGAAGCTAGTTATTGAAACATGATTGCAACATAAGTGATGAAATTTTAAATATCACAATAAAGATCCCCTCACACTCCTTCTTCCTCACAAACGCACCTTCTCCTTCCTCTTACAAACCCAAATATCTCATCAAGTAGCTCCCTCTCAAGAGTTTCCCTTCTTGTCACATTCCTCCCCCTTTTTTTCTTTTCAAAAGGTAAAAGTATCACATATATATCAGGCTCTAAGAAACTATTAGTTTTTCAATTTAGCCATTTCTGTTCGTATAGTATGATTAAATATCGTATAGTAAGATCAATTCAAAATAGCATCCATCCTAGTACGAACGAGTGCGTGAAAGTTCGTCAGTGTTGTTAAGCCCTTATGAACTAGTCTCGAGTGTTAAGAGAGTTGCTATTTGCATGTTTTACATTCTTGCAACTTATAAAGTTTTGATGATTCTAAATATTATTGTTTTAAAGTTTTGTTTTCTCCTAACACTTTGTAGAAGAATTGTTTTTGCTCTTGTGTGGACTAATATTTCAGGATAATCGAACTCAAGACTAATGAAGACTACAAATCAAAATTCAGAATGAGATAATTTATAAATTGAAGTTTGTACTTTTCATTGTATTGAGTTTGAGAGGGAGTGATTGTAATTAAGTAACTTAGCACACACACACACTTGGAGAGATCTTTAAAAAATCATACTGATCGTACAGGACGAACCAGGTTCGTACAGGACAATCAAGTCAATTATCCCCTTAGAAGAGCAATGAACTAATAGGAAGTGAGAAAGTTTTTCTAAGTTCTGATTGTCCAAACGAACTCCTATTCATCCCAGGATGAAACGCTCTCTCAAAAAGTTTTGTTCAAACGAAATCCTGTTCGTGCAAGGATGAAATATTCTCTGGAAAATTTTTGTCCAGACGAACTCCTATACATCCCAGGACAAAATGCTCTCTGGAAAATTTTAGTCCAGATGAAATCCTATATTCGGTCCAAGATGAAATGCTCTCTGTAAAAATTTCATCCAAACGAATTAGAATTCGTCCCAGGACGAAATGCTCTCTGTAAAAATTTCATCCATACGAACTCCTTTTTATCCCAGGACGAAAATGCTCTATCTTTTCATGTTTTGATAACATTCTGCAGTTTGACAAAATTGACCCATTGTATAACTATTCGTACCGAACGAACTTAGTTCATATGGGAAGATAATCGAGTACGAAGTCAGTTCGTACCAATAAACATTAGGTTCGTATGTAACTGATTTAAGTGAATTAGTCCAGGACAATCCACGATCGTACGGGATGACCCACTATATACAGACTTGAATATCAGCAGTTTTTGGATGGTTTTTTATGTCTTTCCTATATAAAGTCCAATTATTGCCACTTAATCTTTTTGCCTATTGATCTTCATTCCAACTGAAGGGAGACTCAAGGAGAGAGTGTGAGAGAGTGTTTGAAGGAGGATTCTTACTACTGGAGCGTGAAGCATTCACTTGGTACTCAAAGGTAAGAATCTCTACTTGTGGTTTATGATTACTTCACTCTTTTCTCTCAGCCTTCTAGATTTCTTGTGAGAAGATCTGTCAAGGATATCTGGTTCTCTGCCGACACTTGGAGAGTGTGAACAGCCGAAGGGTTCTCTGCCCACACTTGGAGAGTGTGAAAGTACGAAGGGTTCTTTGCCCACACTTGGAGAGTGTGAAAGTACGAAAGGTTCTCTACCTACACCGGGAGAGTGTGAAAGGACGAAGGGTTCTCTGCCTACACCGAGAGAGTGTAAAAGGATGAAGGGTTCTCTTCCAACATTGGAAAGAGTGTAAAAGGATGACGGTTCTCTACCGCACCGGGTAGTGGTGGAAGAGAGTTTTTTGTAAAGGCTTCTCCGCCTTGCTGTGGGTGCAATAGGAGAGTCACTAGTGGTATTAGTGCAATACTCAGAGGGTGCCTCTGGGGAGTGGATATAGGTCATGTTTGATCGAATCACTATAAATCTTATGTCTTTTTATTTTCCTCTGCATTTTGTTTTATTATTTAACTTGTAGTTGAAAAACCTTTTTCTACAAAATTCATTAAAGTAAATTTTTGGTATAAAATTTTAAAAGAGGGTAAATTTTTTAATTACCAATTCACCCCCCCCCCCCCCCTCTTGGTTAACCACTGGGACATAATCTTAGGTTTAACAACCTAATTCATATTGAACAAGTTTTGACAAGTGGTATCAGAGCTTTATTTCAAAATCATAAGTTTAAACTATTTTTTTATTAACGTAGATGGCTATATTTGAAAACTGAAATACACCTAAAGGTTACTCTATAACTAGACCTCTATTGTTCGATAATATTCCTTTTGATTTTTGGAAAACATGCATGTCTTCATTTTTACAGTCACTTGATTTTCGTATGTGGATATTAGTTTAGGAAGGGTATACAAAAAATGCAATCGAAGATTCGAGAAAGAGATCCACACAGATGCTATGGGAGATTCATCATGCACATCGAAATCAGGTGTCCATTTGAGCAATCTCATTTGACAACCCTGAATGTAATAGGATATCCTAGAGAAAATATGAGTACAATCCAGATCATTGCTCAGTTGAATCGAGATATGCCTGAAATCCAACAAACCAACCTAAAATGAATTGGACAATTTTAGATTCACAAAAATTTATGAATGACATCCAGGTTTGACCGCCTAAGCAGGAACTTGCCAACATCAGTAAGAGCAAAAGGAGCAGCCAGCATTGAAACTACATAGTCATCAAACATAAACGCTGGACAACCTTTAAAGGAAGTATGAACAAACTGAAGTTTGGCGGAGGATGAATAAGAACTAGCCAAAACTTCCTTAAACAATCGGGATTTGCCATTCAGAATCACAGCAGGTAGAGGGATAGATGACGACAGAGTCGTCATCTCTTGGAAACCATAAAACCAAAAAACTCAACAACGAAAACAAACGAACACAAGACAAAAAAGAAACTACATACACAAATCGAGCAGAAAATACCATGAGAACCACGCCAAGAACAAAGGGAAGAGAGATCGAGAACGAAAGCCCTAGAATGCCTCAGAATGGCCAGAGGAGCAGAGAGCCGTTGCGAAAGCCTTGATATGCAAATTATTAATGTAGCCGGGTGGGGTTATAGAAACAAATTAAGTAATGGAATAAAAGTAATTCAACTTTGTTTTTTTTTAATTTGTTATTATTAGGACTCATGTATATAATGTTTGTTTTTATATTTTTTTTAATTTTGACCCTTGCTAGTCATCTCACATGCGTGTTGATCACGTGTTTGAGTTTGACATGTGTTGAACACTAGCATAACCCTAAAATCCTAAGTCTCAAGGTATTATATATGACAGTGTTCGTAGTGTCAGGACAATTATTAATAATCTTCTTGGAGCTGTGATCTTGAAGGATTGAATGAAGAAGGATAAAATGTTAACAAACAATTGAATTTTATTAAGAAAATAAGTAGGAAAAAGTTTAATAGAAAATGATGGAAGATAAATAATATATATACAAGAAAGAAAGCTTTGGAAGTATGCATAATGCCCCTTCCAAAAATAAGATAAGAGAAACCATCAACGATAAGGACATGCAGAAGAGATGACATAAAGAGATTAAAATTGTTGATGATTATGTATCATATGAAAAGATGAACCAAAATTTGTAACCCGGGACATACTAGCAAAGATAACGACAATGGATCCAAAAGGAATCTGTAATATTAGGGGCAAAGACAAATGTATGGATTAATCATTTATAATCTCCTTGAAAATAGTAACTGATTCGGAGGAGGTACCATAATAATTTGGCATATTTGGATCAAATGTGAAAGCATTTTGAGCTTTGAAGAAGTAATTGAATTTCTCCTAGCAACTTTCTGGAGGATAGTAGCGTGGATGCAATATGAGCAAGGAGAAAAACGTATGATGATCGTAACCACAACCACCATTGGTCTTACTGACATGCCCATGACTTTTCCTCTCTATGCTTAAGACAGCAACCATAGCTCATTGACAAGGAGTTGGCGTTTGGGGAGTTGAGATCTCACTGACATAAAAACCCTGAATAAAGAGGTTACAATATTATGATTCATGCAGTTTGACATTCGTGGAGATCATACTGTCTATAGAGAATGATTCAAAACATGGATTAATATATCAACAAGAATCATTTCATTTTTCTTCTTTTGAAGAGCTAATTTAGTTTTGAAGGAGCGACTTTGAAGTAATTTGTTTCATTTGTTTCTCATATTGTTATAAAATTTTTGAATATGCTTGTTATTTTAATAGAGGGAGATCTCACTAATAAATATGTGCGATATTATTTCAAGAAAGCAAGGTTTAAAATTGCACAATTGGATATTGAGGTATTTTTCATTTGTGAGGCGAGGCGTAAGTCTCAAGGCGTTTTGAGGTGTAAACATCAAAATCTAAAAACCGTATAAAGTGAAAATTAAAGTTAAAAGTGTTTTTTTTATAATATCCAAATAACATGTTAAAGGATGACATATTAATTTTCTATTGAACTATGAAGTAACAAAATTACATAAATATGAAACAAAAAATTGTCCAAGTAATAAAAAAAATAGAATGAATGAACAATACAATTTATCCATGCAATTAAGAGCTTATTTGATAACTAATAAATGTCTGCCAATCTTAAATATATTTGGGACAATAAATCATCCATCCATCCAGAATGACCTCGGCAGCTACAATAAATCTTAAATATTACAAAGGATGGGAGCTTTCAAACTCAGCAGCTGAAAGAAAGGGCGTTCCTAATAAGAAGAAAAAAAAAAATCTCTCATCTGAATTTGGTGGTTCGTTGGCCACACTGGGTGCCGTGCATCACTAAAATTAAAACCCTCAAGTGTGGCATCACATTCTACCAGTAACTTGGCAATTGCAGACAAGACAGATGATGCTTTAAATTTGTGCGGAAGAGGCAACTGATGCTGTGAATAGTGATGAAGAGGGCTATGATTTATGTTACAAGAGAGTCAAATGGCTCCAGCACTAGGAAAAGACAGTTTATTCTCATTTCTTATTCAGATAACGAGGATGACGATGATAAAGGACACTGCTTCTACGGCATCCAGAAAGAGGAAAGTGGTAAAGGAACAAGTGAATGAGCGGGGAAGGGAAGTGATGGAAATTGTTTAGGATGATTCTGGTTTTGTTTGCAACAACTTTTTTATTGATTCTTAAAGCAGTTTTTTATATAAAATTTGTTTTAAAAAACAACCAAAAAGCCAGTCTCAAAGGAAGCCTCTGTCTGCAGTTAGGATGCTGGCAATTATAAAACAACAAAATGATGCTAAAAGAAAGCACATCACCACGTCGAATAGGACAGTTCTTACGTCGTCGAGCTAACTGCTGCCCCCGACTCCAACGACACCAAGACCGATTCACATGACCTAGGCACCTCCTTTCGCACGAATCAAAGTTGCAAGCGGTCCTTGTGCCCGTCTTAGACTCATATGTGAGCTGGATGTTCCATACACCTAAAATTGTTATTTCTTGATTCAAAACAGTAAGAAAGTAGAATATTTGATTATTATTAGTAGTAGTGAAACTCTATTAATAGTAGTAATTTAAATTAAAGAGATTTATTATACCTTATTATTATTACTAATAAAATATTAGGAATGATAATTAAAAAAAATTATTATTATTATAATTGTTTTTAAAAAGGAGAACACGATGTGATTGCCAATTGAAGGAAGTCTTGGGGTTTATTCAGTCCCTGAAGCCCTCCGTCGTCGATCTGATTCGATTGAAAGACCATTTTTCAGGGTAGATTCGCTCATCCGAAGTCCTCGCCGACGATTTTATACGGCTGAGTCAATCCAAAAGGGCGAATTCCCTCAGTAACCTCCCCTCACGGACGTCGGGAAGTTGTTGTAATGTGCATGTGAGATTATGAAAATTATGGACTTATTTTGATTTTTGGAAAAAATAATCAATTGGGCAAATTGGAAGTTGAAAATTTGATTAAAAATAAAACTTAAAAGTTAAATTTAAAATAAATAAACCTTTAGAGTTAAAATTCATAATTAATTAATTCAATTCATTAATTTGACATTCATGCTAACTAACCAACATAAAAATCTAAGCAATCTAAACTAAAGTCAATCCACCAATTTAAAATCAGATACATTTAATTAATTAAAAAAAAAAATCAATTGATTTAATCCATTAAATCAAAATGCAAATCTTTCACCAAATCTGATTAATTGAATAAATGGAATAACTTTAAAATTTGAAATAGAACAATGAATTTTTAAATCATAAATTTAAGTTAAAACACAATCAGAAATTCAATTAATGAAGTTAACTAATTCAAAATAAAAATCGTTTGAGTTAACAAATTTAATTAATTATATTTCAATTGCTAACTTAATTAAAACAAATGAGAGAAACTTAAAATCTAATTAATTAACTTTAATAGAGTTTTAATTTTTTTTTTGATTAATCCAAAATCAAAACTTTAAATAGTTACAGTTAAAAAATTGATTAATTAGAAATTAAATCAGAATGTTAATTAATCTAAGAGCTTAATTAATTTGAAACAGCTTGATTAAAAAATTAAAATTAAAATTAAGATTAAAACTTTAACTAATAATGAAATAATTTAAAAATACATTTAACATGTAAAATCTAAATCAACAAATTAAAAAATGAAAATTTAATTAAAATTTAATCTTTAATTAATTAAATTATTTAATTAAATAATTAAATTGAAATGTAACTTTACAGAAAACATAAAAAACTTAAAATTAAATGTCTTTCCACTAATCCAACTTAAAAACGACTATAAACTCTCAAATTGCAACTCTTCAATGGGCTACAAACTCTCAAACGAGTAGCTCTCCAAACAGCTCTCAAGCTGCAAAGCTCTCTAAGCAACGAGCTCTTTAACAATAGCTCTCTAGCAGCTCTCCAACGAGCTCTCCAAAACTAACTCTTAACACGCTCTCTGGCCCCCCAGCAATAGCCTCAACCACAATAACCTAAGAGATCTCTAAATTTTTGCATGTACAGTTTACCTGCAAGAAAATAAATATGGCGTTAATAGCATTAATACAATGCATTAAATATAACTGGTAATGTAAAACTAGCACTGAATAGGGCAACACTAATGCTAGCAAGAGCAAGACTGGTACTAGTGGAACATAACTAGTTCAAAATTGAACAAAACTACTACAGCTAGAACTAATGCTGGAAAGTAAAACTAGCAAGGCTAACTACTACAAGCAAGACTAGTGCTAAAAGTAGTAAGAAAATTAGTGCTACAAAACACTAAAATTGGTGTCATGACACTAAAATGTGTAAAGTTATGCCATCACTAATCTAAGTCTTGTAGGTTGCTTTTAATAGAACTGGTAAATCCTACAGGTAATTGCTTCACTAAATATATATTAAGTAAAGCAATGAGCACCTGAAAATCGCCCAGTCACTTTCAATGAAAGCCGTAAGTTTGAATTTTAAGGAAAAATATCTATATAATAATATAACCCTAGACCCCTCTAATGGGCATCTTAATCTGTAGGGCTAGGTTGTAAGCCCCACTATATTTGACACTTAGCTTAGAGGGCTAGGTCATAAAAAACATCGTTATGCAACTTCTAAATCTAGAAGCTATAAGAACTATCTATCCGAACCAAACCATTGGGCATCTTAGCCTATAGGGATCTGGAAACCTCTAATGGAGGCCATAAGACTCGTCAATAGGCTACTTTCAAATGAAAGTTGTATGCCCCTACCCAAATCCAATCATATGGGTAACTCCATTGGTGGTGGTACTTGGCTTTCTAGTGATCCCCTATGACAGTTACGACGATGGTGACTATAGAGAAGGAGGTGTTTTGGAGGTCGAGGGAATTGAGAGGAAGTGGTTGTGGCTTGGAGGCCTAAGAAGGCATGATTTTTTTGAGGCTTTTGTATTGGATTTAGGTAAATTTTAAATTTTAAAAAATATATATGAATATAATAAGGCATATGACTCATGCCAAGGAGGTGAGGCACACCTCGAGGGGACCCTCTTCATAGATGAGGCGTAAGCCTTATAAAAAAAAATCTTGAGGCGTAATCCTCGAGGCATTTTTTATTGGAATTGCATTGAGGTGGGCCTCAAGGGGAGCCTCATATTGTGTAATTTTAAATAATGCTAGTAAGTAAATGGAACCAAGGAAGTCCAACATCTTATTTAAGTCATGAAGTATTATAGTTAAGGTAATTGAAGATTCAAGACAGTTAGGTAACCAAGGAACCACAATCAAATGCTTTCCATTTGAAAATCTAGACAATCACTATTATTTAGAGGTGGCATGCTAAGATGGTGAAGTTTGCATTGATAACTAATATATTAAAAATTCCATCGTCCACAATAGATAATTGATATCATTAAACTTAATTGTGGTTCCAATTGTGTAACAAGATTTGGAATCATTCAAAAGAAATTATGAGATCATGTCTTCATTGAGAGAAAAGTATCGGAACATAAGAAAAGAAACTTAATTTTTTATGGGGGAGAATACCTTGGAATGTATACAATTATGATAGTAAGATAGTAGGCACAACATAGCCAATGAAATTAGACATAATAGTGTTTTGTGCTAGTAAAGGAGCAATCGAGTTCTTGAGCATGTGATGAGGTGTCGGATCTTGGATGAGGAAGATGCTCTTCTTGACCTTCTTCTTGAATGAGAGAGAGAGAGAGAGAGAGAGAGAGAGAGAGAGGGAATAGAGGATAGGGAGAGGGAAGAGCACAACTATTAGAAAAAAAAAACTAAATCTTTATTCATTGGCTTCCCCTTATTACAAATTATAACATTTATATATAGATACTAATGGTAACACTCAAAACAAAAGAATGTATAACTAAATCTAGACCAATCACAATAAACTCCACCTTGGATCAAATTTACAAAACATTTGAGTCAATCCAACTGTCTACCAAATCTACTGACACTGCTAAGTTAGCGTCTTCTTTGATCTTAGCGCTTTTTTCGTTTTAAAAAATCTAGATAATTTCTCTTTAAATACCCTTTGTTATTATAATAGAAACATTTCTTATTGAGCTCTGGTCTTCCTCTTGCTATTAGAATGCTGCCACTAATTTTTTTCATTATCCCCAGTCCTTCGCTGAAGTTGTTTGGATATCAAAATTGGCTTTACCTTTGTCATGGTCAATGTATGCTTGCCATATAGTAATGTACCCACTATATTCTCATATGACTTTGGCAAAGAGCTTAGGAGAATAATGCGTTAATCTACCTCAATTATTGCATCTACATTCTTAAGATCAAGAATAATTTTGCAATAATAATAATAATAATAATAATAATAATAATAATAATGAGCTTTTTTAGGTCATTACCTTCATTTATCTGCAATATTTATAAAGCTTTCTTTAGATGTAACTAGTTGACCAACGATCTCTTCATGTATAATGATTCTAGTTTCTCTTAGACTTCTATAGTATAACCTTCTTCGGCCACATCTCTTAACACTTTATCACAGTGTGATAAGAGAATCACACTATGAGCATTCAATTGGGTTTGTGATAGGAAACACTTGAAGAATTCAAGAGAAACTTATCAACGAGTTGATTTCAACGATTTCCCGCCACACATCTCAAAAAACCCAAGAGTATTAGCAAGAACAAAGTAGTAATGCATGAAATAGAGAAGAAAATAGCAAGATACAATTAATCCTCGATCCGAGAAGAGGATCTATCTCTCCAAATTCTCTAGATGCCGCTAAAGCCCAAGCACATAAGCACAAAAAACAAATTCAGCAAATTACAAGATAACCTAACCCTAGAGAAAACCTCTTTATTTAAAGCATAGAAATAATAAGACAAATTACTAAATAGCCCACCCCCGCATTAATTGCTTCCATTATTGTGCCCTCCTAAAAAAATTTAAATAGTGGCTCCTCCTAAGGTGGGTGGGATGGAGCAAAGGCGGACTATTACTCCTCATGGAGTAAACAAGAGTTAACCCTTTACCTAGGGCTTGCTGGACCGATCCCACCTGGGCCAGTCTAATAATACTTCCCTCCCAAAGAATCAACTTAGCCTCAAGGAGAAATGTCTAAACTTATGCTTCACTCTCTCGTATGGCACCCAGGTGGCATCATAATTTGATAAGCTCTTCCATTTTATCAGAACCTCCTTAGTCCCATCTTCTCCCTATTGAAGCCCCCTCAACTCCAGTGGTTCTAATACTACCTCCAAGTCCTCTGTTAGTGTCAAGGTAACTCTAAACTAGATGCATGATCCTCGATTTCTCTCTTCAGTTGTGACACTTGGAACACTGGATGTATAATTATAGTCAAGGGTAGTTGCGGATCTATGGTTTATGATTTTGATGATAGCAAACATTCCTTATTTCTCTACGATTGCCTTATGTGCTAACGTTTCAGGTTCCCACGATTGGACTGCAATTTGGAATCAGCTCAAGATTGGGTAGACTAGGTCTGAGTCAGTTTGTAATCTTTTTTCTTTCTTGAGTCTGTTGTATTTGGTGTGGGACTAGTTGGATTGTAATTTAGAAGATCTCCTGTTGTTCCCTATAAGATTTCTATTTTTGATAATATCGGCCGGAACGATATTTATATCGTCCTAGACGATATGTCCAAAATCAGAAACCCTCATTAGGGCATCCTCATTAAGGAAGCCGTCAACAGATCGACCTGGATGATACTTGTATCGGCCAAGACGATAATCTCAATTCATAAAGAATCAACCGCCATAATCAGTTTAGGAATTCTTTGTTTTAGGAAATCGGCCAGGACGATATTATTGTCGTCCAGGACGATCTAACTCAATCATGCCTAAATTGATCTGGTATCTTTGGAAAGCATTAATGGTTGATTGATACGATCACATCGTCCGGGACGATCACATGATTGGCCAGGACGATGACCTGGACGATCTACATCGGACAGCTTGTATTCAGGGCGATGATCAGGACGATTGAAATCGGTTTTAAACTAATCGGCCTGGACGATCGTGATATCGGCCAGGACGATGTAACCAATTTTCTTCTGATCGTCCCAAATCGTCCCAGGTCGTTGAGCTGAATTTGTACTGATCGGCCAGGACGATATGCCTATCGGCCTGGACGATAATGTCGGCAACTTGCATTAATGAGCTCGTTTTTAGCTCTTCTATTTAAGCTATGACAAGGCACTTTGTAAGAGTCTTTGGCAGCCATTGTAGCTTCGTTCTTGTAGGGGAAACTTGAAGAGAGAGCTTGAAAGGGAGAGAGAAAAGGATGGAGTTTGAGAGAGGGAGAAGATCCTGTGAGGGGGGACTCAAGGGAGTGTGGAGGGGGTTCCACACGGTTGCTCCGGCGAACTCGCACCTTAGTACCATCGGATTCAAGGCTTGTCTCGAGATAAGTTCACCAAAGAAGAAGTCTCTTTGGTGTCAAAGGACCCGGCAACTCCGCCGCACCGGGAGAGGTGGAAGTGATTTTGTAAGGGCTTCTCCGCCTAGCTGTGGGGGATAAAGGAGAGACACTTGTGTTAGTGCAATACTTGGAGGGTGCCTCCAAGGAGTGGACGTAGGTCAAGGTTTGACCGAACCACTATAAATCCGGTGTGTTCTTTTCTTTATTACTTTCGCACTTTAATTTCCGTACTTTGTTTTCATTGTGGTGAATCTAGATTTCGTTGCTACTGATTCACTTCTCTTTTAATTAGCTTTGGGACTAAGTTCATAGGGCTTAACATCCCATCGAACTTTCAAGTGCCATCTGAGCACTTTCAGTAATCTCAAATGATACGCACCTGCTCAAATCCCTTCCAATAGCACATATGGGTCAAAGTACCTTAGGGCAATCTTCTCATTACTAATGTTGGAGACCGTCCTCTATCTTTAGGTAGGGAGTAGGTTTAAGATCACCCTTTCCCCTACGCTAAGCTGGATGTCTTTCCTATGTCCATCTACCTGCTTCTTAATAATTTGTTGTTCCTTCAATTGATGTCTTTTCATTTCCTCTAACAACATATCTCTTTCTTCCAAGTACTGTTATATTAAAGAGACTAGTGTGCTCCTCTATCAAAAATGCAACGCTTTTAAAAGGGTTTTGCTTAAGTGAGGTAAGGCGTAATCTTCGAAATGAGAGAAAAAATTATATAATTAAGAGAATTTCATAAATATAATATAAACCATTGACATATTCATTTTGCTCATCATCATAAACAAGATTATTACATAATAATAAAAGGAAGTATATTTTAATATTAAATGTTAATACAAAGTAAAAAAATGAAACAAGATTTAAAGAAAACACTAACTAAAAGTATAAAAATATCATGAGGATTGAGGTCCACAATAGCTTCTTCATCACTTTTTATTCAAAATAGTCATTATTTGGAGCAATTTTATCATTCTTTGATTCGGTCTAATTGGCATCTTCAACATATTCTCTAATTATTTTATATTTTTTTCTTACACCTTATAATTGTAAATATTAGATTCAATATAATTTAAAATAAAATATCAAATAATTAATCCAACAAAGTAATCCATTGTACTTAAATGATGTTTTTATTTTTTGTAAGCTTCAAACCCATTTTACTTTTTAAATGATTGTGAAGTAGAAGTTGCTTGCCATTCATCGTCCCTTTTAATGTTAGCAATCATATCTTTATTTTTATAATCATTACAAGCCATTTCTTCATTTAAATTCATATCTTCATTCTTATAATCATTAAAAACATTTTTTTCATTTTCAAATTTATAGCATTTACTATTTCTTTTCATTATCTATTCATCATCAAATTTTTCTAATCATCAACAAATAGAGGATCAAAATCATCATTTGTCATTTCTCTCTCTAAAATTTGAAATGTCTATCTTTTAATTTTTTTAAAAAAATATAAGATATACCAGCTTGTTCACTTGCTCTATGGTTAAATTACCCTTTTCTTTGAATTCATTTGGTTGAAAATGCTCTAATTATATTTACATATAGAAGCTAAAGAAGCAAGACTAAGAACCCTCACTGTAAATACTTTAGGCTCAAGAACTTCATCACCAAATTATTCCCACCAATATTTTAGAATAGGATGTAAAAGAAATGATTAATATATACATAGATTGGAAACATAAACATAAATTTTAGATATAAAGTTATAAGTGAATACAAATTTATGAGAAGATATATTTTGTAATATGATTGAGCTACTTTGAATGCAAACATCAAATACTTTTAATGAAAATCTTCCAAGTTGTTTATTAGCCTTTACATTGTTACACTTAGGGACAAGTCTATTTATGCATACATATAAAACAATCTTAACCTTCTCATCCATATGGAAGTCCTTATCAAAATAAAATTGAGGATTCAAGTAATATGCAACATTATGTAAATGTTAATGTAGTTGTTGACTTTATTTTTCATCTATAATGCATCATGTCTCTTTATAAGTAGCTCTTGTCCTTCTAAATCTCATATTTTTTTGTCTTTTACATTATTTATAGCTTCATGGATAAGGCCATGGAAGAAATGTTCTACACCATTAATCATTTTTGGTACTTTCACTAAAGGTCATAGTCTTAAGAGTATAATCAACAAGATATCGAAAAACTTATCTTTCATTGCAATATTTTTTGCTTTCTTTTGTTTAGTTCCCACTCCCCCCCCCCCCCCCCCCCAAAAAAAAAAAAAAAAACAAAAAAAAACCTGATATCCCATGCTTCAGAAGCAAACACGTCCTCTAAATGTTGTTGTAACTTGTTGAAACTTTACAAAGTTAAATACGCTAAGATGAATCTTACAATATCTAGACTGATAATTTCTTTATGAATGAATTTTCAATCAATCTTAACACCCAAGAATAGTTGTAGATAAACTTGCTAACAACTTTTTTACTGAGAAAAGCATATTCATATTGTGACAATTGTTCCACCTTCTCAAGCGTCAAATCATGACAATTAAGCAACATTTATATTTCAATGAAGATTCTTCATTTTCTCTATTAACATCCTCATTGTAGCCTTACTACACTCACATTATCTGTCACCACTTGAACAACTATACTCTCTTTCATTTTCTCAACAACATCATCAAGCATTTTAAGAGCCATGCAGTTTTAACAAATGCTTATGCACTAACGGAGTTAAAAAAACACAATTCCGTAAGGGTTGTTAACCAGAATGTTTGTAATGCCCATTTTCTTGACATCTGACCAACCATATGACATTACTATAACTTTTGTTTCAACCCACATCTTATTCGATTTGTCGAACATCTTTGTCATTGTTTTTGTCTACTCATCTAACATTTGAAGCTCATATAAGCTAGGAAGATCTAGTCACTAATCATAATTTCCAACAGAGCGAAGCATGAAGATGCTTTAAGGACTTATTTCTAGGTTTGATGAATTTTATTTTCAAAAAAGCATTTAAAAATTTCTAAACATACTTTATTCTTGTGTTCTTTTATAGCAGTTGGAGGAGGAATTTTTAGAGTTATTACTCTCATTTTCATCTAAATTCACAATGAATTTATATATTTGTCACCAAGCTCTTCAATTAAAAGAAAGAAAATAACTTTTTTTAGTGAAACAATCTTGTTGGGAATCACACTAAAAGCTATTCCCAATCATTTCCTCCCTTGTTTTTTAGCTACGTCTTTGGAGTATTCTGTTTTGACATCATTTAATACTTTTTCACATGTTCCAACATCAGATGCATTGCAAGCTAAGTAATTTTTCAATCTTTTAGCACCCCCAATAATTTGTTTGTCACAAATTCACATTATAAGTTGCCACAAAATTTATATTTCAAGGAAGCATAAATCTTATTTGCACCTTCACCTGGTGCTTAGACGTGAGTGCCCCCTAATAAAAAAATAATCATAACAAAATAATTATGAATTAAAGTGCTTGAAGGAGAGCTTTAACAAAATTTAAGAAAGAAATATGTCTTTGTGTTATTTCCTTTTAGTTCTCTATATTGCCATTAATTTAGCTGCTTATGTGTCCATGAAACCCCAATAGCCTCTTCAGTGAGTGTCCACAAGACTAAGTACTAATGATTCATATTGGCAAGAATCATATATCATTTACACGTCCTTTGTCATGGTAATGCTATCCTCTTAACTTCAAAAGTTTTCTCAATTATTCTGACATTTTAAATTTGAAAACAAATCATTTGTATGTTGACCCATACACATAAAACCATGCAAAAAGAGGCGAAAACTATGACTTAGGCAATGCGTGCAATGACGAAACGCCTCATGTAAGGGGTCAAATGACCTCAAAATGCCAAACGGATGATATCGTTATGATCAGGACATTGAATTCTGTTTGGTCGAGGCCCCTCGCAATTGAATCGGATGAGATTGGTCAAAAGGGACGACCGACACCCGAAATTAAAATGCGAGGCTAATCAAACGATGTCGGATCGATAAACGGACTTTTTCATTGTGTTCAGAACAATGCAAATACTAAAAAAATATATTTTTATGCTCAATTTGGATCATCTGAATTAGTGGCATGAATCTCGAGACAAAGTACACATATCGAGGAAAAAGATCTCGAGGTTACCCAAATGAAGTCCGATGGCAAAACGGACTTTGTCATTGTCTTCAGAACATTGCAAATACTCAAAAACTGTATTTTTTGTTCAATATGGATCATCCTAATGAGTGAGATGAATTTCGAGATAATGCGCATATCGAGGAGAATTGGCCTCGGAATCACCCAAATGAAGTCCGATCTCAAAACAGACTGCGTCGTTGCGACCGGAACATCAACAATACCCTAAATGCACTATCAATTTGTCTAATTTCGATGTTCAACGAAATTGACAAAGAAAACAAGACAATGCACAGATATCGAGGAAATGCACGAGATGGAGCTAGCTCACGACAGGAGCTTCCTTTTTCTACCCACAATCTACTATGCCGGCTTCAACTTCATCAAAACGAAGAAGCAAATTTGCTGTTTGTGGAGTCTCCTGTAGGTGTTAGCCTCTCCCACTCAACTCCAGTCCATCTCCTTCTGTCAAATTCTTTCTCAAAAACAAAATAGCCCTCATGCTGTCATGCCATTCCCTGATCTCATCGTTTGTCCAAGCCAAAAGAAGATCCACTCAAATACACTTGGCTGCTCGCATTCACTAAGGATAGCTAGTTGATTCAAGCCAAGCCAAGGAAAGGAAAAAGTATCAGAACTTATTTTGCTTTTGATCTGTTTGGCCAGGAAGAGAAGAGCTTGCGGCTCCCTATTTCAGCTAAAACACACAAAGCAGGAGCATCAGAAGCAGCAGCTTGAGCTGCACGGATCACGTGAAATGGGATCCTTACCTAAAAATGATATCATTGGGCGTGGCAAGGATAAGGAGCTTGTTATGGAGTGGCTGAGGAATCCATCAAATTAGCATCGGGTAACTGATTTGTACTGAAACATTTATCTTCCATCTATATAATCGGCCATGGTGGTATGAGGAATACAACTCTCTTGCAACATATCTATGAAGATGAAATGACAAAAGGAATTTGTGTTTCCAACATTTTTTATGTTAAAAAAGTCAATGCAGATAAGCTGGAATCTCTCAAAATGATTAGATATTCTTTGGATACACTTGATGCACTAAAAAAGAGCTTAAATATGAGATCTTGTAAAAAAAAAAAAATCCTACTTGTGCTGGATGACATTTGGGAGAATGATGGTTTATGGTAAAAAAAAAAAAGAAAGAAAAAAAAAAAAGAAAGAAAAAGAGGTTATGTGTATCTTTGCATTTTCGTCGCCCTCACTGTCGTCACCAACGTTGCTGAAGGTATAACCCCCTTAAACCTTAAACTTGAGAGCCCGTTTTCAGAGTTTGTTGCGCACCGAAAAACTGCTCATACGCTTTTTTAAGCATCCATTGGTGAACTAAATATCCTTTATAGATTTCTTTTGACTACTTTTATATAGCACACTGAAGCATCTCCCTCAACTCCACCTTAAAGGAAAGATTATACCCTAATCTCCATTAGAGCTCCACCCAATTGGCATTATTTGTGTGTCGCTAAACTGCTGTGATTGGCACACTGCCTAACCCCCATCCATCGGGCTATCCATAGTCCACCCCTATTAGCATGCATCCCTACTACCCTAAATAGAAAGTAACCCAATTAAAGTCATCATTGGCTCTTTGCTTGGCGGCCACTGTTGGCCCTTTGCCTCTCGATCACCATTGTCATCAGCTCTTCGCTTGATTGCTACTATTGGCCTCATGAAAGGGGGGCAAAGACCTTTGGAAGCTTGGACCCATTTGGCTAGAGATTGGAGAAAGCTCTAAGGTTTCAAGGATCTTAGAGTTCCACTCAAGCACCATAGGCAACATATTTATGATGGCTATCATCGGATGACCGTCAACAAACTTTCGTCGACTATCATCGGACCATCACCTGTCTGACGATAGTTCCCGGACCACCTCCCATTTGCTAAACATTCTTAGATAATTGCTCTTCTGCAGTCCATCACAGGACCACCAATCATCTATTGATACCTACTGGACATCTGTTCAGCCAACTAATGCTGCCAGACCTCCGCCTGTTTGCTGACTATTGTAGGACCTCCACCAGGTTAGCGAACACTCGCCACCAGGCCATCGCTATTGGACCTCAACATGAAATTTTGATCACTGTCACCCGCCTACTACAGTCTCTCAAACCATCATCACTCGCCGACCATGGTCCCTCCAACCTCCGTCCCCCACAAACTTCTGTCCATTCAACCTCTGTTCCCAATAAACTACAGTTCCTGCTTATATCGTGGTATGTTGAATATCCTCTATGCACTCAACTGCTAGCCGATTACTGTTGCAAATCTATTTTTCATATCTTATGTTTTGATGATTGACAAATACTGTTTCTCTTGGATAGCTTGTTGCTTCTAACTTTTCAGAAATTGAAGATCGGACGATCAAAAAGGAGCCAAGATCAGGAATGCGTAGGTTTAGGGTTGAGTCAGTCTGTACATTTGTTTTTTACCTTTTGAGTCCACTTGTAATAGTCAAAGAGACTGATGCTATGTAACCCTTCACACACACACTTGAGAGACTTAAAATTTCTGTTTTTACTCATATCGGCCAGGACGATTTCTTGGATCGGCCTGGACGATCAGCTTAAAACAGAAAGTCTAATTAAGGATTCTTAATTAAGGTAGTCGACATTAACAGATCGGCCTGGACGATACGTTTATTGGTCAGGACGATAAGCTCAAAACAGAAAGAAGTTACCGTCATAGACAATTAAGGTATACTGTATTTTTTAATTATCGGCCAGGACGATCCTATGATCGGCTTGGACGATATTCACAAATTATGTCATAATTGTTCAGGAAAATCAAAGAAGTAATTAAGGATGATTGATACGATCATATCGTCCTGGACGATCGCAGGATCGGCCAGGACGATCTAGTCAAAAAACCTTAAGTTACTTCAGGACGATCGATATCGGCCAGCTCATATCCAGGGCTATAGTCAGGACGATTTTCCTCTGATTTGAACTGATCGGCCAGGACGATCTTGTGATCGGCCGGGACGATCAAGCCAATTTTCAATCGTCCTATTTTCCATCCAGGACGATGCTCTGGCTGATCATCATTGATTTGTACTGATCGGCCAGGCCGATGTCCATATCGGCCTGGACGATATTGTCGGCAACTTGCAATTAATGAGCTCTTTTGAAGCTCTTCTATTTAAGAGCTCTTGTTCAACGTTTTTAAAAACCTTTGGCTGCTGCCTTGACCTGAGAAGACCTTGAGGAGAGAAAGAGAGAGAGGAGAGAGAGAGAGGATCTTGTGAGGGGGAGCTTGTGAGGGGTTTCACAAGGGTTGCTTCAAGGATCTCTCTGCGTCGTCTTCGTCTAGAGTTTCTCGTCAGTGGAAGGGTCGGTAGAGGTAAGGAGTTTTGCTTTTGGTTTTGGTTCTCTGCCAGCTTCAGGAGGAAGCAAAAGGAGAAAGGTTCTCTGCCTTGCCGGGGTGGCAAAAAGGAGGTTCTTATGAGGGTTTCTCCGCCTAGCCGTGGGGGCTAAAGGAGAGTCACTTTTTTTTGTAGTGCAATTTTGGAGGGTGCCTCCAAGGAGTGGACGTAGGTCGAGTCGACCGAACCACTATAAATTTCTGTGTTCCTTTTCTTGCTTCCGCACTTTTAAATTCCGTATTTTATTTTTGTGGTGTGATTTGGTTTATGCAATTTTCTTTCTTTGTAAAAAGAAGTTTTTAAAATACCAATTCACCCCCCCTCTTGGTTAGTTTGGGACTAAGTTCATAGGGCTTAACATCCCCATCGAACTTTCAAGTGGTATTAGAGCTTGATTCAAAAATTAAAGTTTAAAAACTTTTTGAATTTGATCCATGTCTAACTTTGGGAATCGCAACACTACGGAAGGGTATTCTATTACCCGACCTCCTCTGTTCGATAACCTACCTTTTGATTTTTGGAAAACTCGCATGTCAACTTTTTTACAATCTGCTGATTATCGCATGTGGATGCTTATTCAAGAAGGTTATTCTCCACCTTCTCGTGAAATTAATGGTTTTAAAACTGAAGTTGCTTTTACCAAATGGACTTTTGACGAACGAGATTTAGCTCAATTAAATGCGAAATATTTGAATTGTTTTTTCTGCGCTTTGAAATCTGAGGATTACATGCGTGTTTCAACTTGCAAAACTGGTAAAGAAATTTGGGATAAATTGTGCATTACCTATGAAGGCACTAATGAAGTTAAATAATCCCGTTTAAACATTCTCTTGCATAACTACGAACTTTTTCGTATGAAACCTCATGAATCGATTTCTGACATGTACACTAGGTTTACTCAGATTGCTACTTCATTGCATGCACTAGGAAAAGAACTTTCAAACTATGAAAAGGTTAACAAGATTTTGAGATGCTTGCCTTCGTCTTATGATGCAAAAATTACTGCCATCACTGAATCTAAAGATTTGAACACCTATTCTATTGATAACTTGCTTGGCTCACTCATTGCTTACGAGCAATAGGTGAATCAAAAAAATCTTGATGCAGGTGAGAAGAAAAAGGAGAAAATAATTGCATTGAAGGCGCACAAATAAGATTCTGAATCTTCCGGGTCTAAAAGCGATGAAGTTGCCTTCATCACAAGGCAATTAAAAAGCTTTCTAAGGAAGAAACAAAAGCATCATCAAAGTTGGAGAAAAGGTAAGGATCATAAACATATTAAAGGATCTTCTGATGTTGTTTGTATTGAATGCAGGAAACCTGAACATGTAAGAGCCGATTGTCCTACACTTCAAGATCATTCAAACAAAAAAAATGAAAAAGGTGAGGAGAAAGCTAAGTCAAGGAAGGAGAAGAAGAAAATCCAAAGAGGCTTCTGGGTAAAATCTGGTACTGATTCCTCTAAGACTGAACCAGAGGAAGAGACTACAAACTTGTGTTTTATGGGAGAAAATCAAAGTGATGAGTAAGAGGTATGTAAACCAACCTATGATGAATTGTTTGAAATTTGTGAAAAAATCCATACATCATACAAAAAACTTAAGAAAACTCATGCTAGCCTAAAATTAGAACATTCAAATCTACAAAAAGAGCATGAAGTTTTTCTCAAAGATCATGCAACGATTGATTCAAATCACATGTCTCTCATTAATGAATTTGATGAATTAAACAAGAAGCATTTGGAATTAGTTGATAAAAGTAATGCATTAAAAGCTTCACACACCTCACTTAACGATGATCTTAAGAAATCTAAAGAGATTGAGAAAAATTTGAGGATTGAGAATGATGCATTAAAAAGAACTAACTTGAGAATTCAAAATGATTTGGAAACATGTAAGAAAGCTAGGATGACACCAACTTTTAATCAAAGGCCAGAACCTAGGAAGAGGCATTTTTACCCAAACCATTTAAGAAAACCTTTTCCTGAAATTCAATGTTTTTCTTGTGGCATGTTAGGACACATCTCACACACTTGCACAGTTCACCTTAGTACACATTGGGTGTGGAGACCTAAGATGCATGATTCAAAGCATACCACATCTGCATTGCACTCTACATTTCCTAAGAAGGAGCCCAAACCTGTTTGGGTTCCTAAAACTGACTGTTGTTGAGTTTTGCAGGTGTGCTCTCACCAAAGACCTCGTGGGAGCATAAAGATAACTGGACCTAAGGTGGCTCGCAGCTCAATTGCTTAAATCCGCTGCTTTATCACTTGCTTGAAATCTTTAGTTTTTGTGTGTCTTTTATTTTTAGTTTTTGTGTTCACTTTGTGTTGTTTTTAGTTTGCTTTATTTTTTTTTATTTTAGTTTTATGAGTTTTTGTTTTCCACTTTGGTCTTTATTTTTTGGCCTTCCATATGATGAAACTTCTCAAGCTTTTAAATATTGGAGTTTTTGGAGATAGGGGTTTAGCTTTTCTAAATTGGTTAAAGGGAATAAACTGTTGATGTTTTCCCTTCTTCTGACTTTGTTTTGTGGCATGATTTTCTTCTATAAAATAAAAGTCTAAACTCAGTTTAACCAATGGCTTTTTAAGATCTCTTTCTTATCTTGCTACATTAAATTATCTTATGCATAATAGTCAAAATTCTTAGATATCATTCAAGCTTTTGAAATCTTACCATTGTTGTTATCACGTGATTCTGATTTTGTGTTGTGGATTGTTCTTCCCTATGTTAGAGAGAGAGCTCCTATTCTTTAATATTTGAAGGATATACTCACAACTAAGTATTTTTTCTTTAAGGGTATATTAAAAAGTTTTTAGTTTGCAAAAGTTAAAAAGGAAAGAGGCCAATGAAGCCAAATTGAAAAGAAAGTTATATACACAAAAGTGTATCAAAAATCAAAAGATGCTCAAAGAGCCAATAAAAGTGACAAGAGGCATAAAATTAGCCCACTAAATGCAAGCTATCATCTCTTTGGTAAAACTCTTAAAACTTAGAAATCTCATTGATTATGTGATACCTTCAAAGATTTGATTTCAATTTACATGATTGAGAAAAAATATTTTGGTTTATTATTTATGAGATATTTTTATTGTTAACAAGCCTTGATTGGATCTTCTTATCCTTTTTGTTATTCCGAGTTAGGACTCTGTTATTTTTAAGAGAATTTTGTATCCTGAAGGATGTCCGATCTAGGGTTAATGGAATAAGTTTTTCTACCTTCTTCTGATTGGATTTTGTTAAACCTCTTGATCTCCTAAAACTTTAAAAGTTTAATTCGTGAAAAGAATTCTCATATGATGCCTCCATAAAACAAAAAAAAATTGAAAAATTAAAATCCAAAAATGTTCGGTGTTTGGTTTTCATTGTGTTGTTTTTATTTTTCTGTGTCTTTGACTGTTTTTTTTTCTTTTGTTTTATTTTTGAGGGTCTTGATCATCACCATTCTTTTCTTGATTTCAAATTCAAGTCACATCAGCCTGGCCGATATTTCTATCGTCCTGGCCGATATGAAAAATTCTGTCCAAAATCCATCTGCTGATCTTTTTTTGTGCTTACTGCAATTCATCGTCCTGGACGATACTATATCATCCCGGATGATTTGATCGAACTCATGGTGATAGTCCTGGCCGATAGTATATTTGTCTGGCCGATGCATTCTATGTGCATCGTCCTGGCCGATACACTGGATCGTCCTGGACGATCCACGTGTCAGCACGTTTTGATCTTTAAATTCGGCCCCGGATGATCCATTATTGGACCATCGGCCGGGCCGATCCACTGTTCGTCCTAGACGATACACGTGGAAAGCATTTAAAATGTTTTTACTTCGGCCGGTACGATCAATTATTGTGCATCGTCTTGGACGATACACCTAATCAACCCGGATGATCTGCTTTTTCAACGGTCGTCCGGACTGACTCCTCGGGCTGATAGCCTGTGTCTAATCGGCCTGGCCGATATCTGATTGGCCCGGACGATTGGACCGCCTTTTTGACCAATCGGCCTGTACGTAATTATTGAACCATATCGGCCTGGACGATTCCGCGATCGGCCAGGACGATATGGCCATTTCTTTAAATTCAGGCCGATCCAGCCATGATTTTTCACTCCTCATCCTTTCTCCCTTTGTGTTTTTGCTTAGTACTCTCAAATGGCTCGTGGGAAACGCGTCCGACAGACCTCTGGGAGTTCCTCGAGGGCAAGGATTGACCCTCGTTTCCGGGAAGCAGAAGATGAAGCCGCATATCATCGTTATAAAGAATGTGGAATTACTGTTTCCAGAATTATCAATCCAGTCCACATCTCTTACCCGGTAATGGATCTCTTCGCTCACACTTCCCTTTGCTTCATACTGTCTCTTGTTTTCCCTTTCAATTCAGAGCTTCTTCTAGAATTTTTTGCAAACCTTCGCATCAACCCTACCTTCACAGCCCTGACCTCCTATGTGAATCGACGCCCTGTCGAAATCACATATCAGGACTGTGTTGATCTTTTACAGCTATCCACCACCGGAGATAAGCTGCACATAATCGCCTCTGACCCTGATTTTGACTGGTCCACGGCAAATCACTTTCTTCGCCAGACCAATGTACCTTACCATGTTGGAGAGACTAGCTCTTTAGTCAGAGATGCTAGGACAATCCAACATGTCCTTCGCACCTCCGTCATTCCAAAAGCCGGTGACCAAGTCTACATTACCCCTCTACTTTCCCTCACTACCTTCTACATCATGGCTCATAGGGAAATCAATACTGCGGACCTAATTTTTCGTTACATTGATCACCTAACAACAATTCACAATCCAGGCCATAAAAGGAAGCCAAATCTAGCCTTAGGACACATCATAGCCTATGTTCTTGAAACTAAATACCAAATTCAATATCCCAATCCACCAGACTTCCCAACTCTCTTCTACTCAAACAATTCCTTCAGCACCCTTCACAGTACTCGTCTCCACCCTGATGAACCTCGAAGGGCTAGAGAGGAGGAGGCTCCCGCTCCAGCTCCCTTTCCTGACCCTGTTCCTCTCCACCAGCATTCACCGGTTGATCAGTTGATTGAGAGATTTGATCGTTGGGAGACCCGGTTTGACGCCTATGTTGCTGCCCAGGAGCAGCAACACTCTGAGGACATTGCCCATTACGAGCATCACCGTGCTGAGGATTTAGCTCGTTTTGACAGTTTTCTTACTCACCAGCAGCTGCAGCATGACCAGGACATTGCCTGGTTCAATGCTCAGTTTACCACGCTTGCTAGTTACTTTCAGCAGCCACCTCCACCACCTCCATCTGATGATCAGGATCCCTCGTTGTTTTAGTTTGTGGTTTGTGTTACTATTTCTTGTCTTTTTGTAGTTAGTCTTTCTTGATATTTTTCTGTTGTTTCTGGACTCTCTTTTTGTGATGACAAAAGGGGGAGTAGGATAGGGTGTGTGGTAGGAAAAAGTTGATGTTGTAACTTTGATTATCTAATGAATCTATTTTTGTTTAATTTTTGATTTTCCTACTTGTGTTTTGTCATCATCAAAAAGGGGGAGATTGTTGCAAATCTAGTTTTCATGTCTTATGTTTTGATGATTGACAAACATTGTTTCTTTTGGACAGCTTGTTGCTTCTAACTTTTCAGGAATTGAAGATCAGACGATCAAAAAGGAGCCAAGATCAGGAATGCGTAGGTTTAGGGTTGAGTCAGTCTGTACATTTATTTTTTACCTTTTGAGTCCGCTTGTAATAGTCAAAGAGACTGATGCTATGTAACCCTTCACACACACACACTTGAGAGACTTAGAATTTCTGTTTTTACTCATATCGGCCAGGACGATTTCTTGGATCGGCCTGGACGATCAGCTTAAAACAGAAAGTCTAATTAAGGATTCTTAATTAAGGCAGCCGACATTAACAGATCGGCCTGGACGATACGTGTATCGGCCAGGACGATAAGCTCAAAACAAAAAGAAGTTGCCTCCATAGACAATTAAGGTATACTGTATTTTTTAATTATCGGCCAGGACGATCCTATGATCGGCCTGGACGATATTCACAAATTATGCCATAATTGTTCAGGAAAATCAAGAAAGTAATTAAGGATGATTGATACCATCATATCGTCCTGGACGATCGCAGTATCGGCTAGGACGATCTAGTCAAAAACCTTAAGTTACTTCAGGACGATCGATATCGGCTAGCTCAAATCCAGGGCTATTGTCAGGATGATTTTCCTCTGATTTGAACTGATCGGCCAGGACGATCTTGTGATCGGCCGGGACGATCAAGCCAATTTTTAATCATCCTGTTTTCCATCCAGGATGATGCTCTGGCCGATCATCATTGATTTGTACTGATCGGCCAGGCCGATGTCCATATCGGCCTGGACGATATTGTCGGCAACTTGCAATTAATGAACTCTTTTGAAGCTCTTCTATTTAAGAGCTCTTGTTCAACGTTTTTAAAAATCTTTGGCTGCTGCCTTGACCTGAGAAGACCTTGAGGAGAGAAAGAGAGAGAGGAAAGAGAGAGAGGATCTTGTGAGGGGGAGCTTGTGAGGGGTTTCACAAGGGTTGCTTCAAGGATCTCTCTGCGTCGTCTTCGTCTAGAGTTTCTCGTCCGTGGAAGGGTCGGTAGAGGTAAGGAGTTTTGCTTTTGGTTTTGGTTCTCTGACAGCTTCAGGAGGAAGCAAAAGGAGAAAGGTTCTCTGCCTTGCCGGGGTGGCAAAAAGGAGGTTCTTGTGAGGGTTTCTCCGCCTAGCCGTGGGGGCTAAAGGAGAGTCACTTTTTTTTGTAGTGCAATACTTGGAGGTGCCTCCAAGGAGTGGACGTAGGTCGAGTCGACCGAACCACTATAAATTTCTGTGTTCCTTTTCTTGCTTCCGCACTTTTAAATTCCTCATTTTATTTTTGTGGTGTGATTTGGTTTATACAATTTTCTTTCTTTGTAAAAAGAAGTTTTTAAAATACCAATTCACCTCCCTCTTGGTTAGTTTGGGACTAAGTTCATAGGGCTTAACATCCCCATCAAACTTTCAATTACGATCCCTCCATCCTATGGTGCACGCCAACTATGATTCATCCGACCTCCTTCGCCCATAGAGTACGATCTATCAAACTTTGGTTGCCCAAATATGGTCTTACCGGCCAAACAAATAGGACAATATAATCTTTGAAATAACTCTCATATCATTAGGTTCTTCTAACTCCCACCATTTAGTGTGCCCTATGTGAGCTAAATTTACTACATTGAGTCAAAGCCTTCTCCCAAGAAAAGGTATCATTTGTAATCAATAATAAATATTAGTAGAATATTTTTTACAAAACAAATCTCATGGTTTTTTCTCCTTCTCATGATTTTCCATGTAAAAATTTGTGTGTCTCATATGACTCTTACACATTTCTCTCTTATTAGCCGTGAATATTGCAGAACACAATATATGTATATATATATAGGGCAAATTTTCGGAAGGAGCGTAATTGTAGCCATATTTAGCGGAAGCAGCGTGAGAAGATTTAAATTTTAAAAGGAGCAAATTTGCCAAACGGCTTGGCGTAGTGTAAAATGCGCTATCTTGAATGGCGTATTGAAGAACACGCCATTCTTAACGGCGCATTCTTTGAATACGCTGAACTATACGGCGTATTCAATAGAAAGCGCTAAAATGATTAGCATAATCAAGCTTCGCATGCGGGAAATTTCTCATTTCCATTTTCTTTTGTCGTTACCGGATCCTAGGTTTGGAAATCATGTTGAGTGGGTGGAAATCAATGCGTGGGTGAAATCAATGCGTTACATTCAATTAGAGCGGGTATATGTTAGTGATGAGTTGAAGAGGGGTTTGCTTCAGCTTTTAAGCATTCCTTAGAGGAAATACATGATGGTTTGTACTTGTTATTTTCTTTAGGTTTTTTTTGTACAAATATTGGTTCAGTTTATAGATCATAAGGTTTTTTAGATGTGATATGGCAATAGTATAATGTATGTACTAATTTACATATTCGTTTTAGTCATGACGAAGTAATATTTGTTTTGTATTGTAATTTTTTTGTTTTTTTATAGTTACGCTGTGTAGTCTTATAAATTGTAGGTTGAATATTTTGACCAGATTAATGTATCGGTAATATTTTTGCAAAAAAAAAAAAAAAGAGATTGTAGGTTAAATTATTTTCTACTCCCAAATGGCACAAGTATGGAGTGGATTAATTATTTTCATTAAATTTTATTTTCTTTTTAACTTTTACTAATTAATTATAGTTATTATGGTTATTAATTATGAAGAAAATGTACCTTAATATCAATATACTTTAAAATAAATTTTAAAGTTAGGTAAATTATGAGATTTAGTTAATGAAAAATGAGAAATAAAGGTGAAATAGTTATTAAAATAAGTTTAAAAAGTTATTTTAAAAATAAGGTGAATATGATTTAAAATTTAGTTTTAAAAATAGGATTAAATTATAAAATTTGTGTATTTCTATTTAAATTGTTATTAACATACTTTGAACGTCAATTTATTTTTAGAAGCTATATTAAAAATAATTATATATGAAATTATGACAAAGTATTGAATATTTGGACGAATAAATATTTATTCATCTTCTTCTTCTTCATAGAAAGATTGGATTGGGAATAGTGCGAAGAGTAATTAACACAAGTTAATGAAAATGCATGGTAAGTTCAGTAATAGAATGAAATACATATCATTAGATTTAGAAGAAAGGTAAAGAAATTATAATTACGAGTGGCTTAGTACAATGCGCATACGCGCTTGGATTTGGGTTAATGTAGGACAACATAAGAATTTTTCTGTGAACTGCTTTTGGATGAGATGTCAATCTTTGATATTTAAGAACTCCTTTTTATCATCTATAATATTCAGCTCTTGATATTTTTCTGATAGAAATGCATTTTTATAAGTATTCCACTCTTTGTAAAGAATATAATATTGCACATCAGTTATTGGATTCTCAACATTAACCACAACAGAACCATCCTTTTCTTTTGTGATTTCACTAATTCTTCTCTTAAGAATACTTATAGGAGCAAAATAACCATTATGATCTTTAAACCTTTGTCGTACAAATTGTCAACCTAAATTAGTAATAGTTTCTCCATCCACATACATGGGATGACGACATTTGATAACTTCATGATATGTATCCCATAAACTATCGTCTTCATACCAAGACCATTAATGCAGAAAATATCGAAAAAATTCATTTGATCTTGATTTCTCCTCCAAGAATTCATCTATGGGATACAACATACATTATGTTAATCAAATAGTACCATCATAGATCAACTTCTTTCTTGGAATAATATGAAGGAAATCCCTTGATGGTGAGCGCTTTATTGATAAGCTCCTTGATGATGATGACATTTCTAGCTGAATATTTAGTATATACAATTTAGTTTGTCATTAGGATAATAATATTAAATGAATTATTTTAAATAAAAGATTTGAAGAACACGAGCGAAATTAATATAACAAATTACAAGTTAAGCAATAATTACGAACATGAATATTAATCATCAACATAACAACATGAAATACATTTAAAATTTATGTTCGAACGAGAAAGTAAACAACAACATAAAAGAAAATTTTAATGCACGGTGATAGGAGTAACGCTGAGTTACTGCTTCATATTATTAAGAAGATATCGTAGACGAGTTTGGAGCTGCGTTTGTGTAGGACAACATTTGAAGTCGATCTGGAATTATTGTTGTAATTACTGTCAATATTCTCCATTAAGAAAATCCTTAGCTTTAGGGTGTTTAGAAGTTTGCATCAACTGTTTATAAGAATCTAATATGTGCTTATCATGATGAGGTGTCTATTTAGAGTATAAAATACAATTATCTATATCCATCATAGACCTTCCCAAACCGGGTTCAATGTCACCGTTGTTATCTCGACAAAGTTCTAGAATTTTACCTTTCAGGAAATCTTTTGCCACAAGGTGGTGCTTAAAAATAGGAAAGCCTTCTTGTATACTTTTCCAGCCTAACTCTCGACGTGCATGGTTACCTCTATATTCCTTCTCTTTCATCGTATCATCATGTAAGTACCACACTAAGGAATCATCATCTTCATCCCAAGTATGGATAATACACCTGAATAGTTCATTTGATGAAACCCTAGCCTCTAAGTCCTCATCGACAGGATAAGATAAGCTTTCACGCACTCGTATGGTACGCTCCGTAATCCATTCTTTGATTTCTGTAGTGCTACTAGCCTCAGAATTATTGGAGTACATTCTTGATTACTGATGCTGAAATGAAATTTTTTGGAAATGTCCTTGAGATTTGTAGATTTTACCTTTATTATTTAATACAAAATAATGAAGAAACAAAATTGAGTACGTGCAAAAACAAAATTCTTTTAACTACTAGATATGAGTTGTTGAGCAATTTAATAAGAAAATTTCATAATATGAAAAAATTTTTATAACAGGTAGTCATATCCCAAAGATCAGCACAACAATACATCTCAAATCTCATATTATCGATGCCTAGGCAGTGTCCCACTCCCTGGAGTAAATCTATTTGGTGCCCTTCGTCTTCTCCTCTGTAATTGTGGCTCCTCTGAAACCTCAGTATCCTCCTGCTCAACCTCGACACGTTGCTGTGAAAGTTGTGTACCTGGTTCCGTAGGATAACCTCTCGTTAACATAATGTCCTGCTACGTTGGGGATGACGGTAATCCTACTGATGACATCCAGTGTGGAATGGCCATTGGAAATAATGATTGTCCACTGGTTTGGTCGTATTGTGTGTCATAATAAATTTGTCCTGGATGAGTAGACTGTTGAACGTGCGGGCTCCAATGTGGGGCTGAAGTATCTGCTCCCATGTAATCGTAGGCCATGGATGGTGTATGAACGGAATGCTGATGCGGGTCCGGCACAACATTCCGTCGGTGCCTACTTCCCATCAACTTGGAAGGAGCATCTGAAACAGATCGTCTACTATGCTGCTGGCCATGAGAATTCTCCGCATGTTCTCTCCTTTGTTGCTCTGCCTCGGTGGATGTATCGAAGGTAGTGTAGTCGATATAAACTGATTGTTGAACTCGGACAGACAATTCAGCAACCTGATCTATAGCCATCTGCAATGAACTAGCATTTTGCCCCCCACCCCCGGCTTGTGGCTCAAGTATCGCAGATGATCGTATACAGTAATCCGCCTAAAAAAATACATATTTTTTAAAGGACTTGTAAAAAAAGTAATACATTATACGTAACAATTCAATACGTACCACTAATCTCTCGCTAGGTGATCGAGGAAAGAAGGTCTCCAGAGGCTCAATTTGAGGTTGTAACAGGTAGATAGATGCCCAAGATCTATACCACCGTAGATAAGCTCCAACTTCTTGGTTGCCTGTCCCTGTTTCTGGAGTGATGGGTACCACGTAAGCCCTTCTGTCCTCCCAGATTTGGAGGTAATCATAGTACTGTACTGTCCAATCTTGATCTGCTCGACCCCGACCATCAATGTGCCAGAATGATTGATCCATGGGTTCAATTTCAATGGTTGGTAAACCTGAAAACTGTCTTACAACCCGGTCTGGAAGGTGCCACTCTGCACGTTTCCAACTAATAAGTGGTACTCGTGCCCTCCAAATCTCTTCTCCATCATGATACTGTAATGGAAGAGCAGCTAGAACTGTTTGGGTATATGGAGTCATGATAACCTAGAAATATGTGACAGAAATTATGTTATAATTTTTGAGCAAAAATATATTATTTAAATAATAAGACTTTATTATACCTGGCTCATACGCAACCCATCAAACTCATCTCTATACGTCATTGTATTCCCTGCAGGTAGCTCATGTATCCTATCTTCAGCCCACCTATAAATCTGTACGTACCATTAGTATTAAAATAACAAAATATCTTTTTTTAACTAAAGCATACGAACCTGCAACCCAATGGACGGCCGGCTAAGTCAATAATCTGAGGGACTCGCAGTGTCGGTCTACCAATGTACAATCGTTCCCAGGACCAAACTTGCAGGAGTGCCACACATCCCGCTATATATGTCCTTGTTCGTCTTGTCGCATAACACAGCTCCCTATAAAGATGTGCAAGAACGGGACCACCCATTGACATCCTACTAAAGCTGTCAACATCCTCTAGTAGAGGTAGCCATTGTAGCGAAACATGACTCCGTGATATATCTGGTATTAGAAAACAACCTATCATGAATAGGATGTATGTACGAACATGTCGTAGGAAAATCTCTGGTGCCAAATCATCATAGGACTCTCTGTAAAATGTCCAGTGGAGCCAACGTAGTGGGAGCATAGAATCAACTTGTGAAGAACCCATCCTGAAGGTCGCTACGTCTTCCTCATCATTGGGGTAATGGTATATTGTCTCCCTCCCGGGATGCGTCCCAAGTAACTCGTCACAGCAATTTGGCCATGTTGGCCAAATACGTCCTTGCCCAATAACATTTGGGCCAACCACTACAAGTCCATCAATTCTAAGCCTCAGTAAAATTTGAACATCCTGCAATGTGATAGTCATCTCGCCGATTGTTAAATGAAATATGTTTGTTAATGAGCACCATCTCTCCACCAGTGCTTGAATCAGGTTGTGATCATACCTAATAAACTGCAAATGCCTGAGGTTTTGAAATCCCAGGTTAGTCAATACGTAAATCATCCGTGGGCACTCAATTGGCCATTCCTTAGCCATTCGCATATGAGTTGATGCTACCAAAGTAGATGCCTGAAAATTTCAAATTAATTAAAATTAAAATGATATTTATGCATGACATAACTAATAAATAATGAAAGTTATTTAGTTAATATACATGATCAAGATCGTGTGCCCTGTGAGACTCCCCCAGTGACGCAATACTAAGTTCTTTTGGGACATTTTCATCGGCAGTCCGATGAGATGTGTGTCAGCCTGAACGCGCACGTCTAGATCTTTCGGCCATACCTAGCAAAAATAAAATCAATAAATTTCATATTTTTATTGTCGGTAAATTTTTAAAAAGCATAATATGTAGTAATTAAAGATTACCTTGATGAGGAAGGATTATGCGAACAAGTTGATCTATTGTGGCATGTTTGTTTGCAAAATCCATAAGCTTTATTTGAACTACTTGACGGCTCATCCATCGTGTTATGAAACCTATTCATTCGTGGTCGACCAGCACGACGTTTAAAAGTTGGAGCCAGTAAAAGAATTAATCCATGCTCTTCATTAAAGGTGGGTCATATGTCTTTTGGGGGGAAGACATGAAATAATTGTGAGTACGTAGTGATGTAGTTCTCAATCGTAAAAATTGGTGATACAAATACATTATGATCCCACCGCCTAGCTCCAGCTACTTCAACAACATGAACGCAAGGGACATGATAAAGTTGTGGTCTCAAACAAGTGCACGTACAGGAGGCTGCATTTATTATCTCAACCTTGTTTGCTCGGAAAGATGTATCAATCACTTCAAATTCATTTCTGTTAATCGTCACTGGTTCAGGAAAACGTCGAGCATCATGTTCGGCTCTTTGTATCACAATCATTATTCATGAAATGAAGGGTGATTGGCCTGCCTCAACCCACTTTTGAGATTCAGCTGATCTCTTCAGGAATAATGCCACGAGGTTATAGTAAATTGACATAATTAGCCCTTGAATAGGAAGACCACGGGCTCGTTTAAGGACACCGTTAAAACATTCAGATGCATTGGTGGTCATAATACCATATCGATGTCCTTCATCAAAAAGTAGTGACCATTTGGAGACGTCGCGTTGTACAAATCAATCAAATGCCTCTTACTTTATCATTTTAATTTCATCCATCATTCAATTGAAATATGAATAATCATATGTATTTCCGGCAAAATACATTTTGTTACTTAATCCTTCACTATCCGAAGTTCCTAAACGACGAACCATCTTTTTAAAATTTTCACGCAAGTGACAAAGACAGTGCCTATGAACTGCATTTGGAAATACTTCCCTGCATCCACGTACAAGTCTTGGGTGCTTATCAGAAACAATGCATAACTTCTCCTGAGCAGCTACAGTTGGTATTAATTCTTATAGTTTTTATAGGAACCAAATCCATGATTCGTTGCTCTCTGATTCCACCACTACAAATGCGAGTGGAAACAATCCACCATTCCCGTCAATTCCTACCGCAGCCAAGAGGGTGCCTCGATACTTCCCAAGCAAGAATGTCCCATCCATGCTCAAGACTGGCTTGCAGTGTTCCCAACCACATATACATGCACCAAATGCCTAGAAAAGTCCCTTAAAGTGTGTGGGAGGCACGACATGAATACTGTATATAGAGCCTGGTTGTGATAATCGTAAGGCCTCCATAAACAAAAAAGAGAACGATAAGATTGTTCGTAGCTACCAAAGGTGGCTTCAATAGCTTTTCTACGTGCGTCCCATGCCTTCATATATAAAATCTTGATGTCAAACTTTGACTCCATTCTAGCAATGATCTCCTTCGGCTTCATGTCTAGTTATTGTCTAATTATATGAATGATAAGTCTGCATATAAACTTCGATGTGCAGTTATGATGTCCACTAGACAAAATTGGGTGGGTGCATGTATGTGGAGGGCCACATGTAGATATTTTTCATAACCCACCTAGACGTTTACTTCGTGATGCATGTAAGCGCCAAAGGCAGGGATGATCAATATTATCATATTGGGCACAAATGATACTCAAACGACTTTTGTTTGATGTTGAATTTACAAATTGAACATTATGAAGAATGGACCAACCATTAATTGCGGCTTGTAAATCTACCTTAGTATGAAATATCTGACCTTCATATAAATCAACTGGTGAAGTTGCTTCTGTCGGGCTAACAATGTTTACACATGGAGCATCAAAATTTTCATCATCATCCCACTATTGTGTTGTCCTAACAGTTTCGACAAAATCGTTATTCATGTTCATCCCATCTAATCCATCACAATTTTGTGTTGCGTGATATTCAATGTACCCTTGGCCATTACATTCTATGTTGTTAAATTCTTCCATAGGACACTGGGAGTATAATCTGGGGCTATCATCATCCGATGAATTACTACTACTGCTATTCATCGTTTCATACCCTTCAACTTCATCTCTTTCACCATCAGCATGTTCCCCCGTGTATGGCTTGTGTTGTGAATTACGGGGCATTGAAGCTACTGAGGGTAGAATGTTTTGTGATTGTTCGTAGTTAGTTGTCTCCCAAGAGGGATGTTCAATGACACTACGTCTAGGTTCAGCTCTTGGAAGCTGTTGCGTTGAACGAATAGGTCACTCCCATAACCTATTACGCCCATGTAAATGATCTTCAACATTACTCGAAATATCTCTAACAATAGGCATAAAGGCTTCAGAGGTGGGAGTGGGCCTAATGCACAAAAGTTAAATGAGGACAATGGAAAAGTTCGTTCATATAATTATGAAAACTAATAATTGGAACTCACATGTAAGCTTGAGCTGATGGGCTATCAGCTTGGGCGTCACTTATTTGCTCAACCTCCACATATACAACGACAGTATGTGTTCTGGCCTCCATCAACATGTACTCACATACCTCATCATCGAAGACATTGGTCGCAGAAAATCCACCATTATCTCGAATACGACATGTGAGGGTAATTGTGTTTGTTGTTGAATTTATCCTTAGTGCACGCATAATCCTTAATTTTAACATTTCAAGAGTAATTATTCCATCGACGAGGAGCGGTCTATTTCTTCCGCCAATATAAGCTGGTGTGAACTCGCCCGAAATACGTAACTCACCGTCGAAATATAGCAACAACCGAGACATACTAAGAAGATAAGAGAAACTTATGTAAATATTTTGCTGATAATTTAAAGTTCAAATTGTCTTAAACATTACCCTACTTATATGTCAATAAATTTTAAAGGTCCTTGGACATCTTTAAAACTAATTATGTTCATAAGAATTGTATTTATTATACCTCTTTAATTAGTAAAAGTCAAAAAATATTTAAATATATTTTGAGGTTACTTATGACATAAACTATTTATATTCTAATATCATCTTCAATTTTGTTATGATTTGATTACAATAACCAAATGATGTTTCCAAAAAATATTAATGTTCAACACTAATTACAACATTCCATTTTAATTATAAGATCTGGACAACAAATTTTTAGTTTCTGTTAATCTATTATACCATAAAATTAAAAAAAAATTATTATGTCAACTTTTAATTGCTTTTACATTAAAAATCAACCAAACAAACTTTTTTACATCTTCAAATTACTTTTATTCACAAAAAAAAACTAATTCCCATTATTTATAGGATCGTAAGAACTTTTAATTGCTTTCATATTAAAAAAAATTTAGAATATAAAGCTAAACGCTAACGATTTTCTTGACGAAGTAATACGAAAATAGTCGCAAATTAAGACTACTCTAAATGTCCTCCCAACCGACCCATATAAGTCATGCCTACTTATAATTTAATTAATAAATACTTGTTCATCATCATAAAATGCATTTATTACCAAATTATTATACCTTAAAGATCTAAATTTTTTTGTTGACGAATATAAAAAAAATTGTCTTTTTCCTTGATGAAAATTATTCAGGGATATCCCTTCAATTGAGCACATTCTTTTTACAAATAATTTTTTCTTGGAGAAAAATTCTTTCCACGTTATTTAATATATTAAGAACCTATGTCAAAAATTACGCTATAATAAAATTTTTTTTCTAACTATTCGCATAAAAAATTTTTCATGTGTATTAACTTATTTATTTTTAATTTCATGAGCAAAAAATACAAATATTAATGTTATTACAAACTAAGTTAAATATCAGAAAAATATATCTTACTATCTTAATTTTTTATATAAACTTACAACCGACGGAAACCATCACTAACATAATCTAACATTTATTAAATTAACTTAACAGATATAGTACACGGGTGCTTTGCAAAAAATAAGCTTGCATTCTGATAATCTAAAAGAAATATAGTTAATTAAATTAATCATTTTTAATTGCATAAGATATTTACTGTTAAAAACTAATCTAAAAGAAATATAGTTAATTAAAAGAATATTTTTAATATGACATTCTTATTTTAAGTTAATTATACAATTTTTTAAAAGACTTATCTAAAATAATAGTTTTTCTGTACAAAGGAAAATAATCTAAATCAATACTCTTTCTTAACACTAACATTTATTTAAAAAAATTTTTTGAACCATGAAGTTAGGTTTTTCCTCTCGTTACTAAAATTACTTACAATTATGAAATTAATCAAAACTGTTCTTTTGGATCCTTCTTTGTTACTTACGCACAACAATTCGTATTTGCTTGAAAGCTATGGCAAGCCTTTATATTCTTAGGATTTTTTTAAAAATATATTAAAATGTTTAGTGATTATATTCAGCTATTTAAAAAAAAAAATTAGCCTAATAATGCAAATAAACTTATATTTTAGACCAAATTTTAATAAAAAAAATGAGAAAACTACTAAATACCTCTTTCGAAAAACAAGTGCATGCGCTTCACCATGAATTGTTTTAAGTAAAAATAATAAGTATTTTTAAATTACAAAAAATAAACTAATATTTCAAGAGATCATTCTTCTCTAAAACTGTTTTACTTAAATGTTTTCAAAGTACAAATTTTCAAATAATAAACACTTTTTAATGCTTTTACACCAAGTCGAAATCAAATATTATGTGTTTGTTTTTTAAACCAATCTCCACCATCTTTATTTTCCTTCTTAATTTTTATAAAACAGTCGGTCAAGAGAGAGACAAGGCTAAGCAATTTACAATAAATATATCCTAATTCATCTAACAAAAACAATAAAACCATGATGAAAATATATAAATGTGTCTCCCAAAATAAGCTCTCCGACCATACATTACCAACTTCAAATAATAAACAAAATATTTAACTCAGCAACCCCCTTAACGAACATACAAAAAGGCTCACAAAATGATTTAACAACAAAAAAAATTAACAAACTACGAATACAAAATTTTTCTGTCAAAACACATTAACATTATATAAACTATAAACTCTACAAACTATTCAACAAAGATAAAATATAATTAAACAAAAAGTAAATAACTAACCTTCTCTTCCTCTCTGGTGAATAAGTGAAGAGCTAATGCGGTGCCTTCTCCCCAGCACTCCCTGGCTTTTATAGCCATTTCTGATTATCTCCCCAACCCCTTCAATCACTCCACCGCATTGAATGCCACCAAACCAACAATCAACCACCGCACCGCACTGAATGCGCGGAATCAATGCGGAATTTCCGGATCTAGTCGGGGAAACGACAGGTGCCAAGAAAAAAACAATAGAATGCGCCAGCTATAGAGGCGCATTCTAAGAATTACGCCATATGTTTCGGCGCATTCTGAAGAATCCGCGGAACGATTACGCGCATTCTATAGAATACGCTAAACGATAACGCGTACTTTTCAGAATGTGCTTTTAATTACGGCGTATTCTTTAAATACGCCAATGTTTATGGCGTAGTTGCTACTTCTCAAATTATTTTGATACCACGCTGCTTCTCCTAATAACGGCATCAACCGTGATGCTTCCGAAAATTTGGCCATATATATATCCTTTGATTTGAGAAAAAAATTTAATTTTTTTTTCTATTTTCTTAAGAAAATAGAAATGAATTTACCTAATAAATCTTTTTCCACCAATTGTTTCTTTAAAGGGTAAATTTTTAAATTGATTGCCGTTAAGACTTTAATTATTTATTTTAAAATAAGATAAAAATTTAAATTTAAGATTTTAATTAAATAAAATTATGATGCACCTCCTCTCCAATACAACATGAAAACAAAAAAAATATTTTTGATTTTTTTAATCGATACCATCTATTTTATTTCTCTATCTCGTTCTTTAATTTGTCCCTATTAATTTATTTCTCTCCTACTATCTTTTTTTAATATTTTTATAACTTTAACATGCCTAATTCTTATTTTTTTAATAACTAATTAAAATCTTACTGGTAATCTCTGGATAATTGCGAACCAATAATTTCATGTCTGTACCTGGACGCTTCCATTAACCATTCAATTTCCGTCCACATTAAGAGAAATGGAAAAACGATTTGCCTGATTGATCAGTACCTAACTGAACACCAAACAGGTTCTTGAATCAATGGTTACACTGAACACAAGCACTGCATTCCACGCGGCAAAACCACCTTCATTTTAAGGAAAGATGATCGCTACACCGAAGAAGATGATCTCCAATCTACGCTGTCTATTTAATCATACCCTTTAACCATTTCCTGAGAAGAGAAAGGAGAAGGGAAAGAGAAAGAGGAAATTGAAAAGCTGATCAATATGGCTGCAGAAAAGAGTCGGATTCTGATCATCGGCGGGACGGGCTACATCGGAAAGTTCATCGTAAAGGCGAGTGCGCAAGAAGGTCACCCCACCTTCGCCCTCGTCAGGGAGAGCACTGCGGCCGATCCAGCCAAGGCCAAGATACTTGACGAATTCAAGGCCCACGGCGTTACTCTCGTTCATGTATGAATCAGCTTACGAGCAACCTGCGATAAGCCCTATCCGTTTTATCTTTAAATGCCATGCCTATTAGATAAAGTAGCTTTAATTTCTTGTTTCTTGATTATGTTTTCGCAGGGGGATTTGTATGATCACGATAGCTTGGTGAAGGCGATAAAGGACGTGGATGTGGTTATATCAGCTGTTGGATTCGGGCAGCTTGCTGACCAGACCAAGATTATTGCTGCCATTAAAGAGGCGGGCAACATCAAGGTTATTAAATCTTTAAACCCTGCATTAGTTTTTTGTTATTAATTCATAGTTCTCCTCTTTTGTTTTGCATGTTGAAACAAATTAAAGTTATAGGCTACTTAACTTTAGCATGACCTCTAATTTTGTGGAAAATTTGGTAGAAGTAACTTTTCAAAAAAAATAAAAGGAAATTATAATCAAAACTGAAGAGAGGGATCAGTTGATCATGCATTTTATGCTACTGTATTTCTTGCAGAGGTTCCTTCCTTCTGAGTTTGGCAATGATGTTGACCGAACTAACGCTGTTGATCCTGCTAAGTCAGCGTTCGGAATAAAATCCCAGATTCGTCGAGCAATTGAGGCAGAGAAAATTCCTTACACTTATGTGTCATCCAACTTCTTTGCCGGGTATTTCCTTCCTTCCTTGGCACAAGCGACCACTACGAGCCTTCCAACTGATAAGGTCATTATCCTGGGCGATGGCAACACTAAAGGTAATTAAGTTAGTCCAGACTTGGGCTTTATTTGGTTTTTGGTAAAGTTAGACGATAAAGAATTGAAAGCAGACTTATAATATTTTGATATAATTGGATTTCATTCCATTGATGTGTTCCAGCGATCTTCACTTATGAAGAAGATATTGGCACATTCACCGTTAAATCTGTGGATGACCCAAGAACCCTCAACAAGGTGTTGTATTTGAGACCTTCTGGAAACATCTACACGCATAACGAACTAGTCTCACTTTGGGAGAAGAAGACTGGAAAGACATTCGAAAGGGTCTATATTTCTGAAGAAGAAATCCTCAAACAGATCCAAGGTATCGATGATTACAAAAGTTATTGATGATTTAATAGTAATCTAAAAGCATTATTGATATTAGTTTACTAGTTTTAGGTTATGATTTTACTTATGTTGCTACTTTCTATGTATTGCAGAAGCACCAGCGCCGCTGAATGTTATTCTGTCGATACATCACGCGACATTTGTGAAGGGAGATCAAACAAACTTTGAGATACACCAGTCGTTTGGAGTGGAGGCTACAGAGCTTTACCCTGATGTCAAGTATACCTCTGTGGACGAATATCTCAACCGATTTCTGTAAAGTAACTATTACGAGCGAGGGCATGGACTGGCTTGTTTTCTTCCTGCTTGTAAGAGCTATGCTTGTGTATTGTACCTATGGAATTGTCTTATGTTTTCGTTTGTTGGTCTAGCCAGGTCATGAAGGCTCTTTCGTAGTACCTCAAGAAATTGTCTTGTGATTTCCTTCTTTGTCGAGTCAGGTCTTTATGTACTTGTGTTTTGTTTAAGTTGATGGGGTTCCTTTTGTTAACTCGACTATGCTTTTTAATTTTTAGTTGCTCAATTTTATGCGCTTCTTATTGTTTCACATGCAAGACGATATATGATTTCTTGATTTTTTGGCTTGTTTGATTTTTAATATGATGTTAATTGTTTCAATGGACGACGACTATGATTTTATATGAAGTTGTTGAAGTATCAATAGCAGCTGTTTGTAAAAGTTTCAGTCCATTGTATTACTGTTGTCTAATATAGAGAGAAGTAAGCGGAAGAGTATTCTAGATGTCCACATGTGAGTCTGTGATAGATTTGTGCCGTTAGGAGATTATGGAGGAAAGAACGTCCTTGAGCATAGTGCTTTAATACTCCCCTCAAGCTAATGGTCCTAGTTGGACAGTGAGCTTGTTTGCCAGTTGTTGAAATCTAGGAGTTTAGAGCAGCTTTATGAGAATGTCAGTGAGCTGATCCTGTGTGGTGACCGATGTGACACTGATCGTTTGAGAATGGATGTGGTCCCGGATGAAGTGTTGATATATCTCAGTATGTTTGGTTCTAGCGTGAAACACCGGATTATTGGCATGGGCTACGCCTGAAGTGTTGTCGCACTAGAGTTTAGTTGATTTTGGAAGATGAATCTGTAAGTTTTTGAGTAGTTTTCGAAGCCACTTAATGTCTGAGGCGAAGGCGCGGAGCGTTCTCTTTTGCTTTAGCAAAAGCAAAGGAGGAAGCATAGCAGGCGTCTTTTGCTTCTAGCGCCTCTCGTACTATCTGAGATAAAAAAAGGAAGGGTTGATGCGATCAATCCGGGTCATATTCCTGTGCTATCAATAAGAAGGAGCCATTTCCCTGGTAGGCTAAGCCAGAGGCATTTTCTATAGAGAAAGAATTCTTACTATTAGCCAAGAAATGGAAGTATATCAGAAAGCAGTTAGAATAATCATGAATGCATGAAGAAAAAGCTACTAAAGACAGTCAACCAACTCACAACTACTCTCAAAGACAGGGGGCATTTTTCAATCTCCCTTTTTTACCAAAGGTATCCAAGAGAGAAAGAGAATAGAATATGAAAAGGCTACGCACCTTGGTCCAGAGCGAGGATTGGGATTTTTTTAGATAGCTATAAGAACTACACTCGGCTTGATCCTCTCAGGAGGCAGGTATGTAGTGTAGGCAGATCTCTAATATGCTTTCAATGTTCACGGAATTCCATATGGAAAGAAAGTAAAGTAGGAGCTAGGGCAGTTGAGCAGGGGAAAAAAGTATCGCCTTTGCTATTTACTATTGTACTATCCATTTCTCTATCTCTCTGAACTCCGTTGGTCGGGAGGGGTGAGATCCCAACTGGAGTGGACTCCTCAGCGAAGGTAGGCGGGTAAGCTCATCAAAAGTGCTCGAAAGAGAACATTAGCACTTTTTTTGGTAGGGGGAGTTGGGAGTGAACTAAAACCGGGGTGGGTCGAGGTCGAGAAAGGTAGTTCCCTCGCCGGTCAGAATCCCACTAACTCTTCTTAGTTCAAACTACCTTCGAGTAGTGGCTACCGTTAGTGCACTGTATTCCGCCTTGGTTGAAGAACGAGCTACTATGCGTTACTTTTTGTCACTCCAATAGAAGAGAGTATTGCCAAGAAATGTGCAGTACTCAGATGTAGAATGATGAGTCTGCTTGTAACTGGCCCAGTCGACGTCCAAGAATGACTGAAGGATAAGTGGTCCTTTAGAGATAGGAAGTCCATAGTGTAAAGTCCCTTTAATGTACCGTAGCAATCTTTTTAGCATGTACCGACAAAGCAAATTTACTGTATAAGCTATATAATGCTTGGTGATCATTAGGTATTGTAAGGTGATTTTTTGGTACGATTGAGGATCATATAGCAAAGGGTCGGTGTGGTTTGAGGCCAGATTTTGGTGCAGGTTGGTTTGGAGAGAAGTTTGTGCTGGAGATGACCAATGCTTTGTAGGATAGAGGAGGCGTAGCAGGACTAAGACATGAAGAAGGAATTAGCGGATTAGGTAATTTGAATGCCTAGGAAATTCATGATTGTCCCGAGATGCTTCATAGCAAACTGCTGGTTGAGCTGGTGATGAATGTGAGATATCTTAGTGGCATTGTTACCGGTGAGGTGAATGTCATCAATGTAGATAAGGCGGCATAGTTGTGTGTCATCTTTGTGGAATGCGAGAAGAGATGAATTTGCTTTGCCATGTTTAAACCCAAGCATTTTGAGGTGGCTAGAAAATAGCTTAAACCATTGGCGCGGTGCTAGCTTTAGGCCATATATAGTTTTGTGAAGGAGGAACATATGATTGGGTTGAAGATTGTCCTCAAACGCTTTGGGTTGAGTCATATATATTGCCTCATGTAGATTGCCATGAAGGAAAGCATTGGCAACATCTAGTTGATGAATTGGCCAGCTATGGAAGAGAGCTATGGTAATGAGAGCGCGAATGGCATGGAATTTGACTACAGGGATGAATGTCTAAGAGTAGCTGATGATATATTCTTGATTATTTCTTTGGGCTACAAGCCTGGCTTTAAATCGAGTTATGGAGTCGTTTGAGTGGAATTTGGTGCGGAATGTCCATTTACAATCTAGAATTGGTGTATTCGGAGGAGGGCAGTACAAGCATCCAGATGCCTTAGTGCTGAAGGACTGAAAATTCAACAGCCATAGCTTCACGCCAGTGAGTGGATTTCACTGTTTTTGTATAGGATGTTGGGCCAGTTTGATTTGAGGTGCGATCAACATTGTGGGAATGGAAAAGATTAAGCTGCTAGTGTGGTTCTAAGGAGTCAATTTTAAGCTGGTTGACCATTAGATGTTGAGGAGGTTGATGTTAAGAGGGTATATGAGATGTTAAAGTGTGATTGTTGAGCAACCGAGATAGTGGGAAATAGAACTTGTAGGGATATATTGTCTGAATGGGGTAAGGTGGAGGTTAGTGTTGGTGGAGTAATGGGTAACGTGGGGATAGTTTGAAGAGGAGTCTGGCATGTCAGAATGACCAGACCTAGAGTTGAGGAAGGTTGGTTTTGTGGTTGTTGTAGATGCTGATTTTATGGTGAAGTTTGAAAGGAAAAGTTATTCTCATCAAATGTTACATGATGAGAAACATAGATGCGATATGTTTGAAGATCAAGACATTTGTACTCCTTGGATGAAGATGCGTAACCAATCAAGAAGCAGGGCACTTATTTGGGAGCAAACTTGTGGTGCTGATTTGGTGGCAGTCACGGAAAACATGAACAACCAAACATCTTCAAGGTTGAATAATCTGGCTCTGTGTAGTATAGAAGTTGAAGAGGAGATTTGGAGTTTGTGGTCTTGGATGACAGCTTATTAATGAGAAAAAAGACCGTGTGGACTGCTTTTGGCCAGATGTTATAAGGAAGGGAGACAGAATATAATAGAGTACGAGGGGTATCAATGAGATGGCGATGCTTTCTCTCAGCTAGATCATTTTGTCATGGGGTGTAGCGATAGAAAACTTGATGTAGCATGTCGTGGTTACTCAAAAATGTGCTCATCTGGGAATTTATGTATTCTTTTCCACCATCGGAACACATAAATTTTATTTTATATAGTAATTGGTCTTCAATTAGATTCTTAAACTTTATAAAAATGGAGGGAACTTTAGATTTGTTAGACATTGGGAAAAGCCATATAAATCGAGAGAAGTCATTGATGAATAAAATATAATATTTAAAACCTTGATGTGAGATAATTGGGGGGGGCATTTTTTAGGAACGATCGTAATTGATCTGAAATTAAGCAAAAACAGCGTTGTAGGGATAAAATTTAAAAAGCAGCGAATATGCCAAACTGTTTGGCGCATTCAAAGAATGCACTGAACATAATGGTGCATTCTTTGAATGCGCTGAATGTGTAAGCGCATTGTTTGAATGCGCGGTAGGGTATAGCGTATTCTTCAGATTACGCCATTATTTTCGGCGCATTCTATACTCTCCCTTATCTGCCAGCTATCTATTATCGCGCAGCTGTCGACAGGGCAGAGATTTCAGGAATTCTTTGTCGTAAAGCCCGACCAGATCCGTCAATTCCGCGCTGTCTTGGTGGGGAAATAATTGAGGGAAATGAATTTGGGTGGTTGGACAGACGAGCGCATTGGCTATAAATAACGCTTGAGTTGAGGAGTGAAGGCACACCTTATTTCAGCTTAAGTTCTCGGTTTTTAGCAGAAGAGCAGGTACTTATAATTTTTCTTTAGTTTGATTCGTTTATTTTATGTAATTAAAGGATCTATTAAGTTTTGTAGAATTTGTATAATGAGAATGTTTAAATTTTTTTCTTTTTTTAGACGTTGTACTACTTTGGCTAATGTATTTTTTTATTTGTGCATGCACGTTTGAAGATGTTGCAAATAAGTTTTTTTGTTTAGAACTTGTTGATGTTAAAGAAATAGTGTGGCTTTAATTTTTGTGGAAAATCGTATCTAGTGGGCTCTAGAAAAGAAAGTCAGCACTGTGTGGAAATTCATTTCTTAGTTAAAGCATATTTCTCAAATGCAAATCTAGCTTCTGAGCAATATTTGAATGGTTGAGTCCCGAGTTATCTCAGAATTTGACCCTGAACTACTAAACCTATGTGTGCTTGAGTGATGTAGGATATGTACAATCTAGGGTTCCTAATGCAACTAGAATGATACAATGCATGTAGATTTTACAGAAAAAAAATAATGAGATTTCCCAAAAAACCACTAACTATACCAAAAATTATTTTATTTGTGTGCAAACTCGTAAATACATAATACTGAAAACAAATGATAATGCAATTCTTGATTAATTTAAAAAGATCAACTAGAAATTCGAGCCATAAAAAATTAGCAAACAGTTGAATTTTTGCTCTGCAATTAAACACCTAGCTATAGTTATTTTGAATAAAATTAAGACTTAAACCAGTATAAAAATATTTATAAGAAAAGAAAACATTGACGTAATTCACCATGTATAAAAAATTCACGCTTCATGTTAATACAAGGAGATCACTTACCCAAAATTTTTTTATTGCACGGACTTAATGAATCTCATATTTAATAAGCATTCACATGATGGGAATCAGAAAGGAAAATTTTTATTGACATAAAAACTATTTTTACATCCCACATGTGTTGGTATATATATTCATCTAATTTCCTATTATTTGTCTCTGGTATCTATTCAAGTGATTGTATGCATACATAGTAAAATTGTAATTCTTGAATATTGTAAAAAATAGAAATCTCAAAAATCATAGACGTGGAGGATGCTTCACAATAGTAGCCACTTAAACATAGTCTGCAATTTTGTTGATGGTAGTTAGAAGAATATGATAGGTTAGCTTATAAAAACATAAACAGAGTATAACACATTCAAGCTTCATGTCGATAAAAGTAGATTACATCCCCTGAAATTTGATTATCACAATAATACGTGCCGAATTCTACAAGCATTTATGATATAGAATGTAGATAGTAGAAAAATTGATTGATTAAAAAAAAAAAAAAACTATAATCAAATCCTAAGGTGTTAGTATATATAATCATCTAATTCCGAGTTGGTTACCTCTGAAATAGGTTCAAGCTATTGGATAAGAACATAATAAATTCACAAGTCTTGATTATTCTTCCAAAAACATGAATCTTGTACAACAAGGTATGTTGAATTACATTATAATAGTTTGCATGTATCATAGTCTCTTTCACTATAAAGTACGCACAACAATGTTTCACTGCTTCTTGTAGTGCCAACTTTCCATTGGTGAGATAATTATTTTTTTCTCTTTAAAACATATAATAGTGCTAGTCAATGGGCTTCACATCTTGCATTAATATTTTGCTCCCGTTGCATATCCACTAGCATATGCCTTAGATTCAATAGATGATAGGATTTTTTTTTGGCTAACAAAGGCCTAACTTTTCCTCTTTTTTAAGTAGAGAGTTGTATCTTATTGCTTTTGGCTCCATTCAAATTTAGCTTTATCAATAGTCAAGCCATGACAAAGGAGGGGCTAGTGTTGAAAAATGGCAGATGAATTTACGGGCATATTGACCTATTCCGATAAAACTATATGGGCATTCTTTTCTATGTGGGCTCTAAATTTATCTTTGAAGAAGTTGCAAAAAGTATGAATAAAGTAATGGGCTGTAAATCTACCGTATAAACATTGGCAGGACTTTGAACACCCTAAGAAACTTATATAGATGAATGATATAATTTATTTTATAGCTGGTCTCTCCCGTAAGAGATAATATCCGATGCTTAGTACTTCACTTTATTTAGATGTTTTAATGATATAAGCTGTATAGAATCTTGTTACTTGATAACTTCAAAAAAATTTTATGATTATAATGATTTTGATTTCTCCTAAGTGATCAAATCAGGAGCGTAAAGTAACAATTGATTTATTTATCTTATTTATTTAATTTATTGATTTTTTTTATATATTTATTTATATTTGTATTTTTTTTTTGAAAATCATATAAACTTAATTTAAATTTGTTTATTCTCTAATTAAAATTTATTTAGTTGATGCATATCTAAATTTTAAAATCAATTTTATTATTACTGATATTCATTTAGTAATTAGGTTTAACTAAATTATGAATTTTTTTAATTTGCTTGAGAATTAAGTGGTTTCTAGCTTTTAATAAATTTTGGAGTTAATTTGTAGTTGATTTCAATTTATTATGTAATTTTGTAATTTTTCTTTATTTATATGTATTTTTTTAAAATTCAGCAAATTAACTTGAATTAAAAGTTCTAGTAATTAGGCTAGTTTAATTTTTTTCCCAAATAAATCCCTAAATAATTATAATAAGTATCCAAGGTAATAAGTGACATATAAAGAAGATTGCAAGGTTTTGGGACATTTTAAAATTTATTTATATTTATATTTTTATTTATTTGTTTATTGAATTTTCTGTAGTTTAAATTATTTTTTATGTTAATGTTTCTAGGTGAATTTATATTCCATTGAAAGTATATTGAATATGTGATGGAGTAAAATTTTCGTTGTAGTTTCTTAATTTTTTTTTAATTTTAATATGATTATAAGAATCGTAGGCCGATAAAATTTGAATCCATAAATATATTTCAGGAGTTAAAAATAAATCACAATTTTGTGATAGAAAATAAATTTTAAGCTGTAAAGAATATTAACAAATCATAAACAATCAGTCTTATAACCTTTACACATGACATTAACAAATCATAAACATTCAAACCCTAATGCTATATTGATTTTAGTTGAGAGCAATTTTAATTTGTAGGTTAAATTTGAAAGTTCTTTTGGAATGTTAGACTGTAATGAATTTCTCGTAAGGCTCATTAATACAGAAGTAATACTATCACTTAATCTAGAAGATAACACACTTATAAAGAGTTAAAAATATGGTAAATGATAATCAAATCAATAAAATATAAAATCAATCACCTATTTTCAACCAAGATGTTATAATAGAAAAGAATTGGTTGTAGGTCAGGATGCTAGTTTTTTTTAATATGAAATTTCAAATTTATTATCGCGAAACATTAAGTAACAAAAAAACACATTAAAAAAAGTAAAATTTGTATTTGAGTTTTATCTCTTGTAATTACAGTGCGATCAATGGAGGAATGCTAATTTAAATAATAAATTTTTTTAAATTAGTAAGAAGTTTTTTTGCCAGAGTTATGGGCTTTAAAATATAACATATACTACATAATTAAATTTTTGTGTTCGTAATAATAAAACTTTTAAACAAAAACTAAATAATGACATAAATTTTCTTATTTTTATAGTATGTCTCGATTGTTGCTGTATTTCGACGGAGAGTTACATATTTCAGACGAATTCACACCAAGTTATATCGGCGGGAGGATTAGACCGCTCCTTATCGATAACAATATTTCCCTTGAAATGATAAAACGCAGAATTATGCGTGCACTTAGAATAAACTCAATGACAAGCACTATTAACCTCACATGTCGTCTTTGAAATAATGGTGGATTCTGTGCGATTCATGTCACCGATGATGAGGTCTGTGAGTACATGTTGATGGAGGCTAGAACACAATCTGTTGTTGTATATGTGGAGGTTGAGCAAATTTCGCCCATCCACTTTGATGCACCACCGGTTGAAGCTTTCATGTAAGTATAAACCATTGTATTTCTGAACTGATTGACTAAACTAGTCCTTACACCTAACTGAACTTTTATGTATTAGGCCCACTCGCACATCTGAATCATTTATGGCTAGTGTTAGAGATGTTCCGAGAATTGTGGAAGATGATTTAGATGGTCGTCCTAGTGTACGGGAGCGACCTAGTACTTCAATTGGGCAGCTTCCAAGAGTTCAGCCTAGATAAAGTGTAGGGGAACATTCATATTATGACATAAATAATTATACAATAGAAGAAGATATCAACCCCTCCATGCCTTTCATGGATCGTAATTCCGAAAATGAAGATGAAGGATATGAAACAATGAATAGCGATAGTACTAATTCATCGAATGATGGTAGCCCGATGTTGGACTCCCACGTACATATGAAACAATTTACTAGTACGGGATGTAATGGAGAAGAGTTCATTGCAGAGCACGCAAGACAAAATCATGATGGGATTGATGGCATGAACATCAATAACGTGTTGGGTCTAGTAATTAGGTTGTTAAGCCTAACTAAATGTCCCAAGGCTAACCAAGAGGGGGGTGAATTGGTAATTAAAAAATATACTTCTACTCTTGGATTTTTAGAAAACCTTTTTAATTATTAATGCAAGTTAAATTAAAAGTTTAAAAAATAAACTTTTCAACCAGAGTAAACAACTTGCAATGAAATGAAATGCAGAAGAAAAATAAGAAAGAACACACCAGATTTATAGTGGTTCGGTCAAATCTTGACCTACGTCCACTCCCCGGAGGCACCCTCCGAGTATTGCACTAATACTACAAAGTGACTCTCCTTTTGCCCCCACAGCAAGGCGGAGAAGCCTGTACAAAATCACTTTAACCTTCCCCGGTGCGGCGGAGTAGCCGGGTTCTTTAACACCAAAGAGATCTTCTTCTCGCCAAAACTTCCCTCAAGACGACCCTTGAATCCGATGGTACTGAAGTGCAATTTTGCCAGAGCAACCGTGTGAATATCCCCTTCACACTCCCTTGAAATCCCCTCCAAGGATCTTCTCCCTCTCAAACTCCACCCTTTCCTCTCTCCCTTTCAAGTTCTCTCTTCTAGTTTTCTCCCAAAGAACGAAGACACAATGGTTGTCAAAGATACACTTTATCGTCCTTTTACACTCTCCAAGTGTCGGCAGAGAACCGGACCGATGTTGTTGAACTTCACTTGAGAGCCTTCAAAGGAGATGGGAAGAAACAAAGAGATCTTCTTCTTCAAGTAACCTTGTGAATCCCTCACAAACCCCTCACTTGATCTCTCACTCTTCACTCTTACAATCTCTCCCAAACTATCACTCTCAATGATCCCTCTAAAGAGAAAACAACTCCAAAGGCACATGTAATAGTTTATAGGACTCCTTATATAGAAAGGACATGAAAAACCGCTCAAAAAACTGCTAAAAACATGTTTTTCTGCGCACCGGATCGTCCCGTACGAACTATTTGTTCATCTGTACGAACCAATTTTGTCCTGGACGAAATTGGTTCGTCCCGGGACAAAAAATTTCGTCCGGTACGAACAGTTATATCAAAAGTTGGTTCCGAAAACTGCAGAACATTGCCAGAAACTGCCATAGTCGGTTCCCATCATCCTGGACGAAGTGGACTTTGTCTGGACGAAATTTTTACAGTGAGAAACTCGTCCTGGGACAAAAAATGATTTTGTCTGGACGATCAGTCCTTAGAAAAATTTTCCAGTTCAGTTCCTGTCCGTTCTATTGCTCTTACAAGGAAATAACTGATCTGATCGTCCCGTACGAACAATGTTCGTCCTGTACGATCAGCACAAAAACTTTTTCAAGATCTCCTTTAAGTGTGTGTATATTTATTCACTCAATTACAATCACTCCCTCTCAAATTTAATTCAAATAAAAAATACAAGCTTCAAATTCACAAAGTATCTCATGCTGAATCTGATTTGAAGTCTTCGTAGTCTGGGGTTTGATTTTCTTGAAATATTAGTACACACAAGAGCAAAAACAAATCTTCCAAAAAATGTTAGGAGATAACAACACATAAAATAATAATATTTGGAATCATCAAAACTATAAAAGTTGCAATAATGTAAAATATGCAAATAGCAACTTTCCTAACAATCTCTCCTTTTTTTATGATGGCAAAATAATTATTGTTTGTATAATTTAAAATTCTAAGAATCTCCTAAACTCTCCATGAATTAATGAACATATGAAAATAAGGAGGCATTAAAATTTTTTTTGTTTTCAAAATTTTTAGAAATACAAAATAAAACAAAACAAACACACATACACTAAACAAAATAAACACACAACGATACGAATACACAAGACACAACAAACAATTTCTCCCCCTTTTTGACAACATCAAAAAGTGAAGAATAAAAAGACTAGAAATGTAAGCAGAGAAATGAAAATAATTTAAAAAATTTAACCTTTAAAGTGATTGACATAAGGTATGCAAATAAAATTAAAACATTAGCTAAATCATAAAATTCATAGAATTTAAGAAGAGATATAACATAGTAACTAAAAAGAATCAATCAACACATGAGTATATTTAGACATTTAAGATAGAGAAAATCATTGTAAAAATGATGATATAAAAAATTTTATATTTCATATTTCAATATGTAATATAAATGTGCATAAGATCAATTTGAATTAAGAGATTAAAAAATTAAGGAAAGAAAAGACTACCACATGTGGCGCTTTGCGCATCTTTTTTAATTTTGTGGCACATTTTTGTGCATCTTTTCACTTGTTGGGCTTATTTTGTGCCTATTTTTCACATTGCAAATCTTTGCACATTTCTTTTGATTTTTGTACATTTGTACAATTTTCAAGAGTAATTGTATTCTTTCCAAAATCAATAATCTAAAATTTCAAATCTTTCTAAGTGCATAAATATTAATTGATAAGTGAAATATAAAATAAGAAAACATCACAATTGTAATAATAATATTAAAATTAATGTAGTCTAAATAAGAGACATGAAATTGACAATCTTAATAATGTCAAGTTATAAACACAACTTAAATTTAGAAAAATTAGATTTTCTAATGAATTCAATTTTATGTTGCAGTTCAAAGTATAGCACTTGTAAGATCAAAAATTTAAGGGTTTTTCATATAAGCTAACTAACATTTCAAACATAGAACAAAAATACTTAAACACAAAAAAAATCTAAAGCAATAAAAGAATAGAAAAACAATAAACAAAATACAAGTACATAAACTATAAAAATTTTTATATCACATTCCAAATATCTCACAACAAGAAACATGGAATCCGATATGAAACTATCTCAAAATCATACAAAACACACAAAAAATAAAAAATAGAAAAGCACATAAAACAAACAAAAATAAAAACACAACTAATAAAAAACATACACACAAAAACACATAAACAATGGGTTTAAACATCATTTTGCTCCTGATCTGATGATTCAGAAGCTAGATCTGCCTAGGAGATTTTATGCTTTTCATTATTTTCCCATTTTATAATTTGCTTAGATTTGCCCTTTTCTTTAACAGGAAGAGTTCTCAAATTAGGGCACTGACTTTTCATATGTCCAGATTTCCTACATCCAAAGCAAATAATACTTGAAGAAATCTGAACATTCTTACCATTTTTACCTTTATTCCACTTTTGTTGATGCTTATGCTTGTGCATTAGTGGACTTTTCAATTTGCTTGTTAAGTCATCGCTTTCCTCACCAACTAAGCAACTTTTCTCCATGTTTTCTGCTTTTAGCATTATTGTTTCACCTACATCCAAAAGTTTTTGACTCAAATATTGCTCGTAGGCAATGAGTGAGCCAATCAAATTATCAATAGAATATTCATTCAAATTTTTTGATTCGCAAATAGCAACAACTTTGGCATCAAACTTGTCAAGTAAACAACGTAGAACTTTATTGACTATTTCAAAGTTTTAAAATTCTTTACCTAAAGCATGCAATGATGTTACAATTTGAATAAACCTAGTATACATGTCTAAGATCGTCTCATAAGGTTTCATGCTAAAGAGTTCATAGTCATGCATAAAAAAAATTCAACTTAGATTGCTTGACTTCACTAGTACCTTCATATGTAATGCATAAACTGTCCCAAATTTCCTTGCCGGTAGTACATGTAGAGATTCTCTTATAATCTTCCAAATTTAAAGCACAGAACAAACAATTCATACATTTAGCATTTAATTCAGCATAAATTTATTCTACTCTACTCCATTCAAAAAAAGGGGTATCAGTTTTGATTCCATTTATAATACGTGACGGTACAGAATAACCATTTTGAATCATATGCCACATTCGATAATCTATTGATTGCAAGAAAGTAGACATTCGAATTTTCCAAAAATTAAAAGAAATATTTTCAAATAAAGGTGGTCTAACAATTGAATATCCTTCTAATGTTTTAAGGTTTCTAAAATTAGCCATATTCGTTTTTCAAAAAGTAGTCTAAACTTATGATTTTGAAACAAAGCTCTGATACCACTTGTTGGGTCTAGTAATTAGGTTGTTAAGCCTAACTAAATATCCTAAGGCTAACCAAGAGGGGGGTGAATTGGTAATTAAAAATTATACTTCTACTCTTGGATTTTTAGAAAACCTTTTTAATTATTAATGTAAGTTAAATTAAAAGTTTAAAAAATAAACTTTTCAAGCAGAGTAAACAACTTGCAATGAAATGAAATGCAGAATAAAAATAAGAAAGAACACACCAGATTTATAGTGGTTCGGTCAAATCTTGACCTACGTCCACTCCCCGGAGGCACCCTCCGAGTATTGCACTAATACCACAAAGTGGCTCTCCTTTTGCCCCCACAGCAAGGCGGAGAAGCCTGTACAAAATCACTTTCACCTTCCCCGGTGCGGCGAAGTAGCCGGGTTATTTAACACCAAAGAGATCTTCTTCTCGCCAAAACTTCCCTCAAGACGACCCTTGAATCCGATGGTACTGAAGTGCAAGTTCGCCAGAGCAACCGTGTGAATATCCCCTTCACACTCCCTTGAAATCCCCTCCAAGGATCTTCTCCCTCTCAAACTCCACCCTTTCCTCTCTCCCTTTCAAGTTCTCTCTTCTAGTTTTCTCCCAAAGAACGAAGACACAATGGTTTTCAAAGATACACTTTATCGTCCTTTTACACTCTCCAAGTGTCGGCAGAGAACCGGACCGATGTTGTTGAACTTCACTTGAGAGCCTTCAAAGGAGATGGGAAGAAACAAAGAGATCTTCTTCTTCAAGTAACCTTGTGAATCCCTCACAAACCCCTCACTTGATCTCTCACTCTTCACTCTTACAATCTCTCCCAAACTATCACTCTCAATGATCCCTCTCATGAGAAAACAACTCCAAAGGCACATGTAATAGTTTATAGGACTCCTTATATAGAAAGGACATGAAAAACCACTCAAAAAACTGCTAAAAATATGTTTTTTTTGCGCACCGGATCGTCCCGTACGAACCATTTGTTCATCTGTACGAACCAATTTCGTCCTGGACGAAATTGGTTCGTCCCGGGACGAAAAATTTCGTCTGGTACAAACAGTTATATCAAAAGTTGATTCCAAAAACTGCAGAACATTGCCAGAAACTGCCATAGTCGGTTCCCATCGTCCTGGACGAACTGGACTTCGTCTGGATGAAATTTTTACAGTGAGAAACTCGTCCTGGGACGAAAAATGATTTCGTCTGGACCATCAGTCCTTAGAAAAATTTTCCAGTTCAGTTCCTGTCCGTTCTATTGCTCTTACAAGGAAATAACTGATCTGATCGTCCCGTACGAACAATGTTCGTCCCGTACGATCAGTACAAAAACTTTTTCAAGATCTCCTTTAAGTGTGTGTATATTTATTCACTCAATTACAATCACTCCCTCTCAAATTTAATTCAAATAAAAAATACAAGCTTCAAATTCACAAAGTATCTCATGCTGAATCTGATTTGAAGTCTTCGTAGTCTGGGGTTCGATTTTCTTGAAATATTAGTACACACAAGAGCAAAAAACAAATCTTCCAAAAAATGTTAGGAGATAACAACACATAAAATAATAATATTTGGAATCATCAAAACTATACAAGTTGCAATAATGTAAAATATGCAAATAGCAACTTTCCTAACATAACGATTTTGTCGAAACAGTTCGGACTACTCAATAGTGGGATGATGATGAAAATTTTGATGCGTCATGTGCTAACATTGTTGGCTCGATAGAAGCTATAACTCCAATAGAGTTATATGAAGGTCAGATCTTTCATACGAAAGTAGATTTGTAAGTCGCAGTTAATGGTTGGTCGATACTCCATAATGTTCAATTTATAAATTCAACATCAAACAAAATCCGATTGAGTGTCATTTGTGCTCATCATCAGGCTTCTGATCGTCCATGCCTTTGACGCTTACATGCTGCACGGAGTAAAAGGTTAGGTGGGTTATGGAAATATCTACATGTGGACCCCCACATACATGCACTCACCCAATCTTGGCTAGTGGACATCATAATTGCAACTCAAAATTTATTTGCAGACAAATAATTCCTATAATTAGACAATAATTAGACATGAAGCCAAAGAAGATTATAGCTAGAATGGAGTCAAAATATGACATAAAGATATCATATATAAAGGCTTGGGACGCACATAGAAAAGCTATTGAAGCCACTTTTGGTAGCTACGAGCATTCTTATTATTCTCTTTTTTGTTTCATGGAAGCCTTAAGGTTATCCCAACCAGGCACTGTATATAATATTCAAGTCGTACCTCCTGCACAGTTCATGTCACTTTTTTGGGCATTCGGTCCATCCATATGTGGGTGGCAACACTGTAGACCGGTGCTGAGCATGGATGGGACATTCTTGCTTGGGAAGTATCGAGGGACCCTCTTTGCAGCTGTAGGAGTTGATGGAAATGGCGGATTGTTTCCACTAGCTTTTGCAGTGGTGGAATCGGAGAGCAATGAATCATGGATTTGGTTCCTACAAAAGCTACAACAACTTTTACCAGTGGTTGCTAATCGACAGAAGTTATGTATAGTTTCTGATAAGCACCCAGGATTAGTGTGCGGGTGTAGGGAAATATTTCCTAATGCTGTTCATAGGCATTGCCTTCGTCACTTACGTGAAAATTTTAAAAAGATGGTCCGTCGTTTGGGAACTCCAGATAGTGAGGGCATGAGTAACAAAATGTATTTTGCCGGGAATACTGATGATTACGCATATTTCAATCGAATGATAGATGAAATTAAAATTACAAAGCGTGAGGCATTTGATTGGTTGGTCCAACACGATGTTGCCAAATGGACCCTATTATTTGATGACTGCTGTCGTTATGGTATCATGACCACAAACGCATCTGAATGTTTTAACGGGGTGCTTAAACGAGCCCGAGGATTGCCGATTCAAGGATTAGTAATGGCAATTTACTATAATCTTGTATCATTATTTTTAAGAAGATCAGCTGAATCTGGAAAGTGGGTTGAGAAAGCCCAATCAAAGTTTGTTCCACGCACCATGCTTGTCTTACAAAGAGCTGAACGTGATGCTCAACGGTGTCCTGAACCAGTCATGATTAATAGGAATGAATTTGAAGTTATTGATACGTCTTCTCGAGCAAACAAGGTTGAGATAATCAATACATCCACCTGTACATGCACGTGTTTGAAACCACAAATTTTTCATGTTCCTTGCATTCATGTCGTTGCAGTCGCTGGTTATAGGCGGTGGGATCATAATGCTTTCGTATCACCAATATTTATGGTCAAAGAGTATATTGCTACGTACTCCAAAGTATTCCATGTCTTCCCCCCGAAAGACATATGGCCTACCTTCACTGAAGAGCAGGGAATAATCCCTTGATGGCACCAAGTTTTCATCGTCGTGCAGGCCGACCACGGATGAATAGGTTTCGTAACACGATGGATGAACCCCCTAGTAGATCAAACAAAGCTTGTGGTGTTTGCAAATAAATAGGTCATAATAGATCAACTTGCCCACACAATTCATCATCATCAAGGTAATGTAGTTGTGAACCTTATAATTTTGATTCAAAAACTTTAAGCGTTATAATTATATGATTTGTATATATTTTATTTTGGATAGGTATGGCCGACCGATCTAGACGTGCTCGTTCAGGGCGACGCACATTGCATCGTACAACTGAAGAAATTGTCCCAGTGCAGCTTAGTATTGCATCATTTGGAGATTCCCATAGAGCGCATGACCTAGAGCATGTACGTCAAATAATTTACTGTAATTATTTATTACTTATGTCAAGCTTAAATATCTAATTAAATTTTAATAATATGAAATTTTTAGGCATCTCCTTTGGTAGCGTCATCTCATCTGAGAATGGCTAGGGAATGGCCAATTAAGTGCCCATGGATGATTTACGTATTGACTAACCTGGGGTTTCGAAACCTCAGGCATTTGCAGTTTATTAGGCTAGATCACAACCTGATTCAGGCATTGGTTGAGAGATGGTGCCCATTAACAAACACATTTTATTTAACAATTGGTGAGATGACTATCACATTGCAGGATGTCCAAATTTTGCTGGGGCTTAGAATTGATGGGCCTGCTGTGGTTGGGCCTGCTGTGGTTGGGCCAAATGTTGTTGGGCAAGGACGTATTTGGCCAACATGGCCGAATTGCTATGACGAGTTACTTGGGACCCATCCCGGGAGGGAGACAGTATACCATGACCCCAATGAAGAGGACGACGTTGCGACCTTTAGGATGGGTTCTTCACAAACTGATTCTATGCTCCCACTATGTTGGCTTCGCTGGACATTTTACAGAGAGTCCTATGATGATTTGGCACCAGAGATTTTCCTACGACATGTTCGTGCATACATCCTATTCATGATAGGCTGTTTTCTAATTCTAGATACATCACGGAGTCATGTTTCGCTAAAATGGCTACCTCTACTAGCGGATGTAGACAGCTTCAGTAGGATGTCAATTGGTGGTGCTATTCTTGCACATCTTTATAGGGAGCTGTGTTATGTGACAAGACCAACAAGGACATATATAGCGGGATGTGTGACACTACTGTAGGTTTGGTCCTGGGAATGATTGTACATTGGTAGACCGATACTGCGAGTCCCTCAGATTATTGACTTAGCTGGCCGTCCATTGGGTTGCAGGTTCGTAAGTTTTAGTCAAAAAAAAGATATTTTGATATTTCATTACTAACGGATTATACATATTTAAAGGTGGGCTGAAGATAGAATACGTGAGCTACCTGTTGAGTCTAGTAATTAGGTTGTTAAGCCTAAGTAAATGTCCCACGGCTACCAAGAGGGGGGTGAATTGGTAGTTTTAAAATTTTAAACCCTCTTAATGATAAAGTTGAACCGAAATAAAATTTTCTTTTAAAGTTTGTAGAAAAATGTTTTTCAACCACAGAGTTGTTAAAACTGAAATTTAAATGCGGAAACGTAAAAGCAATAAAGTAAATGACACCAGATTTATAGTGGTTCGGTCTATAACTAGACCTACATCCACTCCTCAGAGGCACCCTCTGAGTATTGCACTAATACCACAAAGTGACTCTCCTTTAGCACCCACAGCAAGGCGGAGAAGCCTGTACAAAACCCTCTTTTCACCACTACCCGGTGCGGCAGAGAACCGTCGTCCTTTTACACAATCCACAGTGCTGGCAGAGAACCGTCGTCCTTTTACACAATCCACAGTGCTGGCAGAGAACCGTCATCCTTTTTCACTCTCCTAGTGTGGGCAGAGAACCCTACGGCTGTTCACACTCTCCAAGTGTAGGCAGAGAACCTTCTTCCTTTTACACTCTCCTAGTATAGGCAGAGAACCGTCGTCCTTTTCACACTCTCCAAGTGTCGGCAGAGAACCGGACCTTCTTGAATGATCTTCTCACAAGAATCTAGAAGGAAGAAAGAAAAGAGTGAAGAAATCCAATTTCACAAGTAGAGATTCTTACCTTAGCAATCCAAGTGAAGCCTTCTCGCTCCAATGGTAGGAATCCTCCTTTGAAAGCTCTCTTCCACTCTCTCCTTGGCTATTCTCTCAATAGGCACGAAGATCAAATGACAAAAAGATTGGGTGGCAGTCTAATTTGGACTATTTATACAAAAGACATGAAAAACCGCCCAAAAACTGCAAATTTCCAATTCTGTACGCAGTGGATCGTCCCGTACGATCCTGGATCGTCCTGGACGATTTTACTTAAACGATCTGAAACGACCCAATTTGTATATGTGTACGAAATGACTTCGTACAGCTGATCGTCCTGTACGAACTAGGTTCGTCCAGTATGAACGGTTATTACAAGGTCGGTTCTAGAAACTGCTGAAAACTGTCCTAAGTCGGTTTATCGTTTGGACGAAAATGTGTTCGTCTGGACGAAAATTTTCCAGAGAGCCGATCATCCTGGACGATTCTTTATTTCGTCTGGACGAAAAATTTCCAGAGCGCCAATCGCCGCGGACGATAATTTGCTTTCGTCTGGACAAAAATTTTCCAGAGAGCTGATCGTCCGGTACGATAATTATTTTCGTCTGGACGAAAATTTTCCAGAGGACTGGTCACCTCGTACGATGGTAAAATTCGTCAGGACGAAAATTTTACAGAGAACCCATCGTCCGGGACGATATTAAAATTCGTCCTGGACGAATAGGACTTAGAAAAAATTTTTCAAAGCAAGTTCCTATTCGTTCCAAGTGCTCTATAGGAGATAACTGACAGATCGTCCAGTACGATAAATATCGTCCTGTACGATCAGTATTGAATTTCATGATCTCCTAATTTGTGTGTGTGAGATTTTATTCACTCAATTACAATCACTCCCTTTCAAAATTAATTCAAAGAAAAGACAAACTTCAAATAAACAAAATATCATATGTTGAATTTGATTTGAAGTTTTCGTAGTCTGGAGTCTGATTTTCCTGAAATGTTAGTACACACAAGAGCAAGTGCAAATCTTCTAAAATTGTTAGGAGATAATTATACATCTGAACAATAATGTTTGAAATCATCAAAACTACATAAGTTGCACAAATATAACTCATTCAAATAGCAACTATTCAAACAATCTCCCCCTTTTTGATGATGGCAAAACAATTATTATTAGTATGGTTTCAAGTTAAAACAAATCTCTTATCTCCTAAACTCCCCCTGAATTTATGAGTACATTAAAATAAGGAGGCATTAAAGAACAATATTTTTGTTTTTTTTTTTTTTTAAATTTTAACAGAAAACACAAACCACAAAAACACAGAAAACACAAACATAATAATTTCTCCCCCTTTTTGACAGCAACAAAAAGTGAAGAAGAAAAAGACAAGAAATGTAAATAATAATATGAAATTCATTGTTAAAATTTAATCTAAATTGTGATTTGACATAGGGTATGCAATTTTAAACTAAAGATATTAGGTCAATCATAGAAATTCATAAAATTTATGAAATGATATAACATTGTAAGTAAGAAGAATTTATCAAAGACATGATTCGATTTAGACATTTTGATTATTGAAAATCATTACAAGTGAGATGTAAAAAAAATTCTATATTTCAAAGTTCAATAGAATATAAATGAACAGTAGATCAACTTGAATTAAGAGATTAAACGAATTTGGAAAGAAGAGAATTACCTCATGTGGTGCTTTGCACATCTTTTCAAAGTTTTGGAGCACATTTTTGTGCATTTTTCTTTGGTTGGGCTTATTTTGTACCTCTTTTTCACTTTGCAAATTTTTTTTGCGAATCCCTTTTGATTTTTGTACATTTGTATAATGTTCAAGAGTAATTTGATCAATTCTTTCCAAAATCTATAATCTAAATTTCAAATATTTCTAGGTGCATAAATATCATTTGAGCATAGAAATACAAAATAAGAAAACATCAAAATTGCAATAACAATATTAACTTTTATGTAGTCTAAATGAATAGACATGAATTTAAAAATTCTAAATACAACAAGTTATAAACAAATTATAAATTTAGAAAGTCTAGATTTTCTAATATAGATAATCTCATATTACAATCGAATTTAAGCACAATGTAGATTAAAACAATATTAATGAAATTCATAAAGATTAGCCACATTTCAAAACAAATCTAAAACAAACAAACTTTCATTGATAAAAAAAAAATTACATAAAAACATTGAACTTAAACAAAAAACATAACAACACAACAAACAAAAAAAAAATACAACAGACACACATAAAAAAACTTCTACTGTTCTGGAGGAGGAGGAGGAGGAATGCCGCCAAAGAGGTTGAAGTAGGAGGCCATCAACATTACATTGGTATTTATTTCATGAACTTCATCTCTAATATTACCAATGTCATGTTGCTGCTGCGTAAGATGAGCATCAAATTGATCAAACCTTTGATCAATGTGAGTCTCTAGTCTATCAAATCTCTCAATCAGATTCTGGTAATCTGATTGAGAAGCAGAACCTTGCACTCCTTCTTCTTCTTCTTCTGAAGCACTGCCATGTGCTTTTTCCTTTTTCTTTTTCCTCCTTGAAGAGCATCTGAATGATGCATCGTTGTAGTAAACTGGCTCTTCATATTCCTCATCAGGATGCACTATATTGTACTTCTTCTCCAAAATATAAGTAATCAAGTGCCCTAAAGAAATGTTCTTCTTCCTCTTCTGATCAGGATGTCCTATTTCTGAAAGCCCATAGATATGATCTAGGATGAGTTGGGCTTCATCAATAGGATGTCTTTTCATGATTAAAAAAGTTAGACAAGAAAGGAGAGGAGTAATGTTAATCCTATCACCAGCTTTAGGAATAATTGAGGATCTAAGGATATGCTGGATGATTCGGGCATCTTGGGTCATACCGGCTACTCTAGCAACATGATTGTCAATCCATTTTCTCTAATTACCCTATTGATTTGAAACCATTTGAAGGAGGTTTCTGACATTAGGGTGTGGGCTCTATATCCTTCAGTCCTTAAGTTTAAAAATGCACCAAGGTCGTGCTTGGTGATCTCAACTTTTTTCTTAAAAACAAAAGAACTAATGATAGAGTGGTCAGAATTGAAACTCATGTTGGCTAGGAAGTAATGGTAGGTTTGCTTATTGTAGAGGTGGACAAGAGAAAGAATGAACTGAAATTGGGTTGAGGCGAAGAGGTGCAATACCCGAAATTTCAACTCTGTTTGGATAAGAATGCGAGACGGAGTGATTTTTGCGGATGCAAAACGAGGAAAAGATTCCTCATTTGCCTTGGAAAGGAAGTTGTCTGGGGCATTCCTGTTAGGTTTCTTCACCAAAACTTTTTGTCTTTTGCTAGAGGAGGCCATAGTTGATTTGATGTAGAAAGGGATTGAAAAAGATGTTTGAAAGTGTGATTGTCAAGTTTGAAAGCCTTCATATTTAAAGAAAAACGATACGTTCGTCCTGGACGAAAATATTCGTCCTGGACGAAAAATTATCGTTCGTCTGGACGAAGTAATTTCGTACAGACGATCTAATTCGTCCAAAATGTAACGGCTTTTCGTATTCAACACAACTTACGATGCGTCCCTTCGTACAGGCTTTTTGACTTGACCGATCGTACATACGAAAAAATTTCGTACAGACGATCGAAAAGCGTTTCGTTTTAATGACTCTTGAAAACTGTCCCCTACAATGAATCGACACATGTTCGTACAGACGAAAAAAAATTTCGTACAGACGAAGTTCGTATTAAAAACTGTCTTATCCACTCAACCGCTGCATTCAATCGTCCCGACGTTTGAGAAAAAAAAAAATTCGTACTGGACGATCACAGATCGTACAGACGATCCAAAAAAAACTGCTCTCAAAACGGTTTAAATTCGCGCAAACTGTTTCTTTACACATCGTCCCGTACGAAAAATATTTCATCCTGGACGATTTCCTCCAAAAAAAATTTTTAATTTTGAATTTTTAATTTAACAAAATCAACAAAAACAATCAAAACACTGAAAACATAAGACAAAATCATAAATCCAAAACAAATTCATTCAAAAACACACAAAATTTATAAAATCACAAAAACAAAACACAAAAAGTATCAATGTTGCAAAGACATTTTGGTTAAGCATTCAAATCAATAACACCAAGCCTTGTTCTTAAAGTACTGAAGGTATCAAAGGCTAAAGGTTTTGTAAAAATGTCTGCAAGTTGATTTTCAGTTGAAACATGAATGAGTTCAATTTCTCCTTTGGATACATGATCCCTTATGAAATGATGCCTTATATCAATGTGTTTGGTTCTAGAATGTTGAATAGGATTTTTGGAAATGCAAATAGCACTAGTATTGTCACAATAAATTGGAATAGTGTCTATAGTTAATCCTAAGTCAATCAACTGTTGTTTTAACCAAAGTACTTGTGCCACACAACTTCCTAATGCAATGTATTCTGCTTCTGCAGTAGATAGTGTCACTGAATTTTGTTTTCTACTAGACCATGAAACTAATGAATTTCCAATGAATTGACATGTTCCAGAAGTGCTTTTCCTATCCACTCTACAGCCTGCAAAGTCAGAATCTGAGTAACCAATAATTTCAAATGAAGAGCTAAACTTAGGATACCAAATTCCTAAGTTTTGAGTTCCTAGTAGATATCTTAAAATCCTTTTCACTGCTGTCAAATGTGATTCTTTTGGATCTGATTGAAATCTAGCACATAAGCAAACACTAAACATAATATCTGGTCGGCTAGCAGTCAAGTAAAGTAAAGATCCAATTATCCCTCTAAATTTCTTTTGATCAACAGATTTTCCCTTAAGGTCTTTATCCAACTGAACTGAAGAACTCATTGGTGTACTAACAGGTTTAGCATTGTCCATTTCATATTTTTTGAGGATGTCCTTAATATATTTGGTTTGACTAAGAAAAGTACCTTCCTCAAGTTGCTTAATGCTAAATCCTAGAAAGTAATTTAAATCTCCCATTAGACTCATTTCAAATTCACTACTCATTGTTTTAGAAAAATCATCACAAAGATGTTTATTTGAAGATCCAAAGATGATGTCATCCACATAAATTTGAACAATAAGTATATCCTTTCCAATTTTCCTTAAAAAGAGAGTTGTATCCACACTTCCTTTTTCAAAAGATCTTTCAAGTAGGAAGGTGCTTAACCTCTCATACCAAGCCCTAGGTGCCTGTTTCAATCCATATAATGCCTTTTTTAATTTGAAAACATGATTTGGAAATTTAGAATTTTCAAAACCTGGAGGTTGTTCTACAAAAACATCTTCTTCAATTACTCCATTTAAAAAGGCACTTTTGACATCCATTTGAAACAATTTAAAACCTTTAAAACAGGCAAAGGCTAGTAAAACCCTAATTGCTTCAAGTCTAGCTACAGGGGCAAAAGTTTCCTCAAAATCAATTCCTTCAATTTGATTATACCCCTTAGCTACTAATCTAGCCTTATTTCTAATGACTACTCCTGAGTCATTCATTTTATTCTTGAACACCCACTTGGTTCCAACAACACTTTGATCTTTTGGCCTTGTAGTTAGTTCCCAAACTTTATTTCTTACAAATTGATTCAACTCTTCTTGCATGGCCAATATCCAAAATTCATCTGAAAGTGCTTGATCAATGTTAGTGGGTTCAACAGTTGAAATAAAGGCTGAATGATTGACTTCCTTGTTTAATCCACGCCTAGTTCTAACACCCTCACTTGGTTCACCTATGATTAATTCCTTTGGGTGGTTTTTAGAAAATCTCAAATCTCTAGGCAAAGGGTCTTCTCTTTCTAAATTTTCTTCCACATTTTCTTCCAAATTTAATCTATCAATCTTTTGGGAGTTTTCTTCAATTTCTTCTTCAACAACTTTTGGCTCTTCCATGTTTCCATTTTCATCAAAAACAACATGTGTGGTTTCTTCAATGACTAAAGTTCTTTTGTTGAATACTCTATAAGATTTTCCAACACTTGAATATCCAACAAAAATTCCTTCATCTGATTTTGGATCAAATTTTCCTAAGGCAGATTTTCCATTATTATGTATGAACACCTTGCAACCAAATACATGCAAATGAGACAAATTTGGTGTTCTTTCTTTTAGCAACTCATAGGGTGTTTTATTCAAATTTGATCTCACATTCACCCTATTCAGAACATAGCATGCAGTGCTAACCGCCTCAGCCCAAAAATATCTAGGAAGTGAGTATTCTGCTAACATTGCTCGGGCGGCTTCTATTAATGTTCTGTTCTTTCTTTCAACTACTCCATTTTGTTGAGGAGTTCTAGGTGCAGAAAAATTGTGATCAATCCCCTTTTCTTTACAGAAATCTTCAAATCTTTCATTTTCAAATTCTCCTCCATGATCACTTTGTATAGAAATTATTTCACATCCTAGTTTTCTTTGTATCCAAGTTGAAAAATTTCTGAATTCCTCAAATGATTCACTCTTATGAAAAAGAAATTTAACCCAGGTGAATCTTGAAAAATCATCTACTATAACAAATCCATATACCTTTCCTCCTAGACTAACAGTGCTTACTGGTCCAAAAAGATCCATGTGTAGAATTTCTAAAGGTTTACTGGTCCTAAGATCTTTAATGGACTTAAAAGAGGACTTCACTTGTTTTCCTAATTGACATGCATCACACAGATGGTCCTTAGTAAAGTCTAGTTTAGGTATTCCTCTCACCAAATTCTTTTGGGTAATTTTTCTAAGATTTTTCATACTAGAATGACAAAGTCTCCTATGCCAAAGCCATGATTCATCAGAAACAGTTTTCAAACAAAAGCAGTAGGAGATTGAATACAATTTAAATCTAGCATGTAAACATTGTTCACCCTTTTTCCATTTAAAACAATTTTCCCATTTAGGCTAATTATGCAGCTAGTAGGTAAAAATTTTACATTATAGCCCTTATCACATAGCTGACTTATGCTAAGCAAATTATGTTTTAAGCCTTCAACTAATAAAACATTATCTATGAAAAAGTTTTTCAAATTTCCAATCATACCTGATCCAACCACTTTCTTTGTGGTATTATCTCCAAGTGTAACCTTGCCTCCACTCCTGACTTCCAGCATTATGAATTGAGCAGTATCTCCAGTCATGTGCTTTGAACATCCGCTGTCCAGGTACCATATACTCTCACGAGGTCTTGTGTGAGAGTATTCCTGCAAAATTCTCAAATGTTAGACCTGGGAACCCAAACTAGTTTGGGTTCACCTTTATGAAATTTATAATCAGATGCATGTGTGATATGTCTAGGTTTATGCATCTTAGTTCTCCACACCAAATTAGGTTTCATCTTTAAAGTGCAGGTGTGAGATATATGTCCCAAAAATCCACAATTGTTACATTTAACATTAGGAAAAATATTCCTATGTTTTCTTTCATATGATTGTCTTCTAAGGGATTTCATGAATTTAGGATAATACTTAGGATTTGTAAAATCTTCAAGTTTAGGGGGGTTCCTATTATCCTCGAGAGCTCTTATAGTAAGTTTGTAAAATGAATTCATTTCCTCCAAGATTCGATTTGTATAATTGACTCTATATGTCTTGTGCTCAGATTCATCCTTAAATTTCTCAAATTCTTTTTCAAGTTCAGCATAGGATGATTTTAAATTCTCAAAATTTTTATTCAAGTCATCATATTCATCAAGTAGTTTCATGTGGTTGCTATCAATTAAAGCATGATCTTTCCTAAGGATTTCGTGTTCCTTATTAAGCTCTTCCAATTCTAAAACTAAACTAGCATGCATCTTTTTCGTTTTCCTATATGCATCATGCATGTGTTCAGAAACTTCAAACAATTCATTATAAGTTAAATCACATACCTCTTCTTGATCTGATTGTTCAGCTTTATCTGCCATCAAGCAAAGGTTGGTGACTTCTTCTTCTTTTTCAGTCTCAGATGAGTCTGAAGCTGAGTCCGCCCAAAAAGCCTTTTGAAACTTCTTCTTGCCCTTCTTTACCATTGGTTTCTCCTCTACCTTCTCCTTGCTAGGAGTGGCTTTGAGTTTTGGACAATCAGTCTTTATATGACCTGGTTTCCTGCATTCATAACAAATCACTTCATTAGAAACCTTGCCATTTCTGTTATACTTACCTCTATTCCATTGCTGGCGTCTCTTCTGCTTCCTCTTTAAAAAGCTTTTGAATTGTCTAGTCATCAGTGCTATATCATCTTCATCCTCAGGTTGTGAGTGTTCACTTTCTGACTCTTCCACATTTAGTGCAATATTCTTGTCCTTTCTTGGTTCACCTGCATCAATCTTTCTTTGACTTACTCCTTGCTCGTAAGCAATGAGTGAACCAAGAAGATTGTCAATAGAATAAATGTTCAGATCTTTTGACTCTGTAATTGCAGTAATTTTAGCATCGTATGCAGTAGGTAAACAACGAAGAATCTTATTAACCATTTCAGCATTAGTTAATTCCCTACCAAGTGCATGCAAAGAGGTGACAATTTGAGTGAATCTTGTGTACATGTCAGATATAGATTCATTAGGTTTCATGCGAAATAATTCGTAGTCATGTAACAAGATATTGAGTCTTGATTGCTTAACCTCATTTGTCCCTTCATAAGTAATACAAAGTCTATCCCATATATCTTTTCCGCTTTTACAAGTGGAAACTCGCATGTAGTCTTCAGATTTTAAAGCACAAAAGAAACTATTTAAACATTTCGCATTTAATTGTGCTAAGTCACGTTCTTCTATAGTCCAATCTGCATAGGGTGTATCTACCCTAATTCCATCAACTAATCTAGTTGGTTTTGTGTAACCTTCCTGGACTAACATCCACATGCGATAATCAAGTGACTGTAAGAAAGTAGACATGCGTGTTTTCCAAAAATCAAAAGGAATATTGTCAAACAGTGGAGGTCTAGTGATAGAGTAACCCTCAGGTGTGTTTCGGTTTCCAAATGTAGCCATCTACGTTAATCAAAAAGTAGTTCAAACTTATGATTTTGAAACAAAGCTCTGATACCACTTGTTGAGCCTAGTAATTAGGTTGTTAAGCCTAAGTAAATGTCCCACGGCTACCAAGAGGGGGGTGAATTGGTAGTTTTAAAATTTTAAACCCTCTTAATGATAAAGTTGAACCGAAATAAAATTTTCTTTTAAAGTTTGTAGAAAAATGTTTTTCAACCACAGAGTTGTTAAAACTGAAATTTAAAATGCGGAAACGTAAAAGCAATAAAGTAAATGACACCAGATTTATAGTGGTTCGGTCTATAACCAGACCTACATCCACTCCTCAGAGGCACCCTCTGAGTATTGCACTAATACCACAAAGTGACTCTCCTTTAGCACCCACAGCAAGGCGGAGAAGCCTGTACAAAACCCTCTTTTCACCACTACTCGGTGCGGCAGAGAACCGTCGTCCTTTTACACAATCCACAGTGCTGGCAGAGAACCGTCGTCCTTTTACACAATCCACAGTGCTGGCAGAGAACCGTCGTCCTTTTTCACTCTCCTAGTGTGGGCAGAGAACCCTACGGCTGTTCACACTCTCCAAGTGTAGGCAGAGAACCTTCTTCCTTTTACACTCTCCTAGTGTAGGCAGAGAACCGTCGTCCTTTTCACACTCTCCAAGTGTCGGCAGAGAACCGGACCTTCTTGAATGATCTTCTCACAAGAATCTAGAAGGAAGAAAGAAAAGAGTGAAGAAATCCAATTTCACAAGTAGAGATTCTTACCTTAGCAATCCAAGTGAAGCCTTCTCGCTCCAATGGTAGGAATCCTCCTTTGAAAGCTCTCTTCCACTCTCTCCTTGGCTATTCTCTCAATAGGCACGAAGATCAAATGACAAAAAGATTGGGTGGCAGTCTAATTTGGACTATTTATACAAAAGACATGAAAAACCGCCCAAAAACTGCAAATTTCCAATTCTGTACGCAGTGGATCGTCCCGTACGATCCTGGATCGTCCTGGACGATTTTACTTAAACGATCTGAAACGACCCAATTTGTATATGTGTACGAAATGACTTCGTACAGCTGATCGTCCTGTACGAACTAGGTTCGTCCAGTACGAACGGTTATTACAAGGTCGGTTCTAGAAACTGCTGAAAACTGTCCTAAGTCGGTTTATCGTTTGGACGAAAATGTGTTCGTCTGGACGAAAATTTTCCAGAGAGCCGATCGTCCTGGACGATTCTTTATTTCGTCTGGACGAAAAATTTCCAGAGCGCCAATCGCCGCGGACGATAATTTGCTTTCGTCTGGACGAAAATTTTCTAGAGAGCTGATCGTCCGGTACGATAATTATTTTCGTCTGGACGAAAATTTTCCAGAGGACTGGTCGCCTCGTACGATGGTAAAATTCGTCTGGACAAAAATTTTACCGAGAACCCATCGTCCGGGACGATATTAAAATTCGTCCTGGACGAATAGGACTTAGAAAAATTTTTCAAAGCAAGTTCCTATTCGTTCCAAGTGCTCTATAGGAGATAACTGACAGATCGTCCAGTACGATAAATATCGTCCTGTACGATCAGTATTGAATTTCATGATCTCCTAATTTGTGTGTGTGAGATTTTATTCACTCAATTACAATCACTCCCTTTCAAAATTAATTCAAAGAAAAGACAAACTTCAAATAAACAAAATATCATATGTTGAATTTGATTTGAAGTTTTCGTAGTCTGGAGTCTAATTTTCCTGAAATGTTAGTACACACAAGAGCAAGTGCAAATCTTCTAAAATTGTTAGGAGATAACTATACATCTGAACAATAATGTTTGGAATCATCAAAACTACATAAGTTGCACAAATATAACTCATTCAAATAGCAACTATTCAAACACTACCTGCAGGTAATACAATGACGTATAGAGATGTGTTTGATGGGTTGCGTATGAGTCAGGTATAATAAAAGTCTTGTTATGTTAATAAAAAATTTTTCTCTGAAAATTATAACTTAATTTTTGACTCATATTTCTAGGTTATCATGACTCCATATACCCATACAGTTCTAGCTGCTCTTCCATTACAATATCATGATGGAGAAGACATTTGGAGGGCACGAGTACCTCTTATTAGCTGGAAACGTGCAGAGTGACACCTTCCAGACTGGATTGTAAGACAATTTTCAGGATTACCAACCACTGAAATTGAACCCATGGATCAGTCATTCAGGTGCATTGACGGTAGGGGTCGAGCATATCAAGATTGGACTGTACAGTACCGTGACTACCTCCATATCTGGGAGGATATAAGGGCTTACGTGGTACCCATCACTCCAGTAACAGGGACAGGCAACCAAGAAGTTGGAGCTTATCTATGGTGGTATAGATCTTGGGCGTCTATCTACCTTTTACAACCTCAAATTGAGCCTCCATAGACCTTCTTTCCGCGATCACCTGGCGAGAGATTAGTGGTACGTATTGAATTGTTACGTATAATGCATTATTAATTTTGTACTAAACCTTTAAAAAATCATATTTTTTTAGGCGGATTACTATATACGATCATCTGCGATACTTGAGCCACTAGCCGGTGGTGGGGGTCAAAATGCTAGTTCATTGCAGATGGCTATAGATCAGGTTGCTGAATTATCTGCCTGAGTTCAACAATCAGTTTACATCGACTACACTACCTTCGATACATCCACGGAGGCAGAGCAACAAAGGAGAGAACGTGCGGAGACTTCTCATGGCCAGCAGCACACTAGACGATCTGTTTCAGATGCTCCTTCCTGGTCGATGGTAAGTCGGCACCGACGGAATGTTGTACCGGACCCGCATCGGCATTCCGTTCATACACCATCCATGGCCTATGATTACATGGGAGCAGGTACTTCAGCCCCACATTGGAGCCTGCACGTTGGACAGTCTACTCAAACAGGACAAATTTATTATGACACACAATACGGCCAAACCAGTGGACAATCATTATTTCCAATGGCCATTCCACAGTGGATGTCATCAGTAGGAATACCTTCATCCCCAACGCAGCAGGACATGATGTTAACGGGAGGAATTTCTGCTGAACCAGGCACAAAAATTTCATAGCAACACGCCGAGGTTGAGCAGGAGGAGACTCAGGTATCAGAGGAGCCATAATTACAGAGGAGAAGACGCAGGGCACCTAATAGATTTACTCCATGGAGTGGGGCATTACCTAGGCATCGTTAGAATGAGATTTGAGATGTATTGTTGGGCTGATCTTTTGGAAAGGATTAAATGTTATAAAAATTTAATTCATAATATGAAATCTGCTTATTAAATTGCCTGACTATTCATATGCAGTAGTTATAAGATTTTTCTCTCTAACGACTTAATTTTATGCTGCATTACATTTTGATAAAGAATACAGAAAAATTCTACATTACTCAAGGTCTTCTGCGAATTCTTTATGTCAGGTTCATTATTCAAGGATGTACTCCAACAATTTAGATGATAGCAGTAGTACTGAAATCAAACAATGGATTACAGAGGGTACCATATGGAAGCTTATCTTATGGTGTTGATGAGGACCTTGAAGCTAGGGTAGCATCAAATGAACTATTCAGGTGTATTATCCATACTTGGGATGAAGAAGAAGATTTCTTATTGTGGCACTTACACGAAGATACGATGAAGGAGAAGGAATATAGGGGTAACCATGCACGTCGAGAGTTGGGCTGGAAATGTATACAAGAAGGCTTTCCAATTTTTAAGCACCACCTGGTGGGAATAGATTTCCTAAAAGGTCAAATTCTAGAACTTGGTCGTACTAAAAAAGGTGACATTGAACCCGATTTGGGAATGTCTATGATGGATATAGACAATTGTATTTTATACTCTGACTGGAACCCTCTCTATGATAAGCACATATTAGAGTCTTATAAACAGTTAACGCAGACTACTAAACATGCTAAATCAAAGAAATTTCTTAATGGAGAAGATTGACAGCAAATACAACAACAATTTCAGATCGACTTCAATTGTTGTCCTACACAAACACAGCTGCAAACACGTCTACGATATCTATTAAATAATATGTAGTAGTGCGTTCAAAAAAATTAATATAATAAGTTCAGCACCACTCCAATTACCGTGCATCGAAAATGTACTTTATGGTGTTAAACAATCTTGAAAAGTGTATTTCTTCTTATTATGTTGATGCTTAATATCTATGAATTTTGTTAGTAGTCAACTTATAATTTGTTTGATTAATTGGACTCTTGCTCTTCAAATCATTCTTTTAAAATAATTATTTTATATTAATTTCGTAATGAATACTCAAATTGCATTTGATAAATATTCAGCATATCATGTCATCCGCACCAAGGACATCCTCAATCAAGCGCTCACCATCACGGGATTTCCTACATATTATTCCAAGAAAGAAGTTAATCTATGATGGTACTATTCGATTGACAAACTCTATCTCATATCCCATGGATGAATTCTTGGAGGAGAAAACAAGAGCGAATGAAATTTTTCGCTGTTGTTTACATGAATGGTCTTGGTATGAGGACGATAATTTATGGGACGTATATCATGAAGTTATCAAAAGTCGTTATCCAATGTATGTTGATGGAGAAACAATTACTGATATGGGTTGGAAATTTATACGACAAAGATTTAGGGATCATAATGATCATTTTGCACCTATAAGTATTCTTAGAACAAGAATTGGTGAAATCGCACGAGCAAAAGATGGTTCTGTCGTGGTAAATGTTGAGAATCCGATAGATGATGTGCAACATTGCATCCTTTACAAAACTTGGGATACAAATCAAGATGCATTTCTATCAGAAAAATATCAAGAGCTGAATATTACATATGATAAAAAAAGAAAGAGTTCTTAAATTGCAAAGATTGACAAATCATCCAAAAGCAGTTCACAGAAAAATTCTTATGCTGTCCAACTTTTACCCAGCTGCAAGCACGTATGCGCATAGTACTGAACCAGATGTAATACTAATTTTTTCGATATTGCTTTCGATCAATATTATGTGTATTAACAACTAATTTTTCCGATATTGCATAGTACTGAGCCAGATGTAATACGGAATGGTTGTTTCAAAAAAAAAATTACTCATCTTTTTTAATTCATTACAAACAAAAATGGGTGCTAATGATTGTATTATAATTTTACATTTCTTATAAATAAAAAAAAAAACTCTATTCAAACAAAATTATCGTTCCCAACCTCAAACGTAAATACATAAGAACTAATTTTTATAATATAATTATTTTAAATATTGTCTAAGATATATTATTACATAAATTTTATATTATATATTTAATTATTATTAAATGCAGAGAGAGAGACAGAGGGTAGAGAGGCAGATAATGAGAGTTTGTTAGTTTTAATATTTAAATAAATTTAATTTTAACTTTTTTTACAATAATTTTCATATTTTTAAATTTAAAATAAAATCATTTTAAATTATTATTAACTTATTTTAAAAAAATATAACAATTTTATCTATATATTATAAAATCTTATTGATTAAAACTAATAAAATTATTTTAATAAATAATTGATATATTTATTAATAATTAATATTAAAATTATATATAAAATTCAAAATACATAGATTAATTATATATAATATTAAGAATTAAATAGTAACATACTTAACTTAAATACATTAATAACGTATTTTAATATTATTTAAATATATCAATTAAATTTTATTAAATTTAAAATTTAAAATTATGATAAATAAATAAATATTAAATAATATTAATATTTAAGTTAATAAAGTTTATGCGGTTAAAAATAAAATTAAAAATTTTAATCTTATCAGGCTAATTTTTGTTAATATCTTTCAAAATTTTTATTTAAAATTAAAAATATAATTAAAATGTTACTAACAATTTTAAATTTTTAAAATTTAATTAAATATTGAAAATATAATTTTCAATTATATAAATTTTAATTTATTTATGTACAGAAAAATGGTTTTAACTTCAAACCTACTTACAACAAAAATAAATTAATCCTGATCACCTTCAACAACTGCATCTGAGAGAAAAGGATATAAGTTCTGATTACACCAATTATAAGGTATCCAAATTTAGGAAATTCTGATTACACGGAATTTGAGACCAGTTTATGCGTGCAAAAAAAAACAGAAAACGGTTATGCCAAATTCAAGGAATACGCCATTTAAATAAGCGCATTCACCAAAATTTAAACAATGCGCGAAACAATTATGCGCCAGATCAATAGGCGCATTCTTTGAATGCGCCATACCTTCACGCGTATCTGCTGCTTTTCAAATTCTTTTGCAAACGAGCTTTTTCTCCTAAAATAAGAAGCTGATATGCTCGTTCTGAAAATTTGGCCTAATTAGGGCCATCCAACACACATCAGAGTGAATGAAAGCTAATGGATGAGATGAACTAGATGTATGTTAACCTATAAGTTACAGCCAAGAAAAAAAATTAAAATACTTGTAGAAGTGGCCTCCCATACCGAAAATCCTGTAGATATACCACTTCCTTCTACAGTGCCCCATTCCCTACAACGGCGCTGACTTGTCGCATTTGTCGCGGGCAGAAATCTGACTTAGCTGCCCTTCACGTCGTTAAAATGAGAGTGAAGGCTCTCATTTGCTCATCTCTTTAATGCATACGAATCCTTCAAACTCTGTCATCTCTCTACTTTCCCACGAAAAAACCCACAAGCTTGTCGCTGCTTCTAATCTCCTATTCCAATCCCAAGCAGTCGCACCCCCAATACCTTTGACCTGCTCAGTTCGATCCTCACTCGATCGAACCCAACTCTCTGCCCTTACCTGCGCTTGTAGTTGAAGAAGCCCGCCACCTTTAACTCTCTGAACCCCTGTCCATCTTCCAATCCCTTTACCTCAAGCCGACTCAAGGCCGAACTCCCATCATACGCCAACCTTTTCCTCCCCATCGGAACTCATCAAAGCCGCAGACCTGCCATCACCAAAGCCTAACACCTCTGGTCCTGATCCCTCCTATCCGACTTTTCTAAGCCTCAACCTTCCAATTCATTTGGTCCAGAGAGGAATAGAGAGAGAGAGAGATGAATTGAAACTATTTTTTCTCATACCTAGCCTTCACCCACATCTCCTTCTCTAAGCCACAGTAGACCTCCTCCAAGCCGACGCCTCAACCCGCCCAATCTCTTCCGCAAGCTTACCTTGTTGAAGCCACCCTTCCTCTATGAAATCCCGCAAGCTTTCTGCCTGTTCTGAAGTCCACGATTAAATCCTAAGACTGCCCAATCGCCCTTACCTATCTCGAACCCCATCGAATGCTCCGCACAAGCCGGCGATTGAACCCCGCTTGCGAACTCCAGGCCAAATCCCTCTTATCCTTTACGTCGCCTCGTCCACCTACAACACAATCAACCCGTCACCTTTCTTCATCCCGCCCCTGATCCATAGAGAGAGAGAGAGAGAGAGAGAGAGAGAGAGAGAGAGAGAGAGAGAAGGGGAGAAGAAGCTTTCTTCATACCTAGCCGGAACCTCAAGCCGCTCAACCTCTCTACTTGTCCTACCGAATCCCCTTTCCGCTCTTCCTCTAGCAGCTGCAAGGTCTACCCAACCTCCATCAAGTCTTTCGCCTCCTCTTTCTCAGCGAAACAAACCAACCCCACTCCCTCTCATTGCCTCCTCTCTTCCTTGCCGCAAGCAAGACCCAGCCCGATGCCTATAATTCATTCTCATTCCATCGCCAAGTAACCGACCTTAATAGAGTCGGATTTACCTCCATACCCACCGACTACACAAACCCAAGCCAAACCTTTCCTTTGTCGACCTCCTTTAGCAATTTAGGTATACTTTTAACTGACGGTTTTGCCGTCAAATGGTATCGCAAGATAAACGGTTATAACCCAGGGCCCTTTGAACCTAGTGATTTTGCCGCAGAATTGCACCACATATACAGGTTATGGCCAGAGCCAATGCATTCTTTAGTGGCATCAAAATCTTGAGATATGAATCAACAGGATATGATTGATAGGGCATAAAGCCCTCAGTTAGCTAAGATGGATTCAAATTTGTCCCCTTGGACAAACATCCACCCCATGTCCATAAGATATTCTTGGACGAAGCAACCCAAGGATGAGCAGTTCCAAAACCCAATGCCCATGCTTCTACTATATGCCAGATACACATATCTCTACGTATCAGATTGACGATTAGCCTTAATCGAAAATTCTCTCTCATTATTGGGAGGGGTAATAAACTATTGGGGCTTGCGCCTATAGGAAACCAAAACTCAGATCATAAAGTCCTCGTTAAATGAGGGCGAAATCTCTGGGTATTGTCTTATCTACAAATCCATCTGCCTTTTCAAAATTTACCCTGGAACTTAATCCGTTAAAACTCCCTCTGAAAAAAAAAAGCAAAGCGGGCGGAGACCGGGGCTGAATTTTTGGAGCCCACAATATAGAATATGAAAGAGAAAGCTTGTGTCCTTTGGAGACCTTACAATCATAATAAAAAACTTAGAAATTGGAATATGGATTACTTGTGGCTGTTGGAGATAGTCTTGAGCACTTGATGGTGTGGGTGGCCAAGACATTTGTGCCAGAGAGACGACATCTGAGTTGTTTAGAGAGAGCGGTGTGACTAGGAGATGAAACATGGTAGAGCTCGGTAGAGCTTGGTCCCTTGAGAAGAACTTGATGCATCTTCAAGTCTTTAATGATGAAGCCATTTGCATCAAAAGATATATAAATGTTATTATCTTTGGTTATAGTAGAAATTGATAAGAGATTATGAGAGAGTTGAGGAATGTGGAGTAGTTGATATAAACACAGCTTATTGTTAGGGGTGCGTAATATACGAGAGCCAGAATGGGCAATCAGAATGAAATGACCATCACCAATGGTGATGTTGTCCATTCCGGCGTATGGTAGAGGCTGATTCAGGTCGTCCAGGTTATTCTTCATGTGAGAGGAGGCATTGGAATTGAGGTACCAATTGAGATTAGGGGGGTTCGTTGGTGGCCATCATGGCTTTGGAGACAGTTTGAGGCTGAGTGAGAGATGTTCTGGGATTGTAGCATAAGTTGAGGCAATGCTAGCACGCAAAGGCTGGATGCCCTTTCTTATTAAAAATCTGACATGTGGGAAGGTTAACTGAAGATGCACGAGAAGGCGATTGAGAAAACCTCTCCCATCCTCGATGTCCCTTGCCCCGAGAGGAGTCAAGATCCACAGTTGAATCAGTGAGTGAGAGCTATTTGAGGGACTCGGCTTGAATGTTCATTTCTTCGCTGATTAACAATGAATAGAGATCATCTAGGCTGATTGGATGATGCATGGTGCGAATTGATGTCTTAAATGCCTGTAGGAGGGAGGAAGCCCATTAAGTGTATACATGATGATATCATCAGTGTTGATGGTGGCGTCTGCTGCAGCGATGTTATCAACTATATATATATATATATATATATATATATATATATATATATATATATATATATATATATATATATATATATATATATATATATATATATATATATATATTAACTTCGGTGAGGTATTGTGTCATGGAGAGATTCTTCATGGTAATGTTATGAATCTCATTTTTGAGCTAGATAACTCTGGATTGGTTAGTTTCTTGTAATCGACACTCAATGGTAGTCTGTATGGCGGAGTAGGAATCAAGGTAAATAATGTAAGGAAGGATTGAAGAAGATACAATGGAGCAAATGGTAGCAGCTAGGTTTTGATCAATAAGGATCCATTCGGTGTATTGACGGTTTGTGGTAGTGGTACCATTAGGCATCTGTATAAGGCCGGTAGGCAAACTGGACCTAAGGAGGAAAGTTGCAAAGCCATTTGCGTGTAGCAATTTGAGAACCTGAGATTTCCAGACGGAGTATTTCTCGCCGGAGAGTTGAATAAGAATGATTGCCCGAATGTTGGAGATGACAAACTTTAGAGAGGTAGGTATGGCACAACTTTCTGTAAATCCTGCTTATGGTGGATCCCCAATTTGTGAGGAGGAAGATCGCACCATGGGAAGAGAGGTGCGGGTATTAGTCCTCCTCTGATACAATGTAGAAGTATCAATAGCATTGTTTAGTAAAAGTTTAGTCCAGTGTATTACTGTTGTCTAATCCAGAGAGTATATATACGTATGAGGAAGAGTATTCTAGATGTCCACATGTAAGTGTGTGTTAGGTTTGTGCCGTTAGGAGATGATGGTGGAAAGAACGTCCTTGTGCATAGTGTTGTTATTAAAAATAATAGTGATTTTACAAGCAAGAGAACTTAAATTTGTGGAGAAGAAATATAATAACGCTGCATAAAAATTCATGTTCCAACTCTTCACTTCTCAACATAATTACTTCTGCTGTCTGTCATGTCAGATGCTTATGGAGCCACCTTCTTCTGATATTTTTTACACCGATTATCAGACCCACCAAAGGCCAAATTTGCAAATACATTATAGTTATCTTTTACTATATAAATACTTATACGACAACAAATTACGAATGGTAAACACTTTAATTCCTCTTTCAACAAAATATGTGTACAGGATATTATGTTACATTATAATGAACATTGCTGTGGATCCTTCAGAGTTTGTAACTCTGGTGCCTTCCAATTATCCTTGAATTCACATCGGCCTTGAGTTGCTGGTTACACTCCTTTTCTGGATCGTGATTATTAACTCGAACTATTATTGCACCTACAAACAAGAGCGACTTTCTAGTTTCTAACAAAATTCAATCACATATTTGAATCAACAAAATTATCTTAATCGTGTTCTACCATTTGATCTTATCTAAGTCAAGATTTTGTGGCACTTGGTTACAACACGAACGAGATCTACATTACCAGATTTTTGTTGAGTTGACATTATTTTCAAATTCAAATCAACTTTATTTTGGGAAGTATTGAGGTCCAATTAATTAGGGAGCTGATTATTTCATTAAATAATTGATTTGATTGGTAATTTTATTGAGGATTATATTAAGAAGCTTTTTCCTTGGTTTTTTTGCCCCAAATCTATAAGTAGGGAGGTTTGAGGGATGTCGTATGCAAGAAAAAGCAATTGTAATCCTTCTTCTCTCCTCCAATATGGTGACATTGATAGGCATAGATCTACGACTACATACTTATTTATATTCGCAGTAGATTTAGGCTTTGTTTGGGACGGTTTTTTTATTGCATTCTAAAACGGAGTTTCAGTACAAAAATAAAAAAATTTTGTACTAAAACTCCGTTTTAGAAAGCAGTAAAAAAGTCGTCACAAATGAAGCCTTAGTCAGTTGGAGATCGATTCTTCAGGTTACTTTTACTTTGTTAACAACAGAGGCTGATTATATGGCAGTTACAAAGGTGAGAAAGGAAGCAATATGGATTCAGGAACTATTGGATGGTTTGGGAGTAAATTAGAAGACTCTGCTGGTATTCAGTTAGAGTGCGATATTCTTAGCCACGAACGTGTTCATCATGCTCTAACCATTCACAATGATGTGAGATACCATTTTATGGCGGTAACCGAATTATGTTTTGTGTTTTAATTGTTAGTTGGTTTGATTATGTGTTTTATAATTTATATTATATATTTTAACATTTATAAAAATGTCATTTGTATTATTTATTTTTTTGGCATCCTTTAGCACCGCAACACTCCGTTCTTTCGAGTGCACTCCGTTCTTTCGAGTGTTGTAATGCTCGTTCAGTCTATAAATAGAAATGGTTTGATATTAATTCACCATGTTCAAACACTCGTCTATGCTTTTTGAATTTTTTTCTGAATTTTGTTAGTATAGTAATGGCCCCCAAGATGTTTGGCAGTAAGAAGAGATCCCTTCCTCATATGATAATAATCACTTAATATCTACTGAAGCTAAACAATGATTTGCTAACATTTTAGTAACAAACCAATTTCATTTCCGAATGAAAATTTCTGAACCCATGTGGAGAGGTAATGTAGATGATTATGAACCATGGTTGGGAAATGCTTAGGGAAGAACCCTTTGTAACTGTTATTAATGTTGTTCACGAGTTTTTCACCAATTCAAAGGAGGCTGAAAAAAATAAATGATGTGCTAGGGGTAAGTGGGTTTCTTTTGATCCCTCATCTATTAACTGACTATATAAACCAAGGGATATGGAGGATGATGTTTATTATGGGTTTAGATTAGCACCCATTGACCACCAATAAATTTTGAGATGACTTTGTGAACATCCGAGTGTGATTGTTTGGAAGGAAATAGATTATAATTTCATTAATTTTCTTGCTACCTATTTGACTCAAACTTCTAAAGCTTGACATTACATTATTTATGCTTATTTATTATAAGGTAAAACTATTAGTGAAGTCACTAGGGATTGGGTTGTTTTAAATTATTCTATTCAGGTGGGGCACAATATTAATGTTTGGAAGCTTATACATTCATCTCTTATGTATATCATTATTATTATTTTTATTTTTAAAAGGGCATATATATACACTTTATGTATATCATTAGGAGCACCACTTATATAGGTTTTGGTTACCCCTAACTAATTTGTGCTCTCTATGTTGCTAAAAGATTTAGAGGAAATTCAAGTGAGGAGTAACAATTTTTTTTTTTAAATTTTTGTCCTCAATAAAATAAAAATAGATAGTTTTAAGATACTAGATGTAGAGGATGAGGCTAGACGTAGTGAACTCATGTTGGTTAGTAAACCCTGTAGTAGTAGGAGTACTGGGACCTCTGAGCGCTTAAGAGAGCATGTGGCAAGTTTTAAGATACTAGTTGTAGAGGATGAGGCTAGACCTAGTGAGCCCATGTTGGTTAGTAAACCCGTAGTAGTAGGAGTACTGGGACACCTGAGCGCTTAAGAGAGCATGTGGCAAGTTTTAGTGAGAGCATGTATTGAGTCACTAATTTTTGTGATGAGGAGTTGGCAGGCTTATATGGTTGACATACAGGATAAACATTAACAATGTACCTCTAATTTCAGCGAGGCATTATTGGGGATGTTTAGAAGGACCCCCCTTGTTGAAAATCTAGACCAACTTCAGATACCTATCACTCTTGTATACGAGCCTTTTATTTGGTGCCCATCTGCTAGTAGAAATGATGATGTTGATGATGTTGATGAGGAGGATGAGGACGAAGATAGAGATTATAAATGATTGTGAGTTGTTTTTTTTCATGTTTTTGTTTTTGTTATTCACTTGTAGGATTGAATGAGAGAGGAGAGAATATGGGATATTGTTATTTCTATTTTTTCTTGATGGTAGATCTCTGTAGTGTTATGATGTGGAGGATGGCTACAATAGCCATTGTTGATGATATGTCAGTGAGTAGGTGATTGGATGTTGGATTTGAAGAATAGTGTTTCATGCTCTATAGTTATATTTTTTCTTAACTAGTATGTATTTCATTGCCTTGGAGCTTTTTCTCATTTCAATAAATAGGCAAGTATATATTCTTGTGCTTAATTATGTTTATTTGTGATAGTAATTAATTATTTTTAATAACCTATATACATTATTGTGTAAGTTCAATTTATATTTAATTAAACTTCCCACACTTGCTTAACTGGTGAAGATTGTTCTCTACGTAGTGCTTGCACTATTGTTGTTTACTTAGTAAAATAAAAATAATAGTTAAAAATTATTTAAAATTAAGAATAATAATAAACTTTAGGTGATGATTTGAATGAAAAAAGTACTTTAATTCATAATATAAAAATCATAATAATTAACTAAGTTATCTAAGTTATTGTCTAGTTTTGAACTTAGATGCAATACACTTAAACACTGACTACTAAATTGAAGTATGAGTAATTGAGTTTAGAGAATAAAAGTGTGCAGATTAAATTTATGAAGATCATTGTAAACCTGACTTGGAAATAGTAATTTTATTAAATCCTTAAATAAAATTATTTCAGATTACTAGCGGGATGAAGAAAAACTAATATTCATAATCATTAATATGTACTCCAAGTATGAAAAAGTGAAAAACATGAAAAATTAAAAGATAAAAAAAAGAAGAGTAAATCAAAAATAGAAGTCTATTGAAGCTCAATTTCAGAAAGCATCCTAATATCAAAATCAAGTACGACAAGGAAAAGAACTAATATATATGTTGGTGCATTAATGAACTTCTAATTTAACAATAAGCACAATTAATATCTGAAACATATATTATTCATATATAAAATAAGAGTTCAAAACATGCACATAAACTTATAGTCAATATGCTCAGTTCGATCAGTAACAAGGATGATTGATTAGTCTAATTATTTATGATTGATGTAATTAACATTAAAAATCTGATCATTCTAAATTTCATCTAGAAGGTGAACTATGTTCTTATATTTTAATAATTTTAAATTACAAATTTTTACTTGGAGCTAATGTACTAATAAATGACTGATTATACCATTACTTGAAGGCAAGCAAGAGTTTAAGTTAGGGAGATTTTGTTAAATGTAAATTTTATAATATTTTATTATCTTAAAAATTAAGAAAAAATATGATGTTTTGGTTATTATTATGTAATAAATGCTGAATAAAGGAAAAAAAAAAGTTTTGGACAAACGTTACAGCTTGTCAACTTCCAACATAGCAATATCTATAACTTCTCGAGGCCAGATAAATAAATCATAGTGGAAAAGCCTAAAAAAAATTGGTAAATAATTCAATACTCCGATGATGTCAATGTTAGCACTGCAATACTTCATAGTGACACAAGACAAGAAATCCACACTACAACATCGAAATTCCATGTCACAACACTTTGAAAGTTTGTTAGGAATGTTAAGCCCTATGAACTTAGTCCCAAGCTAACCAAGAGGGGGGGGGGGGGGTGAATTGGTATTTTAAAAACTCTTTTCACAAAGAAAGAAAAATGCATAAACCAAATCACACCACAGAACTAAATGCGGAATTTAAAAGTGCGGAAGCAAGAAAAAGAACACAGAAATTTATAGTGGTTCGGTCGACTCTACCTACGTCCACTCCTTGGAGGCACCCTCCAAGTATTGCACTACAAAACGTGACTCTCCTTTAGCCCCCACAGCTAGGCGGAGAAGCCCTCACAAGAACCTCCTTTTTGCCACCCCGGCAAGGCAGAGAACCTTCCTCCTTTTGCTTCCTCCTGAAGCTGGCAGAGAACCAAGACCAAAAGCAAACTCCTTACCTCTACCGACCCTTCCACGGACGAGAAACTCTAGACGAAGATGAAGCAGAGCGATCCTTGAAGCAACCCTTGTGAATCTCCTCACAAGCTCCCCCTCACAAGATCCTCTCTCTCTCCTCTCTCTCTTTCTCTCCTCAAGGTCTTCTCAGGTCAAAACAGCAGCCAAAGGTCTTGAAAAATGTTGAACAAGAGCTCTTAAATAGAAGAGCTTCAAAGGAGCTCATTAATTGTAAGTTGCCGACTATATCGTCCAGGCCGATATTGACATCGGCCTGGCCGATCAGTACAAATTAATGAAGATCGGCCAGAGCATAGCCCTGGATGCAAAACAGGACGATTGAAAATTGGCTTGATCGTCCAGGCCGATCTCATGATCGTCCTGGCAGATAAGTTCAAATCAGAGGAAAATCGTCCTGACAATAGCCTTGGATACAGGCTGGCCGATATTGATCGTCCTGAAGTAACTTAAGGTTTTTGACTGGATCGTCTGGGCCGATCCTGCGATCGTCCCGGATGATATGATCGTATCAATCATCCTTAATTACTCCCTTGATTTCCTGAACAATTATGACATAATTTGTGAATATCGTCCAGGACGATACAAGGATCGTCCTGGATGATAATTAAAAAATACAGTATACCTTAATTGTCTATGGCGGCAACTTCTTTCTATTTTGAGCTTATCGTCCTGACCGATACACGTATCGTCCAGGATGATCTGTTAATGTCGGTTGCCTTAATTAAGAATCCTTAATTAGACTTTCTGTTTTAAGCTGATCGTCCCGGACGATATAAATATCGGCCGGGCCGATGTGGGCAAAAATAGAAATTCTAAGCCCCTTAAGTGTGTGTGTAGGGTTATTTATCATCAGTCTCTTTGACCATTACAAGTAGACTCAAGAAGTGAAAAAACAAAAATACAGACTGACTCAACCCTAAACCTACGCAATCCTGAACTGGCTTCTTCTTGATCGTCCGATCTTCGATTCCTGAAAAGTTAGAAGCTACAAGCAGTCCAAGAGAAATAGTGTTTGTCAATCATCAAAACATATGCCATGAAAAAATAGATTTGCAACAATCTCCCCCTTTTTGATGATGGCAAACACAAGTAGGAAAAAAAATTTAAAAAAAAAATAGGTTCATTAGAAAATCAAAGTTACAACAGCTTTTTTCTACCACACCCTATCCTACTCCCCCTTTTGTCATCACAAAAAGAGGGTTCAGAAACAACAGAAAAATATTACAAAAGACTAACAAGCAAACTACAAAAAGACAAGAAACAAATAACACAAAGCACAGACTAAAAGAACGAGGGATCCTGATCATCAGTTGGAGGTGGTGGAGGTGGCTGCTGAAAGTAACTGGCAAGTGTGGTAAACTGAGCATTGAACCAGACGATGTCCTGGTCATGCTGCTGCTGCTGGTGAGTAAGGAAACTATCAAATCGTGCTAGATCCTCAGCGCGGTGATGCTCGTAACGGGCGATGTCCTCAGAGTGTTGCTGCTCCTGTGCAGCAACATAGGCATCAAAATGAGTCTCCCATCAATTAAATCTCTCAATCAACTGATCAACCGGTGAGTGCTGGTGGAGAGGAATAGGGTCAGGAAAGGGAGCTGGAGCGGGAGCCTCCTCCTCTCTAGCCCCCTAAGGTTCCTCAGGGTCGAGACGAGTACTGTGAAGGGTGCTGAAGGAATTGTTTGAGTAGAAGGGAGTTGGGAGGTTTGGTGGAATAGGATACTGAAGTTGGTATTTGGTTTCTATTGGTTCTAGTAAATAGGTTGTTAAGCCTAACTAATGTCCCGAGGCTAACCAAGAGGGGAGGTGAATTGGTAATTTAAAAAATTATACTTCTACTCTTGGATTTTTAGAAAACCTTTTTAATTATTAATGCAAGTTAAATTTAAAGTTTAAAAAATAAACTTTTTAACCAGAGTAAACAACTTGCAATGAAATAAAATGCAGAAGAAAAATAAGAAAGAACACACCAGATTTATAGTGGTTCGGTCAAATCTTGACCTACGTTCACTCCCCGGAGGCACCCTCCGAGTATTGCACTAATACCACAAAGTGACTCTCATTTTGCCCCCACAGCAAGGCGGAGAAGCCTGTACAAAATCACTTTCACCTTCCCTGGTGCGGCAGAGTAGCCGGGTTCTTTGACACCAAAGAGATCTTCTTCTCGCCAAAACTTTCCTCAAGATGACTCTTGAATCCGATGGTACTGAAGTGCAAGTTCGCAGGAGCAACCATGTGAATATCCCCTTCACACTCCCTTGAAATCCCCTCCAAGGATCTTCTCCCTCTCAAACTTCACCCTTTCCTCTCTCCCTTTCAAGTTCTCTCTTCTAGTTTTCTCCCAAAGAACGAAGACACAATGACTGTCAAAGATATACTTTGTCGTCCTTTTACACTCTCCAAGTGTCGGCAGAGAACCGGACCAATGTTGTTGAACTTCACTTGAGAGCCTTCAAAGGAGATGAGAAGAAACAAAGAGATCTTCTTCTTCAAGTAACCTTGTGAATCCCTCACAAACCCCTCACTTGATCTCTCACTCTTCACTCTTACAATCTCTCCCAAACTCTCACTCTCAATGATCCCTCTCAAGAGAAAACAACTCCAAAGCCTCTTGTAATAGTTTCTAGGACTTCTTATATAGAAAGGACATGAAAAACCGCTCAAAAAACTGCTAAAAACATGTTTTTCTGCGCACCGGATCGTCCCGTACAAACCATTTGTTCATCTATACGAACCAATTTCGTCCTAGACGAAATTGGTTCGTCCCGGGATGAAAAATTTCATCCGGTACGAACAGTTATATCAAAAGTTGGTTCCAAAAACTACAGAACATTGCCAGAAACTGCCATAGTCGGTTCCCATCGTCCTGGACGAACTATACTTCGTCTGGACGAAATTTTTACAGTGAGAAACTCGTCTTGGGACGAAAAATGATTTTGTCTGGACGATCAGTCCTTAGAAAAAATTTTCCAGTTCAGTTCATGTCCGTTCCATTGCTCTTACAAGGAGATAATTGATCTGATCGTCCCGTACGAACAATATTCGTCCCGTACGATCAGTACAAAAACTTTTTCAATATCTCCTTTAAGTGTGTGTAAATTTATTCACTCAATTACATTCACTCCCTCTCAAATTTAATTCAAATAAAAAGTACAAGCTTCAAATCTCAAAGTATCTCATGCTGAATCTGATTTGAAGTCTTCGTAGTCTGGGGTTCGATTTTCCTGAAATATTATTACACACAAGAGCAAAAACAAATCTTCCAATAATTGTTAGGAGATAACAACACATTAAACAATAATATTTGATATCATCAAAACTATACAAGTTGCAAGAATGTAAAACATGCAAATAGCAACTTTCCTAACAATCTCCCCCTTTTTGATGATGGCAAAATAATTATTGTTTGTATAATTTCAAATTCTAAGAATCTCCTAAACTCCCCCTGAATTAATTAACATATGAAAATAAGGAGGCATTAAAATTATTTTTGTTTTCAAATTTTTTTTTTTGAAATACAAAACAAAATAAAACAAACACACATACACTAAACAAAACAAACACATAACGATACGAATACACAAGACACAACAAACAATTTCTCCCCCCTTTTTGACAACATCAAAAAGTGAAGAAGAAAAAGACTAGAAATGTAAGCAGACATATGAAAATCATTTAAAAATTTAACCTTTAAAGTGATTGATATAAGTTATACAAATAAAATTAAAAAATTAGCCAAATCATAAAATTCATAGAATTTAAGAAGAGATATAACATAGAAACTAAAAAGAATTAATCAATACATGAGTATATTTAGACATTTAAGATAGAGAAAATTATTATAAAAATGATGATATATAAATTTTATATTTCATATTTCAATATGTAATATAAATGTACATAAGATCAATTTGAATTAAGAGATTAAAAAATTAAGGAAAGAAATAACTACCACATGTGGCGCTTTGCGCATCTTTTTCAATTTTGTGGCACATTTTTGTGCATCTTTTCACTTGTTGGGCTTATTTTGTGCCTTTTTTTCACATTACAATTCTTTGCACATTCCTTTGATTTTTTGTACATTTGTACAATTTTCAAGAGTAATTGTATTCTTTTCAAAATCAATAATCTAAAATTTCAAATCTTTCTAAGTGCATAAATATTAATTGATAAGTGAAATACAAAATAAGAAATCGTCACAATTGTAATAATAAAATTAAAATTAATGTAGTCTAAATAAGAGACATGAAATTGACAATCTTAATAATATCAAGTTATAAACACAACTTAAATTTAGAAAATTAGATTTTCTAATGAATTCAATTTTATGTTGCAGTTCAAAGTATAGCACTTGTAAGATCAAAAATTTAAGGGTTTTTCATATAGGCTAACGAACATTTCAAACATAGAACAAAAACACTTAAACATAAAAAAAATCTAAAGCAATAAAAGAATATAAAAACACTAAACAAAATACAAGTACACAAACTATAAAAATTTTCATATCACATTCCAAATGTCTCACAACAAGAAACATGGAATTCGATATGAAAATATTTCAAAATCATACAAACACACAAAAATTAAAAATAGAAAAACACATAAAACAAACAAAAATAAAAACTCAACAAATAAAAAACATACACACAAAAATACATAAACAAAAGGTTTAAACATCATTTTGCTCCTGGTCTGATGATTCAGAAGCTAGATCTGCCCAGGAGATTTTTTGCTTTTCATTATTTTCCCATTTTATAATTTGCTTAGCTTTGCCCTTTTCTTTAGTAGGAAGAGTTCTCAAATTAGGGCACTGACTTTTCAGATGTCCAGATTTCCTACATCCAAAGCAAATAATACTTGAAGAAATCTGAACATTCTTACCATTTTTACCTTTATTCCACTTTTGTTGATGCTTATGCTTGTGCTTTAGTGGACTTTTCAATTTGCTTGTTAAGTCATCGCTTTCCTCACCAACTAAGCAACTTTTCTCCATGTCTTCCGCTTTTAGCATTATTGTTTCACCTGCATCCAAAAGTCTTTGACCCAAATATTGCTTGTAGGCAATGAGTGAGCCAATCAAATTATCAATAGAATATTCATTCAAATTTTTTGATTCGCAAATAGCAACAACTTTGGCATCAAACTTGTCAAGTAAACAACGTAGAATTTTATTGACTATTTCAAAGTTTGAAAATTCTTTACCTAAAGCATGCAATGATGTTACAATTTGAATAAACCTAGTATACATGTTTAAGATCGTCTCATAAGGTTTCATGCTAAAGAGTTCATAGTCATGCATCAAAAAATTTAACTTAGATTGCTTGACTTCACTAGTACCTTCATATGTAATGCATAAACTGTCCCAAATTTCCTTGCCAGTAGTACATGTAGAGATTCTCATATAATCTTCCAAATTTAAAGCACAGAACAAACAATTCATACATTTAGCATTTAATTCAGCATAAATTTGTTCTACTCTACTTCATTCAGAAAAAGGGATATCAATTTTAATTCCATCTATAATACGTGATGGTACAGAATAACCATTTTGAATCATATGCCACATTCGATAATCTATTGATTGCAAGAAAGTTGACATTCGAATTTTCCAAAAATCAAAAGAAATATTTTCAAATAAATGCAGTCTAACAATCGAATATCCTTCTAACGTTTTACGGTTTCTAAAATTAGCCATACTCATTTTTTCAAAAAGTAGTCTAAACTTATGATTTTGAAACAAAGCTCTGATACCACTTATTGGTTCTAGTAAATAGGTTGTTAAGCCTAACTAATGTCCCGAGGCTAACCAAGAGGGGGGTGAATTGGTAATTTAAAAAATTATACTTTTACTCTTGGATTTTTAGAAAACCTTTTTAATTATTAATGCAAGTTAAATTTAAAGTTTAAAAAATAAACTTTTCAACTAGAGTACACAACTTGCAATGAAATAAAATGCAGAAGAAAAATAAGAAAGAACACACCAGATTTATAGTGGTTCGGTCAAATCTTGACCTACGTCAACTCCCCGGAGGCACCCTCCGAGTATTGCACTAATACCACAAAGTGACTCTCCTTTTGCCCCCACAGCAAGGCGGAGAAGCCTGTACAAAATCACTTTCACCTTTCCTGGTGCGGCGGAGTAGCCGGGTTCTTTGACACCAAAGAGATCTTCTTCTCACCAAAACTTTCCTCAAGATGACCCTTGAATCCGATGGTACTGAAGTGCAAGTTCGCCGGAGCAACCATGTGAATATCCCCTTCACACTCCCTTGAAATCCCCTCCAAGGATCTTCTCCCTCTCAAACTTCACCCTTTCCTCTCTCCCTTTCAAGTTCTCTCTTCTAGTTTTCTCCCAAAGAACGAAGACACAATGACTGTCAAAGATACACTTTGTCATCCTTTTACACTCTCCAAGTGTCGGCAAAGAACCGGACCAATGTTGTTGAACTTCACTTGAGAGCCTTCAAAGGAGATGAGAAGAAACAAAGAGATCTTCTTCTTCAAGTAACCTTGTGAATCCCTCACAAACCCGCACTTGATCTCTCACTCTTCACTCTTACAATCTCTCCCAAACTCTCACTCTCAATGATCCCTCTCAAGAGAAAACAACTCCAAAGGCTCTTGTAATAGTTTCTAGGACTCCTTATATAGAAAGGACATGAAAAACTGCTCAAAAAACTGCTAAAAACATGTTTTTCTGCGCACCGGATCGTCCCGTACGAACCATTTGTTCATCTGTACGAACCAATTTCATCCTGGACGAAATTGGTTCGTCCCGGGACAAAAAATTTCGTCCGGTACGAACAGTTATATCAAAAGTTGGTTCCAAAAACTGCAGAACATTGCCAGAAACTGCCATAGTCGGTTCCCATCGTCCTGGACGAACTAGACTTCGTCTGGACGAAATTTTTACAGTGAGAAACTCGTCCTGGGACGAAAAATGATTTCATCTGGACGATCAGTCCTTAGAAAAAATTTTCCAGTTCAGTTCATGTCCGTTCCATTGCTCTTACAAGGAGATAATTGATCTGATCGTCCCGTACGAACAATGTTCGTCCCGTACGATCAGTACAAAAACTTTTTCAATATCTCCTTTAAGTGTGTGTAAATTTATTCACTCAATTACAATCACTCCCTCTCAAATTTAATTCAAATAAAAAGTACAAGCTTCAAATCTCAAAGTATCTCATGCTGAATCTGATTTGAAGTCTTCGTAGTCTGGGGTTCGATTTTCCTGAAATATTATTACACACAAGAGCAAAAACAAATCTTCCAATAATTGTTAGGAGATAACAACACATTAAATAATAATATTTGGTATCATCAAAACTATACAAGTTGCAAGAATGTAAAACATGCAAATAGCAACTTTCCTAACAGTTTCAAGAACATAGGCTATGATGTGTCCTAATGCTAGATTTGGTTTCCTCTTGTAACCTGGATCGCGAATTATGGTTAGGTGATCAATGTATCGAAAAATTAGGTCCGTAGTGTTGAATTCTCTATGAGCTATGATGTAGAAAGTAGTGAGGGAAAGTAGAGGGGTGAGGTGGACTCGGTCCCCGGCTTTTGGAATTACGGAGGTGCGAAGGACATGTTGGATTGTCCTAGCATCTTTGACTAAAGAGCTAGTCTCTCCAACATGGTAAGGTACATTGGTCTGGCGAAAAAAGTGATTCGTCGTGGACTAGTCAAGATCAGGGTCAGAGGCGATTATGTGCAGCTTATCCCCGGTGGTGGATAGCTGTAAAAGATCAACACAATCCTGATATATGATTTCGATAGGGCGTCGATTCACATAGGAGGTAAGGGATGTGAAGGTAGGGTTTATGCGAAGGTTTGCAAAAAATTCTTGAAGAAATTCTGAATTGAAAGGGAAGGCAAGAGACAGAATGAAGCAGAGGGAGGTGTGAGCAAAAAGATCCATTACCGGGTAAGAGATGTGGACAGGATTAATAATTCTGGAGACAGTAATTCCACACTCTTTGTAACGATGATAGGCGGCTTCATCTTCTGCTTCCCAGAAATGAGGGTCAATCCTTGCCCTCGAGGAACTCCCAGAAGTCTGTCAGACGCGTTTCCCACCAGCCATTGAGAGCACTAAGCAAAATCACAAGAGGAGAAAGGGTTGGAAGTGAAAAACCATGGTTGGAATGACCTGAATTTAAAGAAATGGCCATATCGTCCTGGCCGATCGCAGAATCGTCCAGGCCGATATGGTTCAATAATTACGTACAGGCCGATTGGTCAAAAAGGCGGTCCAATCGTCCGGGCCGATCAGAGATCGGCCAGGCTGATTAGACACAGGCTATCGGCCCGAGGAGTCAATCCGGACGACCGTTGAAAAAGCAGATCGTTCGGGCCGATTAGGTGTATCGTCCAGGACGATGCACAAATAATTGATCGTACCGGCCAAAGTTAAAACGTTTAAAATATTTGCCACGTGTATCGTCCAGGACGAACAGTGGATCGGCCTGGCCGATTGTCCAATAATGGATCGTTCGGGGCTGAATTTAAAGATTTAAACGTGTAGACACGTGGTCGTCCAGGACGATCCAGTGTATCGGCCAGGACGATGCACATAAAATGCATCGGCCAGACAAATATACTATCGGCCAGGACTATCACCATGAGTTCGATCAAATCGTCCAGGACGATGAGTAATATTAAGCATAGAAAAGTTCAGCAGATGGATTTTTGAAGAAAATTTGTCACATCATCCAGGATGATAAAATGATCGGCCAGGCCGATGTGACTTGAAATTGAAATCAAGAGAAGAATGGTGATGATCAAGACCCTCAAAAATAAAATAAAAGAGAAACAGTCAAAACACAGAAAATAAAACTCAATGAAAACCAAACAACGAATATTTTTGGATTTTAATTTTTCTATTTTTTTTTTGTTTTATGGAGGCATCATATGAGAATTCTTTTCAAAAATTAAACTTTTAAAGTTCCAAGAGATCAAGAAGTTTAACAAATCCCAATCAGAAGATGGTAGAAAAATCTTATTATGTTAACCCTAGATCGGACATCCTTCAGGGTACAAAATTCTTTTGGAAAACAGAGGCCTAACTCGGAATAACAAAATAGGATAAGAAGGTCCATTCAAGACTTGTTTACAACTAAAATATCTAATAAATAATAAACCAAAGTAATTTTTCTCAATCATGGAAATTGAAATCAAGTCTTTGAAAGTATCACATAATCAATGAGTTTTCTAAGTTTTAAGAGTTTTACCAAAGAGAGGATAACTTGCATTTAGTGGGCTCATTTTATGCCTCTTATCACTTTGATTGGCTATTTGAGCATCTTTTGATTTTTGATACACTTTTGTGTATATAGCTTTCTTTTCAATTTGGCTTCATTGGCCTCTTTCCTTTTTAACTCTTACATGCTAAAAACTCTTTAATATACCCTTAAAGAAAAAAGACTTAGTTGTGAGTATATCCTCCAAATATTAGAGAATAGGAGCTCTCTCTCTAACATAGGGAAGAACAATCCACAACACAAAATTAAAATCACGTGATAAATGCAATGGCAAGATTTCAAAAGCTTGAATGATATCTAAGAACTTTGGCTATTATGCATAAGATAATTTGATGTAGCAAGATAAGAAAAAGATCTTCGATGAAAAGCCATTGGTTAAACTGAGTTTAGACTTTTATTTTAGAGAAGAAAATCATGCTACTAAACAAAGTCAGAAGAAGGGAAAACATCAACAGTTTACTCCCTTTAACCAATTTAGAAAAGCTAAACCCTATCTCCAAAACTCCAATATTTAAAAGCTTGAAAAGTTTCATCATATGGAAGGCCAAATTTAAAGAACAATGTGAAAAACAAAACACATAAAATAAAATAAAAATAAAGCAAACTAAAAACAACACAAAGTGAGCACAAAAAACTAGCACAAAAATAAAATAAAAGACACACAAAAACTAAAGATTTCAAGCACGTGATAAAGCAGCAAATTTAAGCATTTTTGAGCTGCAAGCCTCCTTATGTTCAGTTATCTTATGCTCCCATGAGGTCTTTGGTGAGAGTACACCTGCAAAACTCAATAAAAGTCAGATCTAGGAACCCAAACAGGTTTGGGTCCCATCTTATAAAAAGTAGAAGGTGATGTTTGTGTGTCATGCTGTGCATTATTTAATTTTGGTCTCCACACCCATCGTGTACTATGATAAACTGTGCAAGTGTGTGAGATGTGTCCTAGCATGCCACAAGAAAAATATTGAACTCCAGGAAAAGGTTTTCTTAAATGGTTTGTATTAAAATGCCTCTTCCTAGGTTATGGCTTTTGATTAGTAGTTGGTGTCATCCTAGCTTTCTTAAATGTTTTCAAATCATTTTGAATCCTCAAGTTAGTTCTTTTTAAGGCATCATTGTCAATACTCAAATTTTTCTTAATCTCTTTAGATTTTTTAAGATCAGAATTAAGAGATGTGTGTGAATCTTTCACTGCATTATGTTCATCAATTAACTCCAAATATTTCTTGTTTAACTCATCAAATTCATCAAGAAGAGCCATGTGATTTGAATCAATCATTGCATGATCTTTGAGAAAAACTTCATGCTCTCTTTATAGATTTGAATGTTCTAATTTTAGGCTAGCATGTGTCTTCTTAAGTTTTTGTATGATGCATGAATTTTTTCACAAATTTCAAACAATTCATCATAGGTTGGTTTACATACCTTTTCCTCATCACTTTGATTTTCTCCCATGAAACACAAGTTTGTAGTCTCTTCCTCTGGTTCAGTTTCAGAGGAATTAGTACCAGATTCTGCCCAAAAACCTCTTTGGATTTTCTTCTTCTCCTTCCTAGACCTAGCTTTCTCCTCACCTTTTTCTTTTTCTTTGCTTGAATGATCTTGAAGTGTAGGACAATCAGCTCTCACATGTCTAGGCTTCCTGCATTCAAAAAAAATAACATCAGAAGATCCTTTAACATGTTTGTGATCCTTACCTTTTCTCCAACTTTGATGATGCTTTTGTTTGTTCCTTAGAAAGCTTTTGAATTGCCTTGTGATGAAGGCAATTCATCGCTTTCAGACCCGGAAGATTCAGAATCCAATTTGTGCGCCTTCAGTGCAATTGTTTTCTCCTTTTTCTTCTCACCTGCATCAACATTTCTTTGATTCACCCCTTGCTCGTAAGCAATGAGTGAGCCAAGTAAGTTATCAATAGAATAGGTATTCAAATCCTTAGATTCAGTGATTGCAGTGATTTTAGCATCATAAGACGAAGGCAAGCATCTCAAAATCTTGTTCACTTTTTCATAGTTCGAAAGTTCTTTTCCTAGTGCATGCAATGAAGTAGCAATTTGAGTAAACCTAGTGTACATGTCAGAAATCGATTCATGAGGTTTCATACGAAAAAGTTCGTAGTCATGCAAGAGAAAGTTCAAACGGGATTGTTTAACTTCATTGGTGCCTTCATAAGTGATGCACAATTTATCCCAAATTTCTTTACCAGTTTTGCAAGTTGAAACACACATGTAATCTTCAGATTTCAAAGCACAGAAAAAACAGTTCAAACATTTCGCATTTAATTGAGCTAAATCTCGTTCATCAAAAGTCCATTCAGTAAAAGCAATTTCAGTTTTAATGCCATTAATTTCACGAGAAGGTGGAGAATAACCTTCTTGAATAAGCATCCACATGCGATAATCAGTAGATTGTTAAAACGTTGACATGCGAGTTTTCCAAAAGTCAAAAGGTAGGTTATCGAACAGAGGAGGTCGGGTAATAGAATACCCTTCCGAAGTGTTGCGATTCCCAATGTTAGCCATGGATCAAATTCAAAAAGTTTTCAAACTTTAATTTTCGAATTCCGCTCTGATACCACTTAAAAGTTTGTTAGGGATGTTAAGCCCTATGAACTTAGTCCCAAGCTAACCAAGAGGGGGGGTGAATTGATATTTTAAAAACTCTTTTCACAAAGAAAGAAAATTGCATAAACCAAATCACACCACAGAACTAAATACGGAATTTAAAAGTGCGGAAGCAAGAAAAAGAACACAGAAATTTATAGTGATTCGGTCGACTCGACCTACATCCACTCCTTGAAGGCACCCTCCAAGTATTGCACTATAAAACGTGACTCTCCTTTAGCCCCCACAGCTAGGCGGAGAAGCCCTCACAAGAACCTCCTTTTTGCCACCTCGGCAAGGCAGAGAACCTTCCTCCTTTTGCTTCCTCCTGAAGCTGGCAGAGAACCAAAATCAAAAGCAAACTCCTTACCTCTACCGACCCTTCCACGGACGAGAAACTCTAGACGAAGACGAAGCAGAGCGATCCTTGAAGCAACCCTTGTGAATCCCCTCACAAGCTACCCCTCACAAGCTCCCCCTCACAAGATCCTCTCTCTCTCCTCTCTCTCTTTCTCTCCTCAAGGTCTTCTCAGGTCAAGGCAGCAGCCAAAGGTCTTGAAAAATGTTGAACAAGAGCTCTTAAATAGAAGAGCTTCAAAGGAGCTCATTAATTACAAGTTGTCGACTATATCGTCCAGGCCGATATTGACATCGGCCTGGCCGATCAGTACAAATCAATGAAGATCGGCCAGAGCATAGCCCTGGATGGAAAATAGGACGATTGAAAATTGGCTTGATCGTCCAAGCCGATCTCACGATCGTCCTGGCCGATCAATTCAAATCAGAGGAAAATTGTCCAGATAATAGCCCTGGATACGGGCTGGCCGATATTGATCATCCTGAAGTAACTTAAGGTTTTTGACTGGATCGTCCGGGCCGATCCTGCGATCGTCCCGGACGATATGATCGTATCAATCATCCTTAATTACTCCCTTGATTTCCTGAACAATTATGGCATAATTTGAATATCGTCTAGGACGATACAAGGATCGTCCTGGACGATAATTAAAAAATACAGTATACCTTAATTGTCTATGGCGGCAACTTCTTTCTGTTTTGAGCTTATCATCCTGACCGATACATGTATCGTCCAGGACGATCTGTTAATGTCGGCTGCCTTAATTAAGAATCCTTAATTAGACTTTCTGTTTTAAGCTGATCGTCCCGGACGATATAAATATCGACCGGGCCGATGTGGGCAAAAACAGAAATTCTAAGCCCCTTAAGTCTGTGTGTGTAGGGTTACTTAGCATCAGTCTCTTTGACCATTACAAGTAGATTCAAGAAGTGAAAAAATAAAAATACAGACTGACTCAACCCTAAACCTACGCAATCCTGAACTGGCTTCTTCTTGATCGTCCGATCTTCAATTCCTGAAAAGTTAGAAGCTACAAGCAGTCCAAGAGAAACAGTGTTTGTCAATCATCAAAACATATGCCATGAAAAAACAGATTTGCAACACACTTGAGTCATGTGAATTTGAGCATTAGAGCACTGAGCAATACAATGCCATGGCACTAAATTACACATTCTAGTGCTGCATCACTCAACTTTTACAACATCGTGATAGAGAAGTTGGTGAAAGAAAGAGCTGCACAAAATAAGCCAAGCGACTCATCCATTTAGCTAATAAATGCGTCGAGTTAATATAGCACTGCAATGAACCAAACCAAACTCTGTTGAGGTGTTTGATCATCTGATAACATTACAGCACCATCATATCAAGTGTCGTGACACTGCTGACCTCATTTATGTATAAGGTTCATCAATAAAAATCAAATCTAAAAAACCAAGATAAAATCCAAAATATTAAACAAAAAACTAAGGACAAAAGTCTATGTCCCACAATCCTTTTTGTGTGATTTTTCAATCACCTCAAAACTAAATACAAAAACCAAGATCAAATCCAATATCTCAAATTTAAAATCAAGGCCAAAAGCCTATGACCAAAGACTCTTTTTTGAGTGATTTTTCAATCTCCTCAAAATAAAATGAATGACCTATAATTCATGATCCATTAGTTACATATTGATTTGGCATGTATCTAGGGCCAACCCTTTAAATTTGAGCCAAATTTGAGCCCTCTATCCCCTAAAATTGAATTTTTTTCTAAAGCCTATAAAATCTTCAAATATTTATAACTCATGCCACTTGACCTTGCATTTTGTGCAATTTAACCTCGGGAACTTCCAAAAAAATAATTGATTAAGTCCATGATCCTTTACACCAGCCTTTGAAACATCCTCCTACATATTTTAAATATCATTTGGAGTGTATTGGACCAAAACTCAAGTCTTGGTTTGATTTGGATGACCAAGTTAACTATGGTTGACCCAAATGCTCCTTAAGGGCCCCAAACATGCATTTCATTCAAGGAGACCTCACTATTGCATAGGGTCATTGGGTCCAAAATGTCATTTTAAATTTTTTGGACCCAACCCCAACCTTTGGTTTGACTTGGTTGACCATGTCAACCAAGATTGACCAATTCAACCTAACACCCCACCAAAGTGAAATTCAATGCTTCAAGAAATTTCAAACCAAATTGACCACTCAAAATCATTTAATTTAATATTTGAAGCATGTACAATCTTTTCATAAGTAAAATCACCATTATTTTGACTTGGTCATCCCATTTGAAATGGTAAGGCTATTGCATCCAATCAACCATTAATGCAAACACCCAATCCTTGGCTTCAAATCCCTTGAAAATTATTCTTATAACATTCATGACTCCCCTAACACCTATCTAGTAAGAATTGACTAGTCAATAGGTCAACAAATCAATAAATCCAAACCCCTCAAATATGGTCAAATTGTCAAGCCACCTTAACCCAACCTTTTCCTCATTCTAAATCTATTCAAACCTGCTCTAAACGAGCTAAAATAATTCCTAAAGAGGCCCTAATCTAGTACCTAAACCAAGCTTAAGTTTGGGTTTAACTGAATGATGAAGGAAGTGGTTCCCTCCCTCACATGAACCTAAACATCTCACTCTCACCCAAACAACCATTCACTTGGCTCCCAACCACCTTAGATAGGTGTCAAACATCCAATCATATGTTCAAATCAATCCTAGCCATTTTGAATAAACTCTATATCTATAAGTGCCCTAAAATCTCAAAAAAAAAAAAAAAAAAAAAAAACCTCATTCTATCAATCCATACTCTCTTTTCTACCTGCAGCCCCCATGTCTTCCCCCTAACTTATCCAGGAGTTTCTCCAAGTTTCCCAACCATTTTCACACCACTTAGAACCCTAAAGGCCATATTAGAGAGAGGGAAATATAAAGAGAAAGTGAAATTTTGAAGGTAACTTTTGATCTAGCCAAAACTAAGCCTTGGAGTCTTCAACAAACATTGAGAGGACCTTCTTGGGAGCAAAATGAGCCCAAGAAATAAAAATCTATCAAATGGTTGGCAAAATATTCTCATTTGAAGTTTTAATTTTCATTTAAAACTGCATAAAATCTATAATGCATGGAGCTTCCAAACTCTACGTATTGGAAGATTAAAGTTCCATGAACTCATGTTTCAAATTTTATAAAGTTTAGTTGAGTATTTTTAAAGTTATGGGTATTTGAGTTTTTAGTTCAAAATGAACTAAAATGATCTAATGAATTTGGGCTATCTGTTTCTTTGATTTGACTCGATGAGACGACTTAAAACCACACATCTTCTCTAGGGCTCGAACATGTGCTACACAAAAATAGAGGTGGGTGACAATGCACAATCTATGTCGTTGATCACCCATTGTTTGAAACCAGTTGCCGAATCAACCGCTAATGTGGAAAAGTGGTGCGCAATCACACGCTAAGTCTCCCTGACATGTCAGCCATAGTCATTTTAATTAAATTTTTTTTAAAAAAAACACAACTTAAATGAGTAATTTTGGTGTCATTAGAAAGGGCTTAAGCCCTATTATTTTCAAGAATTATTTTCAAAATATTTTGAGTACTATATTATGAGAAAATTAGTGATGTTTGAAATAAATTTTTTTAATTTTCTCATGATCCTGTGGTCAAATTAGACTCAAATTTTGCTTTTTTTTTTTTGGCACTTTAGATATCTCTTGTAAATTTAATACGTCCACATGTGCTTTTATTATTGTGCTGTGAATTTCAAATGTGATGGGTCCATTTTAGACCTAAAATTGAGAAAATTTATAACTCCCAAAATTTGTAGGGTTTTCTTGTGATTTTCTTGTGGGGTGATTGCATGTGTGTCAGGGTTAGATGAACAAAATTTTAAACCTATTAGAATACTTGTTACTGCTTGTGAAAATAATTAAGGACAATATATTGATAATTTAGAAAAATCTTAGGAAATTATACACACACCAAATATGGGTGAAACTCAAAATTAGAGAACTTAGGGACAATATGAGCCTTAAGATCCAGTTTTACTAAATTTTGACTTCATTAGATCAGAAAATTAATAAAAAAAAAGAAGTACCTTCAGGGGGCTTGAAACTTCTAAAAATTATAATAAAGCCAAATTTAATCTAAAAAATATGAATAATAGTCCAAATTATACAAAATTAAATATACAATCTAAGAAAATTAAAATCCCCATAACTAGACTTCAAACTTGGCTTTAGTTTAATAATTTAGAAAATTCAATAAGTAGTTAACATAAATAATTAAAAATTATTTAAAATACCAACTAAATTGATAATTCTTAGAATTACTTCCACAGGTCATTCCTGATAGTTGGGAGATATTTTAAGAGGTTTGGAGTTTGGTGAAAAAATAAGAAACTCACCCTAATTAACTAAATAAATAATTCAATTAAATTTTCAAGCTTTGAAAATTCATAACTAATTATAGAAAATTCCAAATTGAGAAAACTAAAAGGCAATGGACTCCATTAGGTTCTAATATTTATAAAGAAAATCAAATCATCAGAATTCACTAAAAATGAAAAAAAAAATAACATTTTGGTTAACATTAGATATAAAATATATTCGATCTTTGAAAAATCATAACTAATTATAAAGCTTCCAAATCCAACAAACTTAGTATCTTTTACTAACCGTAGTGTCTAGTATTTATAAAAAATTAGAAAACTCTAGAAATTAAAGTAAATTAAAAAGTTAAGAAATGGACCCTTTATTTAATGCATTTAGATAATTCAAAAAAATATATATAAAAATTCAACAAATCAATAAAATTTTAGCAAACAACTTATCTAATCAATTAAATTAGTAATGAACCATTAAAAATGACTAGTTATTAACTTAAATAAAAATTATAATGAAACAATATTGGTTACTACTGGGTAACCCGAGCTTACGATATTATTATGTTAGTTACGGTAAGGGTGAAATAAATCTCGCAGCCATGGTGTAAAAAAAGGTAATAACCATTTTACAAAAAAAAATTCATCCTAAATAAACATTATAATACTAACACTAAAACTTAAACTAAAATTCCCTCAGCCTAAAGACAAATAAAATAAAATATTAGAAAACTTCAAATAAAATTCCAACACAAGACACATCCAAACCACATAATCTAACACTCATAATGTAGATAGTTTGTCAGGACAGACAACTCTAGTTTTAGGCTATATTATTATTCCTTACACTTGCTTTCTATGCGACATGGATTTGTTATTGATTTTAAACAATTTTCCTTATATGTTGGTTATTATGTTTAACGTGTTCTGTAATGCCTTATCATGCTATGATTTTATTATCTATTAATTAATGTTATTTGCATTAAATTTTTCCTAAATTAGGAATAATCTAGATATAAACACAATATTCCATAGGCGTCCATGCTCCTGTAGGGCTAAGTGTGTGTGTATGTGGGGGGGGGGGGGGGGGGGGGGGGGAGGTGGGTTGGGCGGCTTAAAAAAGTTTTATAATCAAATTTTTTGTAGATGTTAAAATATGCTAAGCCGCTCCCTAAAATAAAAAGAGCATGACCAAATGATTATGATTTGATCAAATATGATCAAATTATGTAATTGTGTGGGACTATTTTTATGATGATTATAAAGTGCTTTGGATAGCATGCAAGGAATATAAAGTCTTTCTTTTGACTTTTAATATTTAAATTGAAATTCTAAAGAGTTGTGAAAGTAGCTTAAAATAGGATGTTTAACATCGAATTTGAAACCTAAATGGGAAGGAAATTTCCTTTAGGGGAGAGTTCCTTTCATTTGGGAATTCAAATTATAATGATTTAAAATCCAAAGAAAAAGGAAACAATCCTTTGGGGAGGAGTTATTTTCACTTGGATATTTGGACCCGACAGATCTAAGGAGCTAGAATAATGAAGTTAAAGAAGTGAAAAAAAGAAAATATCCAATTTTAAAAATTACATCTTTTTTTAGGATTAGAATTCAATTTGTTGTCAGTGGCACCAAAACACTTTTTATTTATACAGATCCTAGGTTGTAATTAAGTGGCATTTTCCACATGAACTTTATATTTATTTGACGTGATTTGATTATGATTGTTTAAATTATTTGTGCACTTGAAATTACATGTTTTTCTAGGCTTCTTTCTTGCATGCGTGATTTATTTTAGTCTGGAAAATGCATTTAGGCTCTTACGGACAATGAAAAAAGATTTCTACTCATAATTAAGTAAAAATAATTTAGGTTTACATTAAAAGATAAGCGCTTTTCAGAAGTAAGTCCAGAAACAACCGGGAGTTCTCATGCACTCATATTTTTCCATCTCTTCCTTATTAGGAATGCCCTTACCAGCGGGTCGTGGTAGACCACCTAATTTATTAGGGTGCAACTCTATCTAGAGGAAGTTGTGCTTCTCTAGGGACAAATATATTTTCTAAGCCAAAATTTTAAAGTTCATAACATCATTTTTAGAAACAAGAGTCAAATAGCATGCATTTCATTAAAAACTAATAAAGTTAATAAAATTTTAATTGCATATAACATAATCACCCAATATAAGTAAAGAGGCCAATTTGGACCTTCTATAGATGTAGGCCCCAATTTCTCAAAAACATAAATAACAGCCTGCCCATCTTTCATAAAGAATAAACTAATACTTTTAAAGTACCTATGTGGTTTAGCTATACTCTATTCCAAGCTGAGATAAGCCCATATTTACATATCATTAGTTATTTTTGAGTCAGTATTATTTAGTGCTCAATATTGATTTAGGATATGGGGTGTTCCAAATATCATAGGTCCCCAATATCGGGAATATAATCCTAACATCCTAGTAAAATGATAACTCAAATGAAAATATTCTCAAAACTAAAATGTAAAGCCCAACATAGGATAGATTGAAGTGTTTTTGAATTATTTCAGAATTTCAAAACATCTCCTACTTCTCATATGTTGACCTCCAAAATAAATATTCAAATTTGATCCAACCTTAATCGAAATTCTAAAAAATCAAGTTTTATATCACTCCTTAAAAATTCTAAATAAAATTTCTTTTATTATTTTAATCGAGAGTATTTGTAGGAAATATAAACTTCCTATGATGTAATTAATCATGAAGGCCACTATTCATAAGAGATTTAAGACTCCAAAAATAATCAAACATTAATCAATTTTACTCTTAAATAGAATGAAAAAAAAAGATTTTTTTTTAAATCAGAATCAAAGATATTAATTATCTTCATATTCAAATGACTTATAGTAGGTGATATCCCCCTTTTAAGCGAAATATATTATTTATAATAAATTTGCTTCAATATGAAATTAATGATAAGTGTATGTTGATTATTGTAGTTAGATATGTATTCAAACATCATTTTGATCCTTGGGGTCATATGTTATTCACTATGATGATATAATTATAATAATTAATGATAAAGTATTTTTAATTACCATTATCAAATATATTATTGAGTGCCATTTCGATTCACCAAAATTATATGTAATTCTCTTTTAAATTATATTATTATAGACAAGATAAAAACATATAGTTTTATGATTTGAAGCAATTAGGGAATGATATTTTTACCATTCTGAAAGTACGAGATTCACCAAGATGGGGGATGGTGAATTGGTGCTTTTAAAACAATCCTAAGCAATACTACTTTTTTTTTTTTGGATTTTTCAAAACACTTGGAAATAAGCAATTTTTTTTTTTAATATGCAGAAGCTAACCAATTAAATACACCTTAAAAGATAGAGATGATGGTATTCTAATTATCACAACAGAACATTGATCTCAGAAATTTATCAAGAAGTTATAACTAAGAATATGTGAAAAAAGTAAAATGCGAAAAGTAAAATTAGAATGAACACACCCATGAGTTTTCTATTTTTGATCATATCATCCAAGATGATCCAAAATTGTCTTGAACAATCAGTTAAAAATAAAAACCCTAATTAGGGCATCCTAATTAAGACAGCTAAAATTAAGCAAATTGTCCTTAACGATATTAGTATCATCCTGGATTATAGGCTCAATTCAGAAAGAATCAGGCACTAAAATCTTTTAGGCATATTTTATTTTTGGACATCATCCTTGATATCATCCTGGACGATGCATTACAATTATGCCTAAATTAGTTTGGTAATTAAGAAAAGCAATTAAGATTTGATTGCTCGATCATATCATTCTGGACGATTATAGGATCATCTGAGACGATCAATTAAACAAACCTTAATTTCTTCCTAGATGACTAGAATGATGTTCTGGACGATGTGTATTATTTTGCACTAATTATCCGGGATGATCTCAAATCATCATAGATGATTAGTTAATTTTCTATCATCCCTATTTCTTTGGAGGTTCGAGATGTTAGGAAAAGTTGCTATTTGCATGTTTACATTCTTGCAATCTGTATTATTTTGATGATTTCAAATATTATTGTTGTACATATATCTCCTAACACTATTTGGAATATTATTTCTTGCTCTAGTGTGTACTAACATTTCAGGAAAATCAACTCCAAGATATTGAAGACTTATAATCAAATTCAACATGTTTTACACACTTAGGAGTTTTTTTATCTGATCGTACAGGACGAACTTAGTTCATACGGGACGATCATGTAAATTACCACTAAGGAGAGCAATGGATCGAACAGGCAGAGAGAAATTTTTCTAAGTCCTAATCATCCAGGACGAATTTAATGTTCGTCCTGGGATGAACGTCTCTGTATTCTCAATATGGCCTGTTCATTTAAACAAAATTTAATGTTCGTCCCAGGACGATCTTCTCTGTCTTGAAGCTTGCTCAGTTCGTCCAGACAAAATTTAATATTCGTCCCAGGATGATCTTATCTGTCTTGAAGCTTGCTCTGTTCATCCAGAAGAAATTTAATGTTCGTCCCAGGATGATCTTCTCTGTCTTGAAGCTTGCTCTGTTCATCCAGATGAAATTTATTATTCGTCCCATGACGATCTTCTCTGTCTTGAAGCTTGCTCTGTTCGTCCAGATGAAATTTAATGTTCGTCCAAGGACGATCTTCTCTATCTTGAAGCTTGCTATGTTCATCCAGACAAAATTTAATGTTCATCCCAGGATGATCTTCTTTGTCTTGAGGCTCGCTCCATTCGTCCAAACGAAACTCTATTCGTCCCAGGATGAACTGAACCGACATACGTCAGTTGGTTAAGTCCTAGGAAATTTTGTGAACCGACTTATGTAGTAACCGTTTCGTACCGGACGAACTTGGTTCGTACGGGATGAATAACATGTACAAAAATATTTTGTACCAATATACATAAGGTTCGTTTCTGACCATTTAAGTAAAATCGTCCAGGACGATCCACGATCGTACGGGACGATCCACAGAGTACAAAATTGAAAACTTGTAGTTTTTGGGCGGTCTTTCTTGTCTTTTGTATAAATAGTCCAAATTAGACTGCCACCCAATCTTTTTGTCATTTGATCTTCGTGCCTATTGAGAAAAAAGTCAAGGAGAGAGTGTGAGAGAGCATTCAAAGGAGAATTCCTACCACTGGAGCGTGAAGGCTTCATTTGGACTTTAAAGGTAAGAATCTTTACTTGTGAATTGAGATTACTTAACTCTTTTCTTTCTTCCTTTTAGATTTCATGTAAGAAGATTTGTCAAGGAGATTCGGTTAGCTGCCGACACTTGGAGAGTGTGAACAGCCGAAGGGTTCACTGCCGACACTTGGAGAGTGTGCACAGCCGAAGGGTTCGCTGCCTACACCTGGAGAGTGTGAACAGCCGAAGGGTTCTTTGCCCACACTAGGAGAGTGTGAAAGGACGAAAGGGTTCTCTCCCCATACTAGGAGAGTGTGAAAGGATGGAAGGTTCTCTGCCAACTCTGGTGATTGTGTAAAAGGATGATGGTTCTCTACCGCACTAGGTAGTGGTAAAAAGAGTGTTTTATAAAGGCTTCTCCGCCTTGCTGTGGGTGCAAAAAGAGAGTCACTATTGGTATTAGTGCAATACTCAGAGGGTACCTCTGGGGAGTGGATGTAGGTCTGGTTTTGACCGAACAACTATAAATCTTGTGTCATTTACTTTACTGCCTTTTATTTTCTACATTTTTCTTTTGGTTTAAAAACTCTGTGGTTGAAAAACATTTTCTATAAAAACTTAATAAAAATTTTCATTTCGGTTCAACACATTTTTAAAGAGGGTTTAAATTTTTAAAATACCAATTCACCCCCTCCTCTTGGTAGCTTTGGGACATTAACTTAGGTCTAAAAACCTATTTACTAGACGCAACAAGTGGTATCAGAGCTTTGTTTCAAAATCATAAGTTTTAACTACTTTTTGATTAACGTAGATGGATACATTCGGAAATTGAAATACACTTGAGGGTTACTCTATTACTAGACCTCCACTGTTTGACAATATACCTTTTGATTTTTGGAAAACACGCATGTCTACTTTCTTACAGTCACTTGATTATCGTATGTGGATCATGGTCCAAGAAGGTTATACAAAACCAACTAAATTTAGTTTATGGAGTTAGGGTAGAAACACCTTTTACAGATTGGACTATAGAAGAACGTGACTTAGCACAATTAAATACTAAATGTTTAAATAGTTTCTTTTGTGCTTTAAAATCTGAAGATTACATGCGAGTTTCCACTTATAAAAGTGGAAAGGACATATGAGATAGACTTTGTATAACTTATGAAGGGACTAATGAGGTTAAGCAATCAAGACTCAATATCTTGTTACATGACTATGAGTTGTTTCGCATGAAACCAAATGAATATATTTCTGACTTGTACATAAGATTCACACAAATTGTCACTTCTTTGCATGCACTTGGTAGGGAATTAACTAATGCTGAAATGGTTAATAAGATTCTTTGTTGTTTACCTACTGCTTATGATGCTAAAATTACTATAATTATAGAGTCTAAAGATCTAAATATTTATTCTATTGACAATCTTCTTGGTTCACTCATTGCTTATGAGCAAGGAGTAAGTCAAAGAAAGATTGATGCAGGTGAACCACGAAAGGAGAAGAATATATCACTAAAAGTGGAAGAGTCAGAGAGTGAACACTCACAACTTGAGGATGAAGATGATATTGCATTAATGACTAGACAATTCAGAAGCTTTTTAAAGAGGAAGCAGAAGAGACGCTAGCAATGGAATAGAGGTAAGTTTAACAAAAATGGCAAGATTTCTAATGAAGTGATTTATTATGAATGTAGGAAACTAGGTCATATCAAGACTGATTGCCCAAAACTCAAAGCCACTCCTATCAAGGAGAAGGTAGTGGAGAAACCAATTATAAAGAAGGGAAAGAAGAAGTTTCAAAGAGCTTTCTGGGCGGACTCAGCTTTAGACTCATATGAGACAGAAAAAGATGAAGAAGTCACCAATCTTTGCTTGATGGTAGATAATGTTGATCAATCAGATCAAGAAGAGGTATGTGACTTAACCTATGATGAATTATTTGAAGTTTCTGAACACATGCATGATGCATATAGGAAAATGAAAAAAGATGCATGCTAGTTTAAGTGTAGAACTGGAAGAGCTTAAGAAGGAACATGAAATCCTTAGGAAAGCTCATGCATTAATAGATGACAACCATATAAAACTACTTGACGAATATGATGACTTGAATAAGAATTTTGTGAATTTAAAATCATCCTATGCTGATCTTGAAAAAGATTTTAAAAATTTTAAGGATGAATCTGAGAGAAAAACATATCGAATCAATTATAAAAATCAAATCTTGAAAGATATGAATTCATTTTATAAATTGACAATAAGAGCTCTTGAGAATAATAGGATACCCCATAAACTTGAAGATTTTATATATCCTAAATATTATCCTAAATATATGAAATCCCTTAGAAGACAAACAAATGGAAGAAAACTTAGGAATACTTTTCCTAATGTTAAATATAATAATTATGGATTTTTGGGACATATAGCTCACACCTGTACTTTGAAGATGAAATCTAATTTGGTGTGGAGACCTAAGATGAATAAACCTAGACATATCATACATGCATTTGATTATAAACTTCTTAAAGGTGAACCCAAACTTATTTGGGTTCCCATGTCTAACATTTGATATTTTTGCAGGGTTGCTCTCACACAAGACCTCGTGGGAGCATATGGTACCTGGACAGCGGATGTTCAAAGCATATGACTGGAGATACTGCTCAATTCATAACACTGGAAGCCAGGAGTGGAGGCAAGGTTACACTTGGAGATAATACCACAAAGAAAGTGGTTGGATCAGGTATGATAGGAAATTTTAAAAACTTTTTCATAGATAATGTGTTATTGGTTGAAGGCTTAAAACATAATTTATTAAGTATAAGTCAGCTATATGATAAGGGCTATAATATAAAATTTTTATCTACTAGCTGCATATTAAGCCTAAATGGGAAAAAAGTTTTAAATGGAAAAATGGTAAACAATGTTTACATGCTAGATTTAAATTGTATTGAATCTCCTACTGGTTTTTGTTTGAAAACTATTTCTGATGAATCATGGCTTTGACATAGGAGACTTTGTCATTCTAGTATGAAAAACCTTAGGAGAACTACCCAAAAAAACTTAGTGAGAGGTATACCAAAACTAGACTTTACTAAGGACCACCTTTGTGATGCATGTCAATTAGAAAAACAAGTGAAGTCCTCTTTTAAGCCCAATAAGGATCTTAGGATCAGTAAACCATTGGAAATTCTTCACATGGATCTTTTTGGACCAGTAGGAACTGTAAGTCTAGGAGGAAAGGTATACGGATTTGTTATAGTAGATGATTTCTCAAGATTCACTTGGGTTAGATTTTTATTTCATAAGAGTGAATCGTTTGAAGAATTTAGAAATTTTTTGACTTGGATTCAAAGAAAATTAGGGTGTGAAATCATTTCTATACAAAGTAATCATGGAGGAGAATTTGAAAATGAAAGATTTGAAATTTTTTGTAAAGAAAAAGGGATTGATCACAATTTTTTGCACCTAGAACCCCTCAACAAAATGGAGTAGTCGAAAGGAAAAATAGAACATTAATAGAAGCCGCCCGAGCAATGTTGGCAGAATTCTCACTTCCTAGATATTTTTGTGCTGAGGCGGTTAGCACTGCATGTTATGTTCTGAATAAGGTGAATGTGAGATCAAATTTAAATAAAACACCCTATGAGTTGCTAAAAGGTAGAACACCAAATTTGTCTTATTTGTATGTTTTTGGTTGCAAGGTGTTCATTCATAATAATGGAAAATCTGCCTTAGGAAAATTTGATCCAAAATTAGATGAAGGAATTTTTGTTGGATATTCAAGTGTTGGAAAATCTTATAGGGGTATTCAACAAAAGAACTTTTGTCATTGAAAAAACCACACATGTTGTATTTGATGAATCTGGAAATTTGGAAGAGTCAAATGTTGTTGAAGATGAGATTGTGGAAAACTCCCAAAAGATTGATATAATAAATTTGGAAGAAAATGTGGAAGAGAATTTGGAAACAGAAAACCCTTTGCCTAGATATTTGAGATTTTCTAAAAACCACCCAAGAGAATTGATTATATGTGAACCTAGTGAGGGTGTTAGAAGTAGGCGTGGTTTAAACAAGGAAGTCAATCATTCAGCCTTTATTTCAACTATAAAACCCACTAATGTTGATCAAGCACTTTCTGATGAATTTTGGATATTGGTCATGCAAGAAGAGCTGAATCAATTTGTAAGAAATAAAGTTTGGGAATTAACCTCTAGACCAAAAGATCAAAGTGTTATTGGAATCAAGTGGGGTATTCAAAAATAAAATGAATGACTCAGGAGTAGTCATTAGAAATAAGGCTAGATTAGTTACTAAGGGGTATAATCAAATTGAAGGAATTAATTTTGTAGAGACTTTTGCCCCTGTAGCTAGACTTGAAGCAATTAGGGTTTTACTTACCTTTGCCTGTTTTAAAAGATTTAAATTATTTCAAATGGATATCAAAAGTGCCTTTTTGAATGGGGTAATTGAAGAAGATGTTTTTGTAGAACAACCTCCAGGTTTTGAAAATTCTAAATACCCAAATCATGTTTTCAAGTTAAAAAAGGCATTATATGGATTGAAATAGGCACCCAGGGCTTGGTATGAGAGGTTGAGCACCTTCCTACTTGAAAGATCTTTTGAAAAATGAAGTGTGGATACAACTCTCTTTTTAAAGAAATATGGAAAGGATATACTCATTGTTCAAATTTATGTGGATGATATCATTTTTGGATCTTCAAATAAAAATCATTGTGATGATTTTTCTAAAACAATGAGTAGTGAATTTGAAATGAGTCTAATGGGAGATTTAAATTACTTTCTAGGTTTTAGCATTAAGCAACTTGAGGAAGGTACATTTCTTAGTCAAACTAAATATGTTAAGGATATCCTCAAAAAAATATGAAATGGACAATGCTAAACCTGTTAGTACACCAATGAGTTCCTCAGTTCAGTTGGATAAGGACCTTAAGGGAAAATTTGTTGATCAAAAGAAATATAGAGGGATTATTGGATCTTTACTTTACTTGACTGCTAGCTGACCAGATATTATATTTAGTATTTGCTTATGCTCTAGATTTCAATCAGATCCAAAAGAATCATATTTGACAGCAGTGAAAAGGATTTTAAGATATTTACTAGAAACCCAGAACTTAGGAATTTGGTATCCTAAGTTTAGCTCTTCATTTGAAATTATTAGTTATTCCGATTCTGACTTTGCAGGCTGTAGAGTGGATAGGAAAAGCACTTCTAGAACATGTCAATTCATTAAAAATTCACTAGTCTCATGGTCTAGTAGAAACCAAAATTCAGTGGCCCTATCTATTGCAGAAACAGAATACATTGCATTAGGAAGTTGTGTGGCACAAATACTTTGGTTAAAATAATAGTTGATTGATTTAGGATTAACTATAGGCACTATTCCAATTTATTGTGATAATACTAGTACTATTTGCATTTCCAAAAATCCTATTCAATATTCTAGAACCAAACACATTGACATAAGACATCATTTCATAAGGGATCATGTATCCAAGGGAGAAATTGAACTTACTCATGTTTCAACTGAAAATCAACTTGCAGATATTTTTACAAAACCTTTAGCCTTTGATACTTTCAGTACATTAAGAACAAGGCTTGGTGTAATTAATTTAAATGCTTAAATAAAAATGTTTTTTCAACATTGTTGTTTCTATTTTCATAGTTTATGTTTTTATGATTTTGTTTTTATAATTTTTTTTATTTGTTTTAGTGTCTCTTATTTAGTTGATATGATTGTTATGTGTTTTAGTTTATTGTCTCTTTCCTAAGTATCATGTATTTGTTATGTGTTTGTTCTGTGTTTTAATCTTGTTATTATTGATATCATGTACCTTAGATTATAAAATCTTCTTTTGATATCAATAAATATAGCAATATTTTGTTATCTAATGTTTTGGGAAATGTGTGTTAGACTAATGACTTTCAATTTTGTTTTAATCTTAATAGTGCCTTATTTAAATTGTAAATTAAAATTAATTTCATTAGGAAATATGTTTATTCTATAATTAAGAAATGCTTATAACTTGATATTACTAGAATCTTCAATTCCATGTCTCTTATTTAGACTATAATAGTACTAATATTATTATTGCATTTTAGATGTTTTCTTATTTTGTATTTCTCTCTTCAAATAGTATTTATGCACTTAGAAAAATTTGAAATCTTAGATTATTGACTTTGGAAAGAATTTAATAACTCTTGAAAAATGTACAAATGTACAAAAATCAAAAGAGTTATGCAAAAAAATTTGTAATGACAAAAAGAGGCATAAAATTAGCCCACAGTAAAAAAGTGCACTAAAATGTGCCAAAGAAAAATAAATATGAACAAGATGCACAAAAACAACACATGTGTAATTCCTTCTTTCCAACTCTTTCAATCTCCTAATTCAAATTGATCTTATGTTCATTTATACTTGACATTGAAATCTAAAATATAAAATTTTTTATTCATCCCTTATGCAATGATTTTCTTTATCTTAATGTCTAAACTGACACATGCCTTTGATAAATTCTTTTTATTATCTATGTTATAACCCTTCTTCAATTATATGAATATCTATAATTTCTCTAATGACTTAATTTTATTTACATATCTTATTTCAATCGCTTTTAAGATTAAATTATAAACTGAATTTCATACTTCTACCTACATTTTATTCTTTTCTTCTTCACTTTTTGATGTTGTCAAAAAGGGGGAGAAATTGTTTGTTGTGTTTTGGCGTATTTTTTTTATTTGTTTTATCGTATGTTTTCGTATGTGTGTTTGATTGTTTTTGTTTTATCTTTTGTATTGTTTTATATTGTATAAAAATTTAAAAACAATTTTTTTTTAATTCAAATGCCTCCTTATTTTCATGAGTTCATCATTTCAGGCGAAGTTTAGGAGATTCTTAGAATTTCAAATTATACAAACAATAATTATTTTGCCATCATCAAAAAGGGAGAGATTGTTAGGAAAGTTGCTATTTCCATGTTTACATTCTTGCAACTTGTATTATTTTGATGGTTTCAAATATTATTGTTGTACATATATCTCCTAACACTATTTGGAATATTATTTCTTGCTCTAGTGTGTACTAACATTTCAGAAAAATCAACTCCAAGATATTGAAGACTTATAATCAAATTCAACATGTTTTACACACTTAGGAAATTTTTTTTATCTGATCGTACAAGACGAACTTAGTTCGTATGGGACGATCATGTAAATTACCCCTAAGGAGAGCAATGGATCGAACAGGCAGAGAGAAATTTTTCAAAGTCCTAATCGTCCAGGACGAATTTAAAGTTCGTTCAGGGACGAACGTCTCTGTATTCTCAATATGGCCTGTTCGTCCAGACAAAATTTAATGTTCATCCCAGGACGATCTTCTCTGTCTTGAAGCTTGCTCTGTTCGTCAAGACGAAATTTAATGTTCATCCCAAGATGATCTTCTCTGTCTTGAAGCTTTCTCTGTTTGTCTAGACAAAATTTAATGTTCATCTCAGGATGATCTTCTCTGTCTTGAAGCTTGCTCTGTTCGTCCAGACGAAATTTAATGTTCATCCCAGGACGATTTTCTCTATCTTGAAGCTTGTTTTGTTCGTCCAAACGAAATTTAATGTTTGTCCCAGGACGATCTTCTCTGTCTTGAAGCTTGCTCTGTTCGTTCAGAAGAAATTTAATGTTCGTCCCAGGACAATCTTCTCTGTCTTGAGGCTCGCTCCATTCGTCTAGATGAAACTCTATTCGTCCCAGGATGAACTGAACCGACATACGTCAGTTGGTTACGTCCTAGAAAATTTTGTGAACCGACTTATGTAGTAACCGTTTCGTACCGGACGAACTTGGTTCGTACGGGACGAATAGCGTATACGAAAATATTTTGTACCAATATACATAAGGTTCATTTTTGACCATTTAAGTAAAATCGTCCAGGACAATCCACGATCGTACGGGACGATCCACAGCGTACAGAATTGAAAACTTGCAGTTTTTGGGCGGTTTTTCTTGTCTTTTGTATAAATAGTCCAAATTAGACTGCCACCCAATCTTTTTGTCATTTGATCTTTGTGCCTATTGAGAGAAAAGTCAAGGAGAGAGTGTGAGAGAGCATTCAAAGGAGGATTCCTACCACTGGAGCGTGAAGGCTTCATTTGGACTTTAAAGGTAAGAATCTTTACTTGTGAATTGGGATTACTTCACTCTTTTCTTTCTTCCTTTTAGATTTCTTGTAAGAAGATCTGTCAAAGAGATCCGGTTAGTTGCCGACACTTGGAGAGTGTGAACAGCCGAAGGGTTCCCTGCCGACACTTGGAGAGTGTGAACAGCCGAAGGGTTTGCTGCCTACACCTGGAGAGTGTGAACAGCCGAAGGGTTCTCTACCCACACTAGGAGAGTGTGAAAGGATGGAAGGATTCTCTGCCCACACTAGGAGAGTGTGAAAGGACAGAAGGTTCTCTACCAACACTGGGGATTGTGTAAAAGGATGACGGTTCTCTGCCGCACTGGGCAGTGGTGAAAAGAGTGTTTTGTAAAGGCTCCTCCGCCTTGCTGTGGGTGCAAAAGGAGAGTCACTATTGGTATTAGTGCAATACTCATAGGGTACCTCTGGGGAGTGGATGTAGGTCTGGTTTAGACCAAACCACTATAAATCTTGTGTCATTTACTTTACTGCCTTTAATTTTTCGCATTTTTCTTTTGGTTTAAAAACTATGTGGTTGAAAAACATTTTCTATAAAAACTTAATAAAAATTTTCATTTTGGTTTAACACATTTTCAAAAAGGGTTTAAATTTTTAAAATACCAATTCACCCCCCTCTTGATAGCTTTGGGACATTAACTTAGGTCTAACAACCTATTTACTAGACTCAACACGAGAGAGGTCTACTTTAGCAATTAATCAAGGTTCTCTGCCTGCTTTAAGAGGAAGCAAAAGAAGTTGGGTGCTCTTCCTTCTTCAGGAGGAATCAAAGTAGTTGGGTTCTCTGCCTCATTGATGTCAGTAAAAAGGAGGTTCGTATAGGTTTCTCTGCCTTGCTGTGGGAGTAAAAGGAGAGACAATGAGTTTTGTACAATACCTAGAGGAGAGGCTCCGGGGAGTGGGCATAGGTCAAGTTAATCGAATAACTATAAAATTTGGTGTGTTCTTTCTTATTGTATTTTCTATTTTTAATTTATGTACTTTATTTTTATGTTGATTATTTAGTTGGGATTGTGATTTGGTTTGAGAAATTTTTAAAACACCAATTCACCCCCCTCCTCTTAGTTAGCCTCAAGCTAGTTCATAAGGGCTTAACATCCCTGACTAACTTTCAAGTGGTATTAGAGAGAGATTCATAAACTCTAGTTTTTGAAAATTTTTAAATTTGGATTCATAGCTAACTTTGGTAATCATAATACTGCAGAAGGGTATTCTATTACTCAGCCATCTTTGTTTGACAATATACCTTTTGATTTCTAAAAAACTTCCATGTCCATATTTTTATAATTAATTGACAAAAAAAAAGTGGATTCTTATTAAAGAAGGTTATTCACCTCTGTCACACGAAATTAATGGCATAAAAACTGAACTTTCTTTTGTTGAATGGAATTTTGATGATAGGTATTAAGCGCAACTTAATGCAAAATGCATGAATTTTTTTTCTTATGAAATTAGAAGATTACATGTGTGTTTTAACCTATACTACTGGTAAAAAAATATGGGATAAATTATGTATTACTTATGAAGGAACAAAGGAAGTTCAGTAATCTAAGTTAGATATCTTACTACATGACTATGAACTTTTTTGTATGAAATCTACTAAATCAATATCTGACATGTAAACTAGATTTACTTAAATTGTCACCTCACTGCATTCCTTAGGAAGGGAACTCACTAACTATGAAAAGGTTAACAAAATTTTGAGATGCTTGCCTTCTTCCTTTGATGCCAAGATTATAGAAATAAATGAATCTAAGGATTTGAATACTTATTCTATTGATAATTTATTTGGATCACTCATTGCTTATAAGCAAGGAGTGAACCAAAGAAAACTTGATGCAGGTGAAAAGAAGGAGAAAACGGTGGCACTAAAGACCAATGATACAGACACTAATTCTTCTAGGTCTAAAAGCAATGATGTTGCCTTAATTATGAGAAAATTCAAAAGCTAAGGAAGAAGAAAAAGTACAATGAAATGTGGAATAAAGGTAAGGGTAGCAAAAATTCTAAAAATTCTACTAATATGATTTTTTTTTGAATGCAAGAAGCTGGGACATGTTAAAGCTGATTACCCTACACTTAAGGCTCACCCAGGTAAGGAGAAGAGTGAGGAGAAACCCAAGTTTAGGAAGGATAAGAAGTGGTTCCAAAAGGCATTATGAGCGGATTCTACATCTGACTCTTATGAGACTAAAGCTGAAGAGGAGACAACGAACTTGTGTTTGATGGCAGATGATCATCTTGGTCAGTCTGACCAAGAAGAGGTATGTAAACTTACTTATAATTAATTACTTAAAATTTCTGAACAAATTCATTCGTCATATAGGAAACTTAAAAAATTGCATGCTAGCTTGAAATTGGAACTTTTAAATTTGTAAAAGACCATGAAATTTTACTTAAAGATCACTCTACACTTGATAGCAATCATATGTCATTATTTGATGAGTTTGATGAGTGAAATAAAATGTATTCTGAGTTGGTCATTGAGCATGATTCATTGAAAGCATCCCACATTGCACTTGTAACTGATTTTAAAACATATATTAATGAAGCTGAAAGTAGGGAGCATTATTTAAAAGTTGATAATGCTATTTTAGAAAGTGCTAACACGATACTTAAAGTTGAATTAAAAGTTCATGAGGAAAATATGACTACACCCACACCTGATCCAAAGCCAAAAGTTTTAAAACCTAGGAAGAGGCACTATAACCTGAATAGATTAGTAAACCATTTTTCTAGTATTAGTTGTTTTTCATGTGGCATGCTAGGACACATTTTACACACTTGCACTAATCACCATATTACACATTGGGTGTGGAGACCCAAATTACATGATTCATAACATAATACATAAGCATTACATTCTTCTTTTCATAAGAAGGGACCCAAACTTATTTGGGTTCCTAAATTTGACATTTAATGATTTTGTAGGAATTCTCTCACAAAAGTCCTCGTGAGAGCATGTGGTACCTAAACAGCGGATGCTTATGACACATAAACTTGATGCTTACTGAATTCTAAATTTTATATTTTGGTATGTTGTTTATTGTTTTCTTTTCTTTTTGTTGACTTTAGTTTTATTTGTTTATTTTTATCTTTTTTTCATATTTTCATTAATGTAGTTTTAATTTACTTCTTTCTCTTTTCCTTTTTTTTTTTTTTCATTTGATCACTGCTGAAATGATATTTTGTGCCTTATTTTTTATTTTAAAAATTGGTAGTCAGTGTTTGACATCCCTAAATCTGCTAAATGGAGAAACACTATTGATTATTTCCATTCTTCAAACTTCTTTAAGTGGTGTAATTTTCTTTTCTAAACAAAAGTATATCTCAAATTAATAATTGGACTTTGCGATTGAGATCTTTTCTATCTTGCTACAGTAATCTATATTATATAAATAATGTTCAAAGTCATTAAATCACTTTTATTCTTTTGTAATCTTATCATTATATTTATTATATAAATTTGATTATGTTTTATGATTTACTCTTCCTTATATTAGAGAGTGAGTTTTTCTTCTATAATATTTAGAAGATATTTTCACAACTGAGAATATTTAAAAGTTTTGAAAGGGATCTAGCTTGCAAAAAAAAAAAAATGATAAGGGCATAAAATGAGCCCAAAAAGAAGAACTCTGAAAAGATTCGCAATGACTGCCAAAAAAAAATAAAGATACACAAAATATATTAAAAATCAAAAGATATACAAAGCGCGCCAATCAATTGACAAGAGGAATACAATGAGCCCACAAAACTAAGCTTCTTTCTCTTTCAAACCTTTAAATCTTAGAAGAGTTAATGTTTCACTTGATATTTTCAAGGGCTTGTGTTCGAAATTCATGATTGTGACGAATCACTTTGATATATTATTCTATAAGATTTTTCTAGAACCAAGTTTTGAATGGATCTTGTTTTCTTATCCAATTGATTTTTTTGAGTAAGATCTTTATTTTCAAAAGATGGTTCACCCTATGAGAAGTCTTAGCTAGGGTTAACAATATAGATTATTCTATCGTACGATTTTTATAAATTTTTAATTCAATCACATGGAGAATTTATCATATTCGTGCTTTGATTAAAAAATCTTGTTTTAATTCTTTTTATCATTTTTATTATCTTTTTCATCATTTTATTTTTATCTTTTAGTGTTTGATATTTTTTCTAGTTTCCTCCTTTTTGTGATGTCAAAAGGGGGAGTAATGGTTGTGTTTTATGTTGTTTTGTTATACTATTTTCTATTTAGTGTTTGTACCATCAGTTTATTTTTAATAAAATTTAAACTTTATGATTCACATTTTTTTTCCTTATGATGTTTCAATTAAACTGCTTAAATTGTTTTTGTTTGTCATCATAAAAAAAGGAGAGATTGTTGCGAACCTAGATCCGGGAATTATAATTTTGATGATAGTAAATATTTTTGACACTTTTATTTTTTCTACGACTACCTTGCCTACTAACATTCACGCCCATAAGATCAAATCAAGCCAGCTCAAGATTGGGTAGACTAGGAGTGAGTCAGTCTATAAGTGTAAGTCAAGAGTTTTCACATTTTTGTTGAGTCAATTGTAACAAAGTGGGTCTCGATGCTAAGTAACCTTGCACACACACACTCAGGAAAAAATTCTATCTATTTTTAGAGTTTTCTATTTTTGATCATATCATCTAGGAAGATCCAAATTTGACTTGGATGATTAGTTAAAAGTAGAAACCCTAATTAGGGCATCCTGGTTAAGGCAACTATAATTAAGCAATTCATCCTCGATGATATTAGCATTATCCTTGATGATTTTCTCAAATCAGAAAGAATTGGCTGCCAAAATCTTTTAGGCATATTTTATTTTGGACATCATCTAAAACATCGTGCTAGATGATACATTGCAATTATACATACATTAGTTTTGTAATGAAGGAAAGCAATTAAGGTTTGATTGCTCGATCATATAATCCTAGACGATCTTAGGATCATCCAGGACGATCAGTTAAATAAAACTCAGTTTCTTCTTTGATGACCAAAGATGTTCTTGACAACGTGTATTATTTTGTGCTAATCATCCGGGACAATCCTAAATCATCCTGGACGTTAAGTTATTTTTCTATTATCCAAACATGCAATCAAGGGGATGTTCTAGATGATATCTGATATTGCTAACTAAACATCTTGGATGATCATGAAATTGTCTTGGATGATCAATTTAGTTTTCCATCATCCATACATACAATTAAGGTGTGTTCTAGATGATACTCAATGATTTTGAACTAATCATCCAGGACAATATCCTATCATCCTAGATGATTAGAATAAACAAGTCCTTTAATTGTATATACTCTCCCATATCATCCTAGCTGATTGAGATGAAATTGAACTGATTATATAGGACGATCAGTCGATTGTCCTAGATGATCTTTGATGATTAATTACAAATTAGGGAAAATTTGAAGCCCTTCTATATAAGATCTTTTGTTTACTCAAGAGGTGACCTTTTACTGCTATCCTGACTTGAGAGAGCTAAGAGGAGAGGGAGAGAAAAGGAGAGAGAGTGGATCTTGTGAGGTAAAGTTTGTGAGGGGTTTTACAAAGGTTTCTCCAAGCAAAGATCCAACCTGTCTTCTTCGAACGTCATCCCTAGTTCCTTGGAGGTTGAGAGAGGTCAACTTTAATAATTGATCAAGGTTCTATGCCTTCTTCAAGAGGAAGCGAAACGAGTCTAGTTTTCTTCCTCATTGGAGTCGATGGAAAAGAGGTTTATATAGGCTTCTTCATCTTGCTGTGGGAGCAAAAGGAGAGACACTAAGTTTAGTGTAATATCCGGAGGAGAGGATCTAGGGAGTGGACGTAGGTCAAGTTAACAAAATTATTATAAAATTTGGTGTGTTCTTTCTTATTGCATTTTTCACATTTAATTTCTGCACTTTATTTTTTGTGGTGATTATTTGGTTGTGATTGTGATTTTATTTGAGAAATTTTTAAAACACCATTCACCCCCCCCCCCCCCCCCCTCTTGGTTAGCCTCGGGCTAGTTCATAAGGGCTTAACATCCTTGACAAACTTTAAACATTTGCAAGAGAATGCATCTTGGTGTATATTTTTTATTTTAGTTATGGATATTCTTTCTAGACATTTGCAAGAGAATATACCTTGTTGTATGCTTTTATCTTTAGTTATGGATATTTTTGTTAGACATTTGTAAGAGAATGTACATTTTTATATGTTTTTTTTGCTTCAGTTATGGATGTTCTCCCTAGATATTTGCAAGAGAATGTACCTTGTGTATGCTTTTTGATGATGATATTCTTATTGTTGATAATTGTAGAAAGGGAGTTGAATGTAAACTTGAATTATGTAGGATACCCTTAGAGTCTATATGGAGTTTAATTTTAATAATAATAGACCTAGTTGAGTGATTCAGACTTTGGATGATGAAATCATTAATAAAATTATACATTTTTAATATCATTTAAATATTTATGGTGAAATAGATTGAGATATTAATAGTAGAATTCAAGTTGGATGGTGGAAGTAGAGGAATGCATTGAGCTTTATTGTGTGATAGAAAAGTCCTCCAAAAACTAAGCATAATATTAGAGAGAGTCACCTTAGATGGTTTGGCCACATAAAATGATGACCTTTCAAATAGGCTAAGACTCCTTGTATTTTCCCTAAATGGAGGCTATCAAATTTTTCATTGAATGTATATAGTTTTGGATCTTTTTGTTTGCAGGTTTTTGTAGAAATTAGTTTCATATGCTAGAAGGCTGGTTTTTTATGCTACAGGTTTCCATCAAAATATTCACCAAAAACTCCGCTTACAACAAAATACAATGAAGTTAAGTGGTATTTCTGGTGCATATTTATGCCAAAAATACTAGCATTTCTTTTACCGATAATATCTGTCTTTATAGTCTATTTGAATGTGGCGGCGGATTATTCGCCGGTTTTCCTAACATACATTTTTGCCAGAAATGTTGAAGAGAAAATGCTAGGAAACACTGCCAAAAATGTTTCCTACAAAATCTTTTTGTGGTATATACTTTCCGATGCTCGAATTACCTTTGGATGGTTGCTCGTCAAAAATTTGACAAAAATAATAATTTTTTGTCAGATTTCTATTGTTACCTACAGATTTTGTTTGTCGGTAACAATACATTTTCCTATAGTGGTAGATAGATTAGAACCTCAAGAAATATTGGTTATAAAATGGAGATATTTTTTTAGTCATCATAAAGAACTTATTTTAGGAGACCTTTCTGAAGGTGCTAGAACTAGGTATATACTCAGGAAGAAAGTTAATCATTCAACTTTTATCTTTATGATAGAACCTACCAATATAGATGAAGCCCTATTTGATGAATTATGGATCCTAGTAACGCAAGAAGAGATAAACCAACTTGTAAGAAATGATGTATAAGAATTAGTCATGAGACCTAAGGATAAGAGTGTGGTTACAACAAAGTGGGTTTTCAAAAATAAGATGAATGGTTATAGAATGGTAATCAAGAATAAGGATATATTAGTGGCTAAGGGGAATAACTAGATAAAATGAATATATTTTGAGGAAATATTTTCCCTTATAGCTAGATAATAATCCATTATAATTTTAGTATCCTCTATTAGCTTTAAGGATTTTAAACTATATCAAATGGATTTTAAGAGTGTCTTTCTAAATGGGGTGATACAAGAGAATTTTTATGTTGAGCAACCCCTAGATATTGAAAATTCACAATTCCTAAATCATGTATTTAAACTAAAAATGGTTTGGTATGGGTTGAAGCAAGAACCTAGAGCATGGTTTGAAAGGTTGAGAACATTCCTTATAGATAGAGGATTTGACAAGGGTAATGTAGACACCAACCTCTTCCTAAAGAAAAAAGGGGAAGACTTACTCATTGTCCAAATTTATATTAATGACATTTTGTTTGAAACCTCAGATAAAAATCTATATAATTAATTTTTAAAAATAATAGGTAGAGAGTTTGAGATCAGTATAATGGGAGAGCTAAGCTGTTGATTATGTATTGGTTGTTAAACCTATGTTAATGTCCCAAGGCTAACCAAGAGGGGGGGGGGGGGTGAATTAGTAATTTTAAAAACTTCTTAGCTTTTTAAATCAAAATTGAATTTTAGATTATTTTGTAAAAGCAATTTTTCAACCACAAATACAAAATACTATAAATAAAAATGCATAAATTAAATGAACACATAGATTTATAGTGGTTCGGTCCAATAAGACCTACGTCCACTGCCTGAAGACTCTCTCTTCAGGTATAACAATATTACCAAAAGTGACTCTCCTTTAGCATCCACAGCATGGTGGAGAAGCCTTTACAATTTTGCTCTCTTCCACATATCCCCAGTGCGGTAGAGTACCGTCGTCCTTTTACACCCTCAAAGTGTCGGTAGAGTACCATCATCCTTTCACACTTTCTAAGTATTGATAGAGTACTATCATCCTTTCAAACTCTCCTAGTATTGGTAGAGTACCATCATCCTTTCACACTCTCTATGTGTCGGTAGAGTACCATCATCCTTTCACAATCTCTAAGTATTGGTAGAGTATCATCATCCTTTTACACCCTCCAAGTGTTGAAAGAGTACAGTCATCCTTGCATACCCTCTAAGTGTCAGTAGAGTACATGATCTTCTTCGAAGATCATCTCTCGAGCAACTATAAAGAGGAAAGGAATAGTAATAACCAAATACCAAAAGAGATTCTTACCTTTGAGTAACCTTGAGATCCCTTCACACTCCACTTGCAAGAAATCTCCCACAAACACTTTCCCCCAAACACTCTTTCACTTACTCTTGAAAAATCACAAAGAACAACACTTTTTATGTCAGTTTCCATAGACCTTTTATATGAAAGACATGAAAAATTGTCCAAAAAATTGAAATTTTCCATTTTGGGCGTATACGATTGTACGTTCGTTCGTATGAACAGTTAAAAAACTATTGTGTATGAATCAATACGAACTTATACAAAGTCAATTCGTAGATGATATTTATCTGGTATGATAAAAATTTGTATACTATGAACAATTAGAAATTTTTTTAACATCATCAGGATAACAAGGTACCCCATATTTTTGTACTCTGGACGTCATCGATATAAATAGGATATCGTACAGAATGATCTGTTCAAAAAAAAAATGCATTCATCGAAATGAAAATGGACCCATCAAATTTGTAATCTAGACATCGTCTATACGAACAGGATATCATACAATATGATATGTTCAGAAAACTTATGCATTCATCAAGACAAAAAGGGACTCGTCTAATTCTTACTCTAGAAGTCGTATGTATGAAAAGTGATACAAATCTAATTTTAGGGAATATAATTTTGATGATAGCAAACATTCCTATTTCTCTACGATTATATTTCCTACTAACATTTCAGGTCCATAAAGTTAAACTGCAACTTGAACCAGCTCAAGATTGGGTAGATTAGGTCTGAGTCATTTTATAATCTTTATCTTTTCTTGAGATAATTATAAACGATGTGATTCCTGATGCTAAGTTACCCTGCACACACACACTTGGGGAAATTTTTTTAACTATTTTTAAAGTTTTTTATTTTTGGTCACATCGTCTGGGATGATCCAAAAATTGGTCTATACGATTAATTAAAAACATAAACACTAATTACGACATCCTGGTTAAGGAAGCTGTCATTAAGCACATCATCCTTGACGATATTCATATCGATCAAGATGATAGGCTTAAATTATAAAGAATCAGCTGCCATATCTATTTAGGTATCTTTTATTTTTAGACATCGTCCAGGACATCTTCTTGGATGATGTAATGCAATTATGCCTAAATTAATCTAGTAATTAAGGAAAGTAATTAAGATTTGATTGCTTGATCATATCATCCTGGATAATCATAGGATCGGCCGGAATGATAAGTTCACAAACCTTAATTCTTCCTGGACGATAAAATATCGGCTTGCTTCTATTCAGGGCGATGCTTTGGATGATATGTACTGATTTGAACTAATCATCCGGGACAATCATGAGATCGGCCTGAATGATCAAGTTATTTTTACTTCATCCAAACATCCATTCAGGGTGATGTTCTAGATGATATTCAATAATTTGTACTAATCGTACAGGATGATATACTATCAGTCTGGATGATATGAACAAAAACCTTCTGATCATCCCAAATCGTCATGGATGATAAAGTTGGTTTGTTGCAATTAAGAGCTATTCTGAAGCTCTTCTATATAAAACCTCTTGTTCTATGTAAGAAAGTATCTTTGATGTTATCCTGACCCGAGAGAGCTAAGAGGAGAGGGAGAGCAAGGGAGAGAGAGAAAGAGAATCTTGTGAGGGGGAGTTTGTTAGGGGTTTCACAAAGGTTGCTCCAAGTAAGGATCCATCATCATCTTCTCCGATCATCATCCCTAGTTCCTTGGGGGTTCTAGAGAGGTCTACTTCAGTAACTAATCATGGTTCTCTACCTTCTTCAGGAGGAAGCAAAGGGAGTTGGGTTCTCTTCGTGCTTCTATAGGAAGAAAAAAAGTTGAGTTCTCTGCCTCACTAGGGTTGGTGGAAAGGAGACTTGTAAAGGCTTCTCCGCCTTGCTGTGGGGGCAAAAGTAGAGACACTTTGTTTTGTGCAATACTCAGAGGAGAGGCTCTAGGGAGTGGACATAGGTCAAGTTGACTGAACCACTATAATTTTTGTGTTCTTTATTACTGCTTTCATATTTAATTTTCGCACTTTGATTTTTATGGTGAACTTTGGTTTAAGTTTGTGCTTTTGATTTAAGATTTTTTAAAATACCAATTCACCCCCCCTCCTCTTGGTTAGCCTTGGGACTAGTTCATTATTGCTTAACATCCCTGTCTAACTTTCAAAAAGAATATTGTACAGTACGGTTAGTACAAAAAAAGTTTTGAATTCATTGGGATAAAAGGGACCAATTCAGTTTGTACTCTACACGTCATCTGTATAAAGAACTCTTTGTATAGTACGATCAGTACTTAGAAAAATTTTCTCCTTTCGTTCATTTTACTACTCATAAGAGAGTATAATTGAACAAATTGTCCTGTACGTAGTGAATTCATATAGTATAATTAGTTTTAAAAGAATTTTATAAATTTTAAACACTCCCCAAGTGTTTGTGTGTTTACAGTTATCAATTATAATCACACTCTCTTAGAGTCAATAAAATAAAAATTACATACTCCATTTATAATGAACCCTAATTTAATTTGATTTGAAGTCTTCAATAATTTGGAGTATGATTCCCTAAAATGTTAGTTCATACAAGAAACAAAAACAGTACATCCAAAATATGTTAGGAGAAATTGTAATTAAAATAATAATAATTAGAATAATCAAAAACATAAATGTTGCAAGAATATCAATAATAAAAAAGCTAAGTTGCAACAATCCCAACATAAGCTACTTTCTTGGATTTAGTGTAAATTGCATGGATGATGGAGCCATCCTTAGCCAATATAAATACATCAAGGACATATTTAAAAAATATGAAATGGATAATGCTATATCCATGAACACTCCCATAAGCTCTTCTATTCAATTAGACAAGAAACTAAATGGAAAATCAATCAATCAAAAAAACTATAGGGGGATAATTTGATCACTTCTTTATTTGACTTCTGATAGACTGATTATAATGTTTAGTGTGTGTGTCTCTATGTATGATTTTAGGCTGATCCAAAAGAATCCCACATGACTACCATTAAGAGAATGCTTAGATATATGTTAGGCACTCCAAACCTAGGAATTCGATATCCTAAACACAATGCTTATTTTGAAATCATAAGATATTCAAATTGTAATTTTATTGGAAGTAGCAAAATAATAGGATAATCTTTAATCTCCTAGTCCAAAAGAAAAAAAAAAACAATTTCTCTTTCCACAGCTGAGGTAGAATATATAGCAGTAGGGGTCTGCGTTGCTCAAGTCTTATGGGTAAAGCAACAACTCTTGGATCTTGGACTACCTGTAGGAACCATTCCAATTTTGTGTGATAATATCAGTGTTATTTTCATATCCAAAAGTTAAATTTAACACTCTCGCACAAACTATATAGATATTAGGCACCATTTTATAAGAGATCATGTATCCAAGGGAGATATATAATTGCATCATATAGTTATAGGAGATCTTTTTGAAGACATCTTCACTAAACCCCTAGCCTATGACACCTTTAGCACCTTGAGGATTAACTAGGTGTTATATACATTCATGCTTAATTCAAGATAAATAAATAAAATTTTGTTTGGAATCATCTAATCATATGTGTTAAAATGTATGTATTTATTCTTATGCATGTTTATATGTTGTTGTTAGTTGTTTATGATTTTAATTTTTTTTTTTGTTATAGATGTTTCCTATCATCACACACATACCTCACTAACACATATAATCTTTAAAAATTTTATTTATATCATATTGTATGATACACTTTCGTACTATATAATATACATAGATACACAGATCATAACCCATAGTTTAATCAACAGTTCAGATTAGATCCTTGATATATATATATATATATATATATATATATATATATATATATATATATATATATATATATATACATCGTATTATATGAACCTCTATTCTTTCTATAAAATTTATGTGTAACTAATAGTTGATATATTTAATTCAATTGGTATGAAATTATTACCAAGCATATAGTATGATACCTCTCTTTATACTGTACGATATATGTATCAAATTAGATTGGGATGAATTCAATTCAACTGGTATGATAATAATTACTTTTATACTATTTGACTATATGTATATACTATATGATAACCTTCATCAAATGCCATATCGATGACTCCTCGAGATGAATATAATTCCTTACGATCATCCAGTATGTTACATGGTTGTACTATATAATTTGACCACCTTTTCTGACAAATCATCCAGACAAATTAAATTCTCTGATCGTACTGTACAAAACTCAATCATTCTATACAATCTACCTTAAGATCTATAATTTAGATGGATTTTCACATTTTAATTCACTCAACTCCCTCAATCTCATACCTTTTGAACCTTACCAATCCAATGACCAGTGGAAGAAAAGCGACAGAATGACCAATAGGAGCTCCTCCTCTCATCACTTTGACAATTGTTTTCTTTTCGTAAGGGATGAAGATACCTAGTATAAGTTTAAGGAGGCCAAAATCATCCCATCTAGAGTATTAAATTAATCAGCCCTTAACTTTGAGGTGATGAACCTTTTTGCCTCCACCACTCTTTAATTTCTCCTCACACTAGCTTTTGCCTTCAACTCTGAACTTTTTTATAAAATTTAGCCAACCTTAGGCTAAATTTAGAAACCTCTTTCATGACTTATATGTTTGTTGACAACCTATAAAAATCACCAAGGAAGATTTAGGGGAACATATAGATATTTATACCGAAGAACCTTGTCCGTAATCCCTTATCTCTACAACTAACTTTGACTGGAGTTTTGAAAACTTGACTATTAGGAGTGTGGACATAAACCAACATCAATCATTAGTCCACACCTTAAATCAGTATGCCTGAGTTATCCAGTATGATCTTTGAACCTCAATTATACCCAAAGCTGGGGATTGGGTTAACGTAACCAAACTTCTTTCCATAGTCACCTACCAAATAATGTCAAATACCCAATTTGATGAAGCCCGAATGATTATTGATTATATCCAAAATATGACTCATGTTTGACATCCCAATACCTAAAGAAAGAAAAATAAGGCATTATGACACAACATAGGATATATCTTAGACAAAAAAATACTAAATCAACTATCCTGCTCCACCCAATAATGTTCCCATTTTTTACACATAGGCCAAATTTCGTATTCTTTTTCATTGGGGCATGTATACGACGAGCCAGAGTTTACTGAAGAAGTGGAAGCTTCTCCTATAGGTGGACCTACACCACCACTAATGCCACCACTTGCACCTGCCTACCCTACCTATCCTCATGATAACATAATTCAATAGCTCAAGCGATTAAAAACCATGCTTAACTATCACATTCAATAACAACAACAACAAGAGGAGGAAGAAATGAGATGGTTTGGAGAAAGGTTTTTCGAAATTGGCAATCTTTTTTTTCTCAATCCATCAATACTTTTAACCACCCCCACCACCTGATCAGGATCCGCCTTACCATAGTGTTCATTAGTTAGGTTTTACTACTTTTACATCTTGTAAAGTTCACCTTGCATCTTGTTCCTCATCTTTTTGGTGATGTTAAAAGGGGGAGAAAATGTATGTGTGGATTTATATTTTAGTTTAATATAATCCTATTTTTATTTTACTTTGTTTTCTATTATTTTTTTCCTTTTATCTGTCAAAAAAAAAAATGCAACCCCTAAATTTTAAATCTATCACCTAGTGACCGGGAGCTTAGGAGAAAAAAAAAATTATACTTTATCCTTCCTATCAACCAACATTATTTACCATCATAAAAATGGAGGAGATTATTTCAATCAAGGATGCCTAGTCTATGTTTTTGATGATGACAAATATTATTAATTGAATTATTATTTTTCTCATTGAATATTTTAGATATTTCTAAAAGTTTGTTAGGGATGTTAAACCCTTATGAACTAGCCCGAGGCTAAAAAAGAGGGGGAGGGGGGTCAATTGGTAGTTTTAAAAAATTATTAAACAAAAATCACAATATCTTAAAATATTTTAAAACATCAAACCATACGATCACCCACAAAAGATAAAGTGCAAAAAATAAAAGTGTTGAAATGTAATAAGAAAGAACACATTAGATTTTATAGTGGTTCGGTCAACTTGACCTATGTCTACTCCCCGGAGCCTCTCCTCCAAGTATTGCACTAAACTCAGTAACTCTTCTTTTGCTCCCACAGCAAGGCAGAATAGCCTTTATAAACTCCTTTCCACCAACTTCGATGAGGCTGAGAACCCGACCTCCTTTTGCTTCCTCCTAAAGAAGATAGAGAATATATTCCTCCTTTTACTTCCTCATAAATTAGGTAGAGAACCTCAATTGATTGTTGAAGTAGACCTCTTTGGAACCTCTAAGAAACTTGGGATGATGATTAGAGAAGATGACTCAGCTCCTTGCTTGGAGTAACCTTTTTTGAATCCCTCACAAACTCCCCCTCACAAGATGCTCTCTCTCTCTCTCCCAAGATCTACCTCTCCATCTCTTAGCTCTCTCTCAAGTCAGGATAACAACCAAAGATTAAATCTTAAGTAATTAAGAGATCTTATATAGAAGAGCTTAATATTTTCCCTAAATTGCAATAAGTTATCAAAGATCATTTATGAAATATCATCCTGTATGATCAGTATATTTTCATCCCTTTTAGCCAGGATGATCTGGGAGGGGCTGGATAATCAGAAGATTTGTATGCTCTGATCATCCAGGATGATGAGTACATCATCATGTATGATTAGTTCAAAACATCAAATATCGTCCAAAAAATCACTTTGTTAGGCCAGACTTTATATATTGGAAAATAAAAAAAATAACTTATCATCCAGGCTAATTCTTGGATTGTCCTGTAGGATTAGTTCAAATCAATAAATATTATCTAGCATATCATTCTGATCATCCTGGATGATTCATGAAGAAATAAGGTTTGTTTAACTAATCATATAGGATGATCCTGCAATCATCCAGGATGATCCTGCAATCATCCAGGATGATCCTGCAATCATCCAAGATGATATGATCAATCAATTAAACATTAATTTATTTCCTTAATCATCAGACTAATTTAGACATAATTATAATGTATCATCCATTATGATGCGTTGTACGATGTCTAAAAATAATAACATGCCTAAATGAGTTGGTCGCTGATTCTTTCTAACTAATTTGAGCCTTTTGTCCAGGATGATGAGAATATCATCCAGGATAATTTGCTTAATGCAACTATCTTAACAAGGATGTCCCAATTAGGGTTTCTATTTTTAACTAATCATCTAGGATGATTTTGAATCATCTTGTATGATGTGATAAAAAATAAAAAATCTTAATACTACAAAATTTCTCCTCCTTAGTGTGTGTGTGTGTGTAAGATTACATAGCATCAGGATCCACATTATTATATTTGACTCAATAAAAGGTAAGAATACATACACTTATAAATTGAATCAGTCCAAATCTACCCAATTTTGAGCTGGCTAGATTTTCAATTGACCTTGTGAACCTGAAACATTAATAGGCAGGGCAATAGTAGAAAAACAAAAATGCCAAAAATGTTTGCTATCATCAAAATTATAATCCTTGAATCCAAATTTTTAACAATCTCCTCATTTTTAATGATGGCAAACATTTGGTAGCTAATTCAACTTAAGTAATTAAATAAAACATAACTTTAAAGAAAACTTTATAAATTAAGCAATAGCCCATAACTCTCAAAATACTCAACCAAATTCAACAAAAGTTGAAACATAAGTTTATGGCAACATAATCTTCCAACACCTGATGTTTGGAGGCTTTATGTTTTGTAGATTCCTATAATTCTAAATCAAAATTTAAGAGAAAATTTGAGATAACATAGAATCCTATGAATGAATTTTGGTGTTCTTGGGTTAGTTGGAAAGATAATTAAATCTTTTATAACTTCTGTGAAGTGTCAAAGGACTGTTGATGGCTAGGTTTAAATTTGTTATATTAAATATCCTCTCTCTCTCTCTCTCTCTCTCTCTCTCTCTCTCTCTCTCTCTCTCTCTCTCTCTCTCTCTCTCTCTCTCTCTCTTTCTCTCTCCTCTCTCTCTCTCTCTCTCTCTCTCTCTCTCTCTCTCTCTCTCTCTCTCTCTCTCTCTCTCTCTCTCTCTCTCTCTTCTTGTATCGGTATCTAGAGCTTACAACAGGGCTTAGAAACACTTGGGAATGCCTTTTTAATAGATAAAGAGGCTAAATGATGGATGGGTTTAATACTGCTGGGGATGAAAGTTCTTTTCAAATGAAATGTCATCATGGGCTTTGAGGAGAGTTATGATGGTTATCCCTTATTTTTTAGGTTTTGATGGCTAGGATCCTTTTGGGGGAAGTTTGGATGCTTGTTAAGTGTCCTTAGGACTGCTAAAAATCAAAGGATATGGCTAGAGTTGATTTAGAATAGAAAGGAGGGCTTAAATAATGGAATTTAACCACTTTGACCCAACTCTTTATTGACTAGATTGACTGGTCAACAGTCAAGGGGATGCTGCGATGGGTATTCTAAACCAATTAAGTCAAATTAATGGCTTGATTGAGAATGCATGAGGATTTGACTAAAAGTATGGGTATTCGACCAAAACCAAAAGAATGACTTGGTCAAATTAATCAAAATTTGATCTATGGTGCATTAGGTGGTATCTAAACTATGGATTGAATGTATTTGAGGGTTTGATGGTGTTTAAAATGGATTGATTTAATTGGTAGCACTTATTTAACCCAATTAAGTCAGATTTGACTAAACTTGGGTCTAGTTAACAAAGTCAAATGTTGACTAGGTCAGGGTGGCTAGTCCACCCCAAATCACTATGGGAAGTGCCTAGCAGAGTTTGAAGGGGTATGAATACATTTAGATTTTAATTCAATGCCATAAAGCTTAAGTTTTAATTTGATCAACCTAGGTTGACTTGGTCAACCAATTTGACCCATGGCTAAGCTTTGTATTCAATGTATTTGAAATGATGTTTTGAGTCTATTGGAGATGGTTTCAGAGATTAGAATAGTCATTTGGGTCAATTTGACTATTTGGACCCTTAAGGGGCTAATTTGGTCAACTCTAGTTGACTTGGTCAACCAGGTCAAATAAAATATTGATTTTGGGAACCAATGGATCCTAAATGATATTTGAGATTCATTGGAAGAGGTTTCAAGGGTTGAAGAGATTGAACCATATTGAGTTTTGGCCAAAAATCCCCATAATGAGCATTTTGGTCATTTTAATCCTTGATCAATTTTGGGTCAAAGTGAATCCTATAAAATTCAATTTACAGGTCAACATGGCATAAAAAGTTTATGAACATAGTTAAGGGTTCTGGGAAAGGGCCAGGGTCAAAATTAATAAAGGGATGGTCTAGTGGCATAGGTCGTTAATATTTAAAGGTTTTATGGCTTTTAGATTTTAATCTTGTTTTTGGGGTTAAAATTCTTAGAATGAACTCAAATTTTGAGGGAAAACCCTAGATACATACCTAATATATATTAATTAATTGATCAAGATTTGGAAGTCATTTAATATAGATTTAAAATATTTGAAAATTTATTAGAAAAGGCTTTTAGGATGGGGCCTTTGAGCCTTAATTTTTTTTTTAATTTTTGGATTTGAATCGGATTGTGGATTTAATTACTTGAATTTGAATTAATCAAAAGCCTAGGTTAATTTGAATCATGATTATTCCTAGATTTTGGTTTATTCTATGATATGGATTACTCTTATTGACTTCATAAAAAAATGAGGTCAATATTATACATGGCATGCAACAGCTTTAACAGCATGGGCCACCTAGCGATCCCTTCAGAATCCATGTTGTATATAAGGATGGTGACAGCTATTGTAGTAGCTTTGAAGGATTGTAACCCACCAAATTGAATGGTGGCTCCAGTGCTTCCAATATTAGTAATAATATTAGCTAGCTTGATGCTAGCTCCTCATCCTAATTAAACTGTAAATGAGGTGTTTTATAAATCCATTGTTGCAACTCAAGCTTATGAGTTTATGTTTTTTATGATTACAAATATTATGGCTCACTTTCTGTTATCTACTTGTATTTGAAATATAGGTTTATTTGTATGTGTACTAACTTTTTAGGATTACGATGCACCATTCAAGACTCAAGTTTTGGCAGAATATGTTTTATTTATAATATTCATTGTTGTATTTTGAATTTCTTGAGTTAAGTCCTGTAAGGGAGTATGCTTGCTTGATGACCATGCACATACACTTTCAGGGGAGTGAGATCTAGTCAAATCAAGAAGATCAAGTTTTGAGCTAATCGTATTGGACAATTTTTGGATCATCAAGGACGATCCTTTATGATCTTGGAAAACTGCCATCAATGATAATTTAGGCAAGGTATTTAAGATTCAATTTTTTTTCTAATTATCCTGGATGATCTAGATCATCTTGGACAATAAATACAAATCATGCCTAAATTGATCATGTGTTTCGGGGATTAATTATGGTTAAATTTTTCAATCTGATCGTCCTGGATTATCTGTATATCGTATAGGATGATGTTTGCCGACATACTTTATTTTCCTAAATATTCCAAGATGAAATACCATAATTTTTGTTCTAATTATCTCGGACGATCCGTAATTTCATTCTGGATGATCTATACAAATTTGCACTGGTCGTCCTTGCCTATCCTAATATAGTCTGGGATAATAAAGTCAAATTTTGCACATCATATTGGACGATCCTACGATCATCCAGGATAATTTTTTGTGCTAGAATTGAGTTTTTAGGGTTTTCTGAAGCCCTCTTTTTGAGCGCATCGTACAGGACAATCATGCGATCGTCTTGGACGATAATGTTGATTTGGTGCATTTAAGATCCTTTTTGGATATCTTCTATTTAAGCTTTGTCAAAGACTTTGAAAGTGTCTTTGGCAGCCATTAAAACTTTATATTTTTGGAGGAAACTTGAAGAGATAACTTGAAAGGGAAAGAGGAAAGGGTGGAGTTTATGAGAGGGAGAAGATCCTTAGAGGGGATTTCAAGGGAGTGTGGAGGGGGGTTCACACGGTTGCTCCAGCAAGCTTGCACCTTAGTACCATCGAATTCAAGGTTCATCTCTAGGGAAGTTTTGGGAAGAAGAAGATCTCTTTGGTGTCAAAAAACCTGGCTACTCCGCCGCATCGGGGAAGGTGGAAGTGATTTTGTAAGGGCTTCTCCGCCTAGCTGTGGGGGCTAAAGGAGAGACACTAAGTTTAGTACAATACTCGAAGGATGCCTCTGAGGAGTGGACGTAGGTCAAGGTTTGATCGAACCACTATAAATATAGTCTATTCTTTCCTTTATTATTTCTACCCTTTATTTTTATTGTGATTAACTACTTAGGTGAACTCTCTTATTGACCTTTTTATTATTGATTTAATTTGTTTCCGCTGTAAGATATAAATTTTTTCTTTCTTTTAGTTAAAGAAGATTTAAATATCAATTAACCCTTCCCCTTGGTTAGCCTCGGGACTAGTTCATAAGGGCTTAATATCCCTGATAAACTTTCAAGTGGTATTAGAGAAGGATTCATAAAAATGAGTTTTTGAAAACTTTTTAATTTCAAACCATGGCTAATTTTTGTAATCATAATATTGTGGAAGGATATTCAATTACCCAATCACCTTTATTTAAAAATATTACATTTTGATTTTTAGAAAATTAGTATGTCTACTTTCTTGCAATCTTTTGATTATTAAATGTGACAAATGATTATAACTGGTTATTTTGTACCGTCACGTGTTATAGATGGAATTAAAATTAATATTTCTTTTAATCAAGTGAGTAGGGAAGAAGAAATCAATGCTCAATTGAATGCTAAATCATTAAACTATTTTTTATGTGCTTTAAATTTTGAAGATTTTATATTTATATCCACATGCACTACTGGCAAGGAAATTTGGGATAAATTACATACTATATGAAGGCACTAGTGAAATTAAGTAATCTAGGTTGAATTCTTTAATGCATGATTATGAACTATTTTTCATGAAACCTTATGAGACAATCTTAGACATGTATAATAGGTTTTTTCAAATTATGACATCATTACATGCTTTAGGTAAAGAATTTTCAAACTTTGAAAAGTCAATAAATTTCTATAGTGTATACTTGATAAGTTTGATGCCAAAGTTGTTACTATTTATGAATCAAAAAATTTGAATGAATATTTTATTTATAATTTGATTAGCTCACTCATTGCCTATGAGATAAGTTTGGGCCAAAGAATTTTGGATGCAAGAGAGATGATAGTGCTAAACGCTAAAAATAAGGTGAAAAGTAGTTTAGTTGATGACGAAAGCTATGACTTATAAAGCTAAGTAAAAAAGCTCACCAAAGCATAAGCATCAACAAAAATGGAATAAAGTCAAAAATAGTAAGAATGTTAAGATTTCTTCTGATATTATTTACTTTGGATGCAACAAGCCTGGACATATAAAAAATCAGTGCCATAATTTGAGAAATCTTCCTGCAAAAGAAAAGGATAAAGCTAAGAAAATTATAAAAAGGGCAAATAATGAAAAGCAAAAAAATCTCTTAGGTACACCTTGCTTCTGAATCATCAGACTAGGAGCAAGATGTTGTTTAAACCCTTGTTTGTGTATTTATTTGTTTGTGTATGCTTGTTTTTGTTCACTGTATTTTCATTTGTTTTTTATATTTTCTTTGGATTTATTTATTTATTTATTTATTTTTCATTCTTTTTTCTTTTACTTTATAATTTTAAATTTATCTTTACTTTTATTTTTGTGAAATTCTCTCTAATCAACACACACGTTCACTTTTCTAAAAATGAAAAACCTACCTCCTATTTTTGTTGAATTCTTATATAAGTTGTGATTGACCTCTCTAAAAATAGTCAAAAGAATAAAACATATGATTTTGTCTCTCTATCTCATTTCTTAAAGAGGGTTTTTTTTTTTTGATTTAAAATCTTCATCATAATATAAATTAGATTTTAAAACTGAACTTTTTCATCTCCCTATATTTTGTCTATCGCATAGGAATCTTTTGCAAGTTGTTAAATCTGCCTCATTATTTTCTTAATTAGGCAGTTCATTTTATCAAAAGAATAGATTTGCTTTTATATTTAAAATTTTAGAAAGATAGCATGTTTGAAAAAAAAAGTGGTCAATAATGTCAAATCAAAAGATGCGCAATGACGTCAAATTGAGAAAGATACATAAAGTGTATCAAAAATTATAAGATGTACAAAGTATGCCAAAAAACTGACAAGAGGCATAAAATGAGACCACAAAAAAGTAATGCTTACCTTTTTTGAACAGCTTAAAGCTTAAGAAAACCCTTGATATTTTCGATACCTGAGATTGAAAATCTTGATTCCTGATTCATCAATTTTTGCATTAATTTTCTATTTGATATGTTTTATGAAAGGAGTTTTGAAAAAAAAAATATTTCTTTTTCTAATATGTTCCTTGATTTATATATTGGATTAAAAAGTTTTATAACCTTTAAAAAACTTAAGCTTGGATTAATGATTTTTGAAGTTCTAACCTTTTTGAGTTATGCATTGTCAATACATTCTTTACTAAGTTTTTAAATAAAATCAAAAGGTAACTTTATCATTTTAAGAATATTTGATTTTTTTTCACTAGATCAGGGATCATTTTATATTTGTATTAGTTTTATATTTTTTTTAATTAACAAAAAAAACAAATTTTTTTTCTTCCCCTATTTTTAATTTTTTATTCTAGTGAGGGGGAGATTAGGAGAAAATATTTTCAATTTTGCAAATTCAACTAGTAATATTTGCCATCATTAAAAATGGGGAGATTGTTCCAACTCGAGCTTATGAGTTTATATTTTTGTTGATAATAAATATTATGGCTCACTTTCTGTTGTCAACTTATATTTGTAATATATGTTTATTTATGTGTATACTAACTTTTTTGGGATTACGATGCACCATTCAAGACTCAAGTATTGGTAGAAAATGTTTTATTTGTAATATTCATTGATGTATTTTTAATTTCTTGAGTCAACTCTTATAAGGGAGTATGCTTGCTTGGTGACCATACACATACACTTTCAGGGGAGTGAGATCTAGTCAAATCTAGAAGATCAAGTTTTGAACTAATCGTACTAGACAATTTTAAATCATCCAAGACGATCCTTTATGATCTTGGAAAATTATTGTCAATTATAATTTAGGCAAGGTTTTAAGATTCAATTTTTGTTCTAATCATCCCGGACGATCTAGATCATCCAGGGTAATTAATATAAATCTTGCCTAAATTGATCATGTGATTAGGAGATTAATTATGTTTAAATTTTCAATCTGATCGTCCTGGATGATCTGTATATTGTACAGGATGATGTTTTCCAACATACTTGATTTTCCTAAATCGTCCAAGTTGGAATATCATAATTTTTCTTCTAATCATCCTGGACAATCCACAATATCTTCCTGGATGATCTGTATAAATTTGCTCTGATCATCCTGGACTATCCTAATATCATCTGGGACTATTAAGTCAAATTTTGAACATCGTATTGGATGATCCTGGAATCATCAAGGATGATTTTTGGCATCGGAATTGAGTTTTTAGGGTTTTCTGAAGCTCTCTTTTTAAGCGCATCAAACGGGATGATCCTGTGATCGTCCTGGATGATAATGTCGATTTGGTTCATTTAAGTAACCTTTTGGAGCTCTTCTATTTATGCTTTGTCAAAGACTTTGAAAGTGTCTTTGGCAGCCATTGAAGTTTTATTTTTTTGGAGGAAACTGGAAGAGAGAACTTGAAAGGGAGAGAGGAAAGGGTGGAGTTTGGAGAGGGAGAATATCCTTGGAGGGGATTTCAAGGGAGTGTGGAGGGGGGTTAACACGGTTGCTACGGCAAGCTTGCACCTTAGTACCATCAGATTCAAGGTTCATCTTAAGGAAAGTTTTGGGAAGAAGATCTCTTTGGTGTCAAAGGACCCGGCTACTCTGCCGCACCGGGGAAGGTTGAAGTGATTTTGTAAGGGCTTCTCTGCCTAGCTGTGGGGACTAAAGGAGAGACACTAAGTTTAGTGCAATACTCGGAAGACTCCTCCAAGGACTGTACGTAGATCAAGCTTTGACCGAACCATTATAAATATGGGGTGTTCTTTAATTTCCTTTATTATTTCCATACTTTATTTTTGTTTTGATTAACTACTTGGGAGAACTATATAATTGATCTTTATATTATTGATTTAATTTGTTTCCACTGCAAGATATAAAAATATTTTTCTTTTAGTTAAAGAAGATTTAAATATCAATTCACCCTCCCTCTTGGTTAGCCTCGGGACTAGTTCATAAGGGCTTAACATCACTGACGAACTTTCATCCATCTATACAAATGAAAGGCTAAGATTAGTAATTAGCTTTAGATACATTACCCCACACTTTTAAAATGAAGTAACTTACACAAAATAGAAGAGCAAAAATATATAATATAAACAAGCAATAAAAAAACAATTTAAAATCCTGCTTAATGGCATTTTTAGTGAATACATTGAGTGATTATTTTAGAGTACTTAAAATTTTGATTCATTAAATGATTATTTTAGAAAATTTAAAATTTATAGCCCATATTGATTTAGCTGTTACTGTAGCTCTTAGATGACTAGTTAAAGATGGAAAGAGAAATTAAACCCCAGCAGAGTCACCAAAAATCTGTGGGCTCCAAAAAATTGCGCTCTGACCTCCCATATACTTTCAAGGGAGTTTTAATGAATTAAGTTATGGGGTAAAATTTTAGAAGTCTTATTGGGTTTGTAGATAAGAAATTGCCAATTTACATCTATAAATTATAGAGAGAAAGTAGTGAGAGAATCTCTGGGATTTCAAATTTCTTTTTGGTGGTTCTTGTTTGTTCTCGCGGCGGAGTTGTCCGGCGTTCAGCCGGTCATCCGGCGAGACGGTAGGATTCGATGGAAAATAAAAGAATTATCCCATCGGATGCCTGGAAGAATTACAGGAAGAGTTTGGTAGTCTCGATTGTGGACGCTCAAGAAGTCTTCAATGGCGGATCGAAGGTCCTTGAGAATTTTAATCACAATTTTAAGAACTTGAAGGAAAGACCGTTGGTTATCAACGAGGGAGGACTGTTGAACAAGAAGGAGGTTCTGATCTTTGTTCCTGGAAAAGGTAAGGAATTGGTGGATAATTCTTGTCCTAATTTTTGTTCGTCTCCTCTGGTTTTGGCAAATTTTGGAAAAATTATCAACAATGGAGGAGCTTCTTCTTCTGCTGGAAGGATTGGTTGTAATTCTAAATCGCTTCCCTCATCCCCATGTCGGCGGGATCTATCCAGTTCTCCGGTTATTGACAACTCAACAGAGGCGAACAATGTGGATGTAAATTTGTCTCTGAGAGAGAATTTTATCCTTCCTAAGGATGTTCCGAAGACCTATGCAGGAAAGGTGAATTCGGTGTTGAGCAAGGGCGATGCAGTGAAGAATAATTCTGTGTGGAACAAACGTCCTTATCTGAAAGTAGATAATTTGGATCTGGGATCATTTCTGTCGGAAGATGGTAAAATGGCGCTGCTGCATTCTGATAAGGAAATGGAAAATGCTAACAAATTGAACAAATCGCTGGTGGTGAAAATTTTTGACGAAAATATTCCATTCCATTTGATCAGCTCTGATATGAGAAGGATGTGGGAAAAGTTTGGCAAATTCCATATCACGGGTCTGGGACTAGGATGGTTTCTGTGTGCATTTGAAGATCCATTGGCTATTGAAAATATTCTTCACGGTGGACCGTGGCTTATCAGAGGAAAGATCATTGGTTTTGATAGGTGGACGGTAGAGTTCAATCTAGCGTCAATGAAGGGGGTTACTGCGCCTGTATGGATTAGATTGATTAATCTTCCTCTACGATGTTGGGACGAGGTCAACATTTGTAGGATTGCTTCCCTGCTGGGCAAACCTTTTCTTCTCGATGGAAATACTTTCCAATGGAGTAGAAGGGAATTCGCTCGGGTTTGCATACGAATCCCTCTTGACTTGGTGCTACCTCAAGGTGTGTGGGTAAAAGGCTTGGCAGGTGAATTTTTCCAAAAAGTGGAATATGAAGGTATTCCTAAGTTATGTTCCAATTGTGGCAAATTGGGACATGATACCATAGTTTGTGGAGAGGTGAAAGAAAAAACTGAATTGAATTCTGATATTTCTATTCCCTTTAATGAGGCTAAGGCACAGGCGGCTAAATCAATTACTGTAAAGAATGTGGCTGTTGAAGGAATAAAAGAAAATCCCTGGATCCCTGTGAATCATGGTAAAAGAAAGTTCAAAAATAACTTGAGAAACAAGAGGTCTTTTAGTGTTAAAAGCTCTATTCCCATGAAGAAAGTTTTTGTGCCAAAAATTGTTTTTTCGAATTTGAATAAGGTTGGGGAGCTGGCTTCATATCATAGAGAAGCTAATGAAAGCCTTGGTATCCCAGAAGTGAAGGAAAAAGATAATTCTGCTATTATTTCAATAGAAGGTGAAGGTGTTATAGAAACAATAGTGGAAGTCAAGGATAGTGTTGCAACTACCAACAAGTTTTTTGTCTTAACAGACTTGGAAGATCTCAAGGAGATGGAGACTGAAGCTATTAAGGTGCATGAAAATGAATGCTTCGAGGAGGGAGAGATTCGGGAATCAGCTCCAGTAACCAGAGAAGGTCCAAATCAGAATTCTACTGATTCTCAAATTATTGTCAAGACTTGTCCCGAGTCCACTTCTTGTGAAAAAGGTATTCATTCAAATGAGAAGAAATCCAAGCTTTTGAAAGAACTCAAATCTTTGGGATCGGGTAATGTCATCCCGCATAATAGGAAGGGGGGAAGTGAAAAAACTAAAAAGGTGAGGGGTGTGAACCCCATTACCAAACAATGACTTCCTTATTATTTTGGAATTGTAGAGGGGCCAAAAAAATGGAGGTTGCCCTCTACCTTAAGGAGATTATTAAAGATTATAAGGTGTTCTTTATTGGTTTGTTAGAAACAAAAATCAATTCTCTTGATAATAACCATCTGTTGAAGTTATTGGGTAGAAATTGGGATTTTTTCTCAGTTCCAGCAACGATCTTATCTGGTGGTTTAATGGTGCTGTGGAGAATTGATCTAGCTGACTTTGTGGTGAAGGAAGCTACATCTCAAATGATTTTGGGAAATTTGATTGTTCACGGTAAAGGAAACTGGATGGTGGCATCAGTTTATGGCAGCACAGTTATGCAGCTAAGGAGAGACCTGTGGAAAGATCTGGAAAAGCATTGTTCTACTAATCTTTCAATGATTTTGGGAGGAGACTTCAATTGTGTTTTATCACAAGAGGAGAAACGAGGTGGAAAGAAGTTTTTCCTTGATCAAGGCTCGAAGGATTTCAGAAATTTTATGATTGCCAATGATTTACATGAACTTAAGTCCATGGGTTCTAAGTTCACTTGGTGTAATAACAAGAATGGCAATGCTCGTATATTGGAGAGGCTTGATAGGTGTTTAATCAATTCATCAGCTTTAAACTTGTTACAAATTGCATTTGTTAAGTACTTATCTCGCATAGCTTCGGATCATTGCCCTTTACTGCTGAATATCTACAAGCCGATTGAGAAGATGCAAAAAGATATTCGTTATGAAGAAACCTGGGCTACTTATTACGGGGCGACGGCTTTGGTAAAGAACTTATGGAACAAGAAATGTTTGGCTGATCCACAAGCTTCCTTTAATCTGAAATTGAGAAGAACTCTTAGGGGATTATTCTATTGGAGCAAGGCAAAGTTCCTAGAACTTAATTCCCTTAGAGATAGATTAAAGTTTGAAATTCAGGAAATTCAAAAAGAAGAAGATGAGGGTTGGATTTCTTTTAAAAAACTTTAGATTTTGAGATCTAAAATCAATGATCTCAATATCACTTTAGCTAGACTTAACTCTTGGTGGAGACAAAGAGCTAAAGTGAAATGGATGGATGAAGGTGATTGTAATTCTTCCTTTTTACATGCATTTGCCAATGCTAGAAGATGTTGAGTCCAGTAATTAGATTGTTAAGCCTAAGTAAATGTCCCACGGCTACCAAGAGGGGGGTGAATTGGTAGTTTTAAAAATTTTAAACCCTCTTAATAATAAAGTTGAACCGAAATAAAATTTTCTTTTAAAGTTAGTAGAAAAATGTTTTTCAACCACAGAGTTGTTAAAACTGAAATTTAAAGTACAGAAACGTAAAAGCAATAAAGTAAATGACACCAGATTTATAGTGGTTCGGTCTATAACCAGACCTACATCCACTCCTCAGAGGCACCCTCTGAGTATTGCACTAATACCACAAAGTGACTCTCCTTTAGCACCCACAGCAAGGCGGAGAAGCCTGTACAAAACACTCTTTTCACCACTACCCGGTGCGGCAGAGAACCGTCATCCTTTTACACAATCCACAGTGCTGGCAGAGAACCGTCGTCCTTTCACACTCTCCTAGTGTGGGCAGAGAACCCTAAGGCTGTTCACACTCTCCAAGTGTAGGCAGAGAACCTTCTCCCTTTTACACTCTCCTAGTGTGGGCAGAGAACCCTCGTCTGTTCACACTCTCCAAGTGTCGGCAGAGAACCGGACCTTCTTGAATGATCTTCTCACAAGAATCTAGAAGGAAGAAAGAAAAGAGTGAAGAAATCCAATTTCACAAGTAGAGACTCTTACCTTAGCAATCCAAGTGAAGCCTTCTCGCTCCAGTGGTAGGAATCCTCCTTTGAATGCTCTCTTCCACTCTCTCCTTGGCTATTCTCTCAAGAGGCACGAAGATCAAATGACAAAAAGATTGGGTGGCAGTCTAATTTGGACTTTTATAGAAAAGACAAGAAAAACCGCCCAAAAACTGCAAATTTCAATTCTGTACGCAGTGGATCGTCCTGTACGATCCTGGATCGTCCTGGACGATTTTACTTAAACGATCTGAAACGACCCAATTTGTATATGTGTACGAAATGACTTCGTACAGCTGATCGTCCTGTACGAACTAGGTTCGTCCAGTACGAACGGTTATTACAAGGTCGGTTCTAGAAACTGCTGAAAACTGTTCTAAGTCGGTTCATCGTTTGGACGAAAATATGTTCGTCTGGACGAAAATTTTCCAGAGAGCCGATCGTCCTGGACGATTATTTATTTCGTCTGGACGAAAATTTTCCAGAGCACCCATCGCCGCGGACGATAATTTGTTTTCGTCTGGACGAAAATTTTCCAGAGAGCTGATCGTCCTGTACGATATTTATTTTCGTCTGGACGAAAATTTTCCAGAGGACTGGTCGCCTCGTACGATGATAAATTCGTCTGGACGAAAATTTTACAGAGAACCCATCGTCCGGGACGATAATAAAATTCGTCCTGGACGAATAGGACTTAGAAAAAAATTTTTCAAGCAAGTTCCTATTCGTTCCAAGTGCTCTATAGGAGATAACTGACAGATCGTCCAGTACGATAAATATCGTCCTGTACGATCAGTATAGAATTTCAAGATCTCCTTATTTGTGTGTGTGAGATTTTATTCACTCAATTACAATCACTCCCTTTCAAAATTAATTCAAAGAAAAGACAAACTTCAAATAAACAAAATATCATATGTTGAATTTGATTTGAAGTTTTCGTAGTCTGGAGTCTGATTTTCCTGAAATGTTAGTACACACAAGAGCAAATGCAAATCTTCTAAAATTGTTAGGAGATAACTATACATCTGAACAATAATGTTTGGAATCATCAAAACTACATAAGTTGCACAAATATAAATCATTCAAATAGCAACTATTCAAACAATCTCCCCCTTTTTGATGATGGCAAAACAATTATTATTTGTAAGGTTTCAAGTTAAAACAAATCTCTTATCTCCTAAACCCCCCCTGAATTTATGAGTACATTAAAATAAGGAGGCATTAAAGAACAATATTTAAAGAACAATATTTTTGTTTTTCAAAAATTTTTAACACAAACAAACAGAACAATTAAAATTAGAAAAACACAAACCACAAAAACACAAACAAACATAATAATTTCTCCCCCTTTTGACAGCAACAAAAAGTGAAGAAGAAAAAGACAAGAAATGTAAATAATTATATGAAATTCATTGTTAAAATTTAATCTAAATTGTGATTTGACATAGGGTATGCAATTTTAAACTAAAGATATTAGGTCAATCATAGAAATTCATAAAATTTATGAAATGATATAACATTGTAAGTAAGAAGAATTTATCAAAGACATGATTCAATTTAGACATTTTGATTATTGAAAATCATTACAAGTGAGATGTAAAAAAAATTCTATATTTCAAAGTTCAATAGAATATAAATGAACATTAGATCAACTTGAATTAAGAGATTGAACGAATTTGGAAAGAAGAGAATTACCTCATGTGGTGCTTTGCACATCTTTTCAAAGTTTTGGAGCACATTTTTGTGCATTTTTCTTTGGTTGGGCTTATTTTGTGCCTCTTTTTCACTTTGCAAATTTTTTTTGAATTCCTTTTGATTTTTGTACATTTGTACAATGTTCAAGAGTAATTTGACCAATTCTTTCCAAAATCTATAATCTAAAATTTCAAATATTTCTAGGTGCATAAATATCATTTGAGCATAGAAATACAAAATAAGAAAACATCAAAATTGCAATAACAATATTAACTTTTATGTAGTCTAAATGAATAGACATGAATTTAAAAGTTCTAATTACAACAAGTTATAAACAAATTATAAATTTAGAAAGTCTAGATTTTCTAATATAGATAATCTCAAATTACAATCGAATTTAAGCACTATGTAGATTAAATAATACTAATGAAATTCACAAACATTAACCACATTTCAAAACAAATCTAATAGAAACAAACTTTCATTAAAGGAACAGATTACACAAAAAAAATACATTGAACTAAAAAAAAAAACATAAAAACAATCACAATAACACAGATAAGATACAAAACAAAACAAAACAAACAAAACAAAACAAAATACAACAGACACACATAAAAAATTCTACTGTTCTGGAGGAGGAGGAGGAATGCCGCCAAAGAGATTGAAGTAGGAGGCCATCAACATTACATTGGTATTAATTTCATGAACTTCATCTTTAATATTACCAATGTCTTGTTGCTGCTGCGTAAGTTGAGCATCAAATTGATCAAATCTTTGATCAATGTGAGTCTCTAGTCTATCAAATCTCTCAATCAGATTCTGGTAATCTGATTGAGAAGCAGAAGCTTGCACTCCTTCTTCTTCTTCTTCTGAAGCACTAGCATGTGCTTTTTCTTTTTCCTCCTTGAAGAGCAATCTGAAAGATGCATCGTTATAGTAAACTGGCTCTTCATATTCTTCATCAGGATGCACTATATTGTACTTCTTCTCCCAAATATAAGTAATTAAGTGCCCTAATGAAATGTTCTTCTTCCTCTTCTGATCAGGATGTCCTATTTCTGAAAGCCCATAGATATGATCTAGGATGAGTTGGGCTTCATCAATAGGATGTCTTTGCATGATTAAAAAAGTTAGACAAGAAAGGAGAGGAGTAATGTTAATCCTATCACCAGCTTTAGGAATAATTGAGGATCTAAGGATATGCTGGATGATTCGGGCATCTTGGGTCATACCGGCCACTCTAGCAACATGATTGTCAATCGCATTTTCTCTAATTACCCTATTGATTTGAAACCATTTGAAGGAGGTTTCTGACATTAGGGTGTGGGCTCTATATCCCTCAGTTCTTAAGTTTAAAAATGCACCAAGGTCGTGCTTGGTGATCTCAACTTTTTCTTAAAAACAAAAGAACTAATGATAGAGTGGTCAGAATTGAAACTCATGTTGGCTAGAAAGTATGGTAGGTTTGCTTATTGTAGAGTGGACGAGAGAAAGAATGAACTGAAATTGGGTTGAGGCGAAGAGGTGCAATACCCGAAATTTCAACTCTGTTTGTATAAGAATGCGAGACGGAGTGATTTTTGCAGATGGAAAACGAGGAAAAGATTCCTCATTTGCCTTGGAAAGAAAGTTGTCTGGGGCATTCCTGTTAGGTTTCTTTACCAAAACTTTTTGTCTTTTGCTAGAGGAGGCCATAGTTGATTTGATGTAGAAAGGGATTGAAAAAGATGTTTGAAAGTGTGATTGTCAAGTTTGAAAGCCTTCATATTTAAAGAAAAACGATACGTTCGTCCTGGACGAAAATATTCGTCCTGGACGAAAAATTATCGTTCGTCTGGACGAAGTAATTTCGTACAGACGATCCAATTCGTCCAAAATGTAACGGCTTTTCGTATTCAACACAACTTACGATGCGTCCCTTCGTACAGGCTTTTTGACTTGACCGATCGTACAGACGAAAAAATTTCGTACAGACGATCAAAAAGTGTTTCGTTTTAATGACTCTTGAAAACCGTCCCCTACAATGAACCGACACATGTTCGTACAGACGAAAAAATTTCGTACAGACGAAGTTCGTATTAAAAACTGTCTTATCCACTCAACCGCTGCATTCAATCGTCCCGACGTTTGAGAGAGAAAAAATTCGTCCTGGACGATTAAATATCGTACAGACGATCAAATTAAAAACTGCTCTCAAAACGGTTTAAATTCGCGCAAACTGTTCCTTCACACATCGTCCCGTACGAAAACATTTCGTCCTGGACGATTTCCTCCAAAAAAAATTTTAATTTTGAATTTTTTAAATTAACAAAATCAAAAAAAACACAGAAAACATAAAACAAAATCATAAATCCAAAAACAATTCATTAAAAACACACAAAATTCACAAAATTACAAAAACAAAACACAACAAGTATCAATGTTGCAAAGACATTTTAGTTAAGCATTCAAATCAATAACACCAAGCCTTGTTCTTAAAGTACTGAAGGTATCAAAGGCTAAAGGTTTTGTAAAAATGTCTGCAAGTTGATTTTCAGTTGAAACATGTATGAGTTCAATTTCTCCTTTGGATACATGATCCCTTATGAAATGATGCCTTATATCAATGTGTTTGGTTCTAGAATGTTGAATAGGATTTTTGGAAATGCAAATAGCACTAGTATTGTCACAATAAATTGGAATAGTGCCTATAGTTAATCCTAAGTCAATCAACTGTTGTTTTAACCAAAGTACTTGTGCCACACAACTTCCTAATGCAATGTATTCTGCTTCTGCAGTAGATAGTGCCACTGAATTTTGTTTTCTACTAGACCATGAAACTAATGAATTTCCAATGAATTGACATGTTCCAGAAGTGCTTTTCCTATCCACTCTACAGCCTGCAAAGTCAGAATCTGAGTAACCAATAATTTCAAATGAAGAGCTAAACTTAGGATACCAAATTCCTAAGTTTTGAGTTCCTAGTAGATATCTTAAAATCCTTTTCACTGCTGTCAAATGTGATTCTTTTGGATCTGATTGAAATCTAGCACATAAGCAAACACTAAACATAATATCTGGTCGGCTAGCAGTCAAGTAAAGTAAAGATCCAATTATCCCTCTAAATTTCTTTTGATCAACAGATTTTCCCTTAAGGTCTTTATCTAACTGAACTGAAGAACTCATTGGTGTACTAACAGGTTTAGCATTGTCCATTTCATATTTTTTGAGGATGTCCTTAATATATTTGGTTTGACTAAGAAAAGTACCTTCCTCAAGTTGCTTAATGCTAAATCCTAGAAAGTAATTTAAATCTCCCATTAGACTCATTTCAAATTCACTACTCATTGTTTTAGAAAAATCATCACAAAGATGTTTATTTGAAGATCCAAAGATGATGTCATCCACATAAATTTGAACAATAAGTATATCCTTTCCAATTTTCCTTAAAAAGAGAGTTGTATCCACACTTCCTTTTTCAAAAGATCTTTCAAGTAGGAAGGTGCTTAACCTCTCATACCAAGCCCTAGGTGCCTGTTTCAATCCATATAATGCCTTTTTTAATTTGAAAACATGATTTGGAAATTTAGAATTTTCAAAACCTGGAGGTTGTTCTACAAAAACATCTTCTTCAATTACTCCATTTAAAAAGGCACTTTTGACATCCATTTGAAACAATTTAAAACCTTTAAAACAGGCAAAGGCTAGTAAAACCCTAATTGCTTCAAGTCTAGCTACAGGGGCAAAAGTTTCCTCAAAATCAATTCCTTCAATTTGATTATACCCCTTAGCTACTAATCTAGCCTTATTTCTAATGACTACTCCTGAGTCATTCATTTTATTTTTGAACACCCACTTGGTTCCAACAACACTTTGATCTTTTGGCCTTGTAGTTAGTTCCCAAACTTTATTTCTTACAAATTGATTTAACTCTTCTTGCATGGCCAATATCCAAAATTCATCTGAAAGTGCTTGATCAATGTTAGTGGGTTCAATAGTTGAAATAAAGGCTGAATGATTGACTTCCTTGTTTAATCCACGCCTAGTTCTAACACCCTCACTTGGTTCACCTATAATCAATTCCTTTGGGTGGTTTTTAGAAAATCTCAAATCTCTAGGCAAAGGGTCTTCTCTTTCTAAATTTTCTTCCACATTTTCTTCCAAATTTAATCTATCAATCTTTTGGGAGTTTTCTTCAATTTCTTCTTCAACAACTTTTGGCTCTTCCATGTTTCCATTTTCATCAAAAACAACATGTGTGGTTTCTTCAATGACTAAAGTTCTTTTGTTGAATACTCTATAAGATTTTCCAACACTTGAATATCCAACAAAAATTCCTTCATCTGATTTTGGATCAAATTTTCCTAAGGCAGATTTTCCATTATTATGTATGAACACCTTGCAACCAAATACATGCAAATGAGACAAATTTGGTGTTCTACCTTTTAGCAACTCATAGGGTGTTTTATTCAAATTTGATCTCACATTCACCCTATTCAGAACATAGCATGCAGTGCTAACCGCCTCAGCCCAAAAATATCTAGGAAGTGAGTATTCTGCTAACATTGCTCGGGCGGCTTCTATTAATGTTCTGTTCTTTCTTTCAACTACTCCATTTTGTTGAGGAGTTCTAGGTGCAGAAAAATTGTGATCAATCCCCTTTTCTTTACAGAAATCTTCAAATCTTTCATTTTCAAATTCTCCTCCATGATCACTTTGTATAGAAATTATTTCACATCCTAGTTTTCTTTGTATCCAAGTTGAAAAATTTCTGAATTCCTCAAATGATTCACTCTTATGAAAAAGAAATTTAACCCAGGTGAATCTTGAAAAATCATCTACTATAACAAATCCATATACCTTTCCTCCTAGACTTACAGTGCTTACAGGTCCAAAAAGATCCATGTGAAGAATTTCTAATGGTTTACTGGTCCTAAGATCTTTATTGGACTTAAAAGAGGACTTCACTTGTTTTCCTAGTTGACATGCATCACACAGATGGTCCTTAGTAAAGTCTAGTTTAGGTATTCCTCTCACCAAATTCTTTTGGGTAATTTTTCTAAGATTTTTCATACTAGAATGACAAAGTCTCCTATGCCAAAGCCATGATTCATCAGAAACAGTTTTCAAACAAAAAGCAGTAGGAGATTGAATACAATTTAAATCTAGCATGTAGACATTGTTCACCCTTTTTCCATTTAAAACAATTTTCCCATTTAGGCTAATTATGCAGCTAGTAGGTAAAAATTTTACATTATAGCCCTTATCACATAGCTGACTTATGCTAAGCAAATTATGTTTTAAGCCTTCAACTAATAAAACATTGTCTATGAAAATTTTTTCAAATTTCCAATCATACCTGATCCAACCACTTTCTTTGTGGTATTATCTCCAAGTGTAACCTTGCCTCCACTCCTGGCTTCCAGCGTTATGAATTGAGCAGTATCTCCAGTCATGTGCTTAGAACATCCGCTGTCCAGGTACCATATACTCTCACGAGGTCTTGTGTGAGAGTATTCCTGCAAAATTCTCAAATGTTAGACCTGGGAACCCAAACTAGTTTGGGTTCACCTTTATGAAATTTATAATCAGATGCATGTGTGATATGTCTAGGTTTATGCATCTTAGTTCTCCACACCAAATTAGGTTTCATGTTTAAAGTGCAGGTGTGAGATATATGTCCCAAAAATCCACAATTGTTATATTTAACATTAGTTCATATGATTGTCTTCTAAGGGATTTCATGAATTTAGGATAATATTTAGGATTTGTAAAATCTTCAAGTTTAGGGGGGTTCCTATTATCCTCGAGAGCTCTTATAGTAAGTTTGTAAAATGAATTCATATCCTCCAAGATTCGATTTGTATAATTGATTCTATATGTCTTGCTCTCAGATTCATCCTTAAATTTCTTAAATTCTTTTTCAAGTTCAGCATAGGATGATTTTAAATTCTCAAAATTTTTATTCAAGTCATCATATTCATCAAGTAATTTCATGTGGTTGCTATCAATTAAAGCATGATCTTTCCTAAGGATTTCGTGTTCCTTATTAAGCTCTTCCAATTCTATAACTAAACTAGCATGCATCTTTTTCGTTTTCCTATATGCATCATGCATGTGTTCAGAAACTTCAAACAATTCATTATAAGTTAAATCACATACCTCTTCTTGATCTGATTGTTCAGATTTATCTGCCATCAAGCAAAGGTTGGTGACTTCTTCTTCTTTTTCAGTCTCAGATGAGTCTGAAGCTGAGTCCGCCCAAAAAGCCTTTTGAAACTTCTTCTTGCCCTTCTTTACCATTGGTTTCTCCTCTACCTTCTCCTTGCTAGGAGTGGCTTTGAGTTTTGGACAATCAGTCTTTATATGACCTGGTTTCCTGCATTCATAACAAATCACTTCATTAGAAACCTTGCCATTTCTGTTATACTTACCTCTATTCCATTGCTGGCGTCTCTTCTGCTTCCTCTTTAAAAAGCTTCTGAATTGTCTAGTCATCAGTGCAATATCGTCTTCATCCTCAGGTTGTGAGTGTTCACTTTCTGACTCTTCCACATTTAGTGCAATATTCTTGTCCTTTCTTGGTTCACCTGCATCAATCTTTCTTTGACTTACTCCTTGCTCGTAAGCAATGAGTGAACCAAGAAGATTGTCAATTGAATAAATGTTCAGATCTTTAGACTCTGTAATTGCAGTAATTTTAGCATCATATGCAGTAGGTAAACAACGAAGAATCTTATTAACCATTTCAGCATTTGTTAATTCCCTACCAAGTGCATGCAAAGAGGTGACAATTTGAGTGAATCTTGTGTACATGTCAGATATAGATTCATTAGGTTTCATGCGAAATAATTCGTAGTCATGTAACAAGATATTGAGTCTTGATTGCTTAACCTCATTTGTCCCTTCATAAGTAATACAAAGTCTATCCCATATGTCTTTTCCGCTTTTACAAGTGGAAACTCGCATGTAGTCTTCAGATTTTAAAGCACAAAAGAAACTATTTAAACATTTCGCATTTAATTGTGCTAAGTCACGTTCTTCTATAGTCCAATCTGCATAGGGTGTATCTACCCTAATTCCATCAACTAATCTAGTTGGTTTTGTGTAACCTTCCTGGACTAGCATCCACATGCGATAATCAAGTGACTGTAAGAAAGTAGACATGCGTGTTTTCCAAAAATCAAAAGGAATATTGTCAAACAGTGGAGGTCTAGTGATAGAGTAACCCTCAGGTGTGTTTCGGTTTCCAAATGTAGCCATCTACGTTAATCAAAAAGTAGTTCAAACTTATGATTTTGAAACAATGCTCTGATACCACTTGTTGAGTCCAGTAATTAGGTTGTTAAGCCTAAGTAAATGTCCCACGGCTACCAAGAGGGGGGTGAATTGGTAGTTTTAAAAATTTTAAACCCTCTTAATAATAAAGTTGAACCGAAATAAAATTTTCTTTTAAAGTTTGTAGAAAAATGTTTTTCAACCACAGAGTTGTTAAAACTGAAATTTAAAGTGCGGAAACGTAAAAGCAATAAAGTAAATGACACCATATTTATAGTGGTTCGGTCTATAACCAGACCTACATCCACTCCTCAGAGGCACCCTCTGAGTATTGCACTAATACCACAAAGTGACTCTCCTTTAGCACCCACAGCAAGGCGGAGAAGCCTGTACAAAACACTCTTTTCACCACTACCCGGTGCGGCAGAGAACCGTCGTCCTTTTACACAATCCACAGTGCTGGCAGAGAACCGTCGTCCTTTCACACTCTCCTAGTGTGGGCAGAGAACCCTACGGCTGTTCACACTCTCCAAGTGTAGGCAGAGAACCTTCTCCTTTTACACTCTCCTAGTGTGGGCAGAGAACCCTCGTCTGTTCACACTCTCCAAGTGTCGGCAGAGAACCGGATCTTCTTGAATGATCTTCTCACAAGAATCTAGAAGGAAGAAAGAAAAGAGTGAAGAAATCCAATTTCACAAGTAGAGACTCTTACCTTAGCAATCCAAGTGAAGCCTTCTCGCTCCAGTGGTAGGAATCCTCCTTTGAATGCTCTCTTCCACTCTCTCCTTGGCTATTCTCTCAAGAGGCACGAAGATCAAATGACAAAAAGATTGGGTGGCAGTCTAATTTGGACTTTTATACAAAAGACAAGAAAAACCGCCCAAAAACTGCAAATTTCCAATTCTGTACGCAGTGGATCGTCCTGTACGATCCTGGATCGTCCTGGACGATTTTACTTAAACGATCTGAAACGACCCAATTTGTATATGTGTACGAAATGACTTCGTACAGCTGATCGTCCTGTACGAACTAGGTTCGTCCAGTACGAACGGTTATTACAAGGTCGGTTCTAGAAACTGCTGAAAACTGTTCTAAGTCGGTTCATCGTTTGGACGAAAATATGTTCGTCTGGACGAAAATTTTCCAGAGAGCCGATCGTCCTGGACGATTATTTATTTCGTCTGGACGAAAATTTTCCAGAGCACCCATCGCCGCGGACGATAATTTGTTTTCGTCTGGACGAAAATTTTCCAGAGAGCTGATCGTCCGGTACGATATTTATTTTCGTCTGGACGAAAATTTTCCAGAGGACTGGTCGCCTCGTACGATGATAAAATTTGTCTGGACGAAAATTTTACAGAGAACCCATCGTCCGGGACGATAATAAAATTCGTCCTGGACGAATAGGACTTAGAAAAAATTTTCAAGCAAGTTCCTATTCGTTCCAAGTGCTCTATAGGAGATAACTGACAGATCGTCCAGTACGATAAATATCGTCCTGTACGATCAGTATAGAATTTCAATATCTCCTTATTTGTGTGTGTGAGATTTTATTCACTCAATTACAATCACTCCCTTTCAAAATTAATTCAAAGAAAAGACAAACTTCAAATAAACAAAATATCATATGTTGAATTTGATTTGAAGTTTTCGTAGTCTGGAGTCTGATTTTCCTGAAATGTTAGTACACACAAGAGCAAGTGCAAATCTTCTAAAATTATTAGGAGATAACTATACATCTGAACAATAATGTTTGGAATCATCAAAACTACATAAGTTGCACAAATATAAATCATTCAAATAACAACTATTCAAACAATCTCCCCCTTTTTGATGATGGCAAAACAATTATTATTTGTAAGGTTTCAAGTTAAAACACATCTCTTATCTCCTAAACTCCCCCTGAATTTATAAGTACATTAAAATAAGGAGGCATTAAATAACAATATTTAAAGAACAATATTTTTGTTTTTCAAAAATTTTTAACACAAACAAACAGAACAATTAAAAATAGAAAACACAAACCACAAAAACACAAACAAACATAATAATTTCTCCCCCTTTTTGACAGCAACAAAAAGTGAAGAAGAAAAAGACAAGAAATGTAAATAATTATATGAAATTCATTGTAAAATTTAATCTAAATTGTGATTTGACATAGGGTATGCAATTTTAAACTAAAGATATTAGGTCAATCATAGAAATTCATAAAATTTATGAAATGAAATAACATTGTAAGTAAGAAGAATTTATCAAAGACATGATTCAATTTAGACATTTTGATTATTGAAAATCATTACAAGTGAGATGTAAAAAAAATTCTATATTTCAAAGTTCAATAGAATATAAATGAACATTAGATCAACTTGAATTAAGAGATTGAACGAATTTGGAAAGAAGAGAATTACCTCATGTGGTGCTTTGCACATCTTTTCAAAGTTTTGGAGCACATTTTTGTGCATTTTTCTTTGGTTGGGCTTATTTTGTGCCTCTTTTTCACTTTGCAAATTTTTTTGTGTATTGCTTTTGATTTTTGTACATTTGTACAATGTTCAAGAGTAATTTGACCAATTCTTTCCAAAATCTATAATCTAAAATTTCAAAAATTTCTAGGTGCATAAATATCATTTGAGCATAGAAATACAAAATAAGAAAATATCAAAATTGCAATAACAATATTAACTTTTATGTAGTCTAAATGAATAGACATGAATTTAAAAGTTCTAATTACAACAAGTTATAAACAAATTATAAATTTAGAAAGTCTAGATTTTCTAATATAGATAATCTCAAATACAATCGAATTTAAGCACTATGTAGATTAAATAATACTAATGAAATTCACAAACATTAACCACATTTCTAAACAAATCTAATAGAAACAAACTTTCATTAAAGGAACAGATTACACCAAAAAAAATACATTGAACTAAAAAAAAAAACATAAAAATAATCACAATAACACAGATAAGATAAAAACAAAACAAACAAGAACAAAACAAAATACAACAGACACACATAAAAAATTCTACTGTTCTGGAGGAGGAGGAGGAATGCCGCCAAAGAGATTGAAGTAGGAGGCCATCAACATGACATTGGTATTAATTTCATGAACTTCATCTTTGATGTTACCAATGTCTTGTTGCTGCTGCGTAAGTTGAGCATCAAATTGATCAAATCTTTGATCAATGTGAGTCTCTAGTCTATCAAATCTCTCAATCAGATTCTGGTAATCTGATTGAGAAGCAGAACCTTGCACTCCTTCTTCTTCTTCTTCTGAAGCACTAGCATGTGCTTTTTCTTTCTCCTCCTTGAAGAGAAATTTGAAAGATGCATCGTTATAGTAAACTGGCTCTTCATATTCTTCATCAGGATGCACTATATTGTACTTCTTCTCCAAAATATAAGTAATTAAGTGCCCTAATGAAATGTTCTTCTTCCTCTTCTGATCAGGATGTCCTATTTCTGAAAGCCCATAGATATGATCTAGGATGAGTTGGGCTTCATCAATAGGATGTCTTTGCATGATTAAAAAAGTTAGACAAGAAAGGAGAGAAGTAATGTTAATCCTATCACCACCTTTAGGAATAATTGAGGATCTAAGGATATGCTGGATGATTCGGGCATCTTGGGTCATACCGGCCACTCTAGCAACATGATTGTCAATCGCATTTTCTCTAATTACCCTATTGATTTGAAACCATTTGAAGGAGGTTTCTGACATTAGGGTGTGGGCTCTATATCCCTCAGTTCTTAAGTTTAAAAATGCACCAAGGTCGTGCTTGGTGATCTCAACATTTTTCTTAAAAACAAAAGAACTAATGATAGAGTGGTCAGAATTGAAACTCATGTTGGCTAGAAAGTAGTGGTAGGTTTGTTTATTGTAGAGATGGACGAGAGAAAGAATGAACTGAAATTGGGTTGAGGCGAAGAGGTGCAATACCCAAAATTTCAACTCTGTTTGGATAAGAAAGCGAGACGGAGTGATTTTTGCAGATGCAAAACGAGGAAAAGATTCCTCATTTCCCTTGGAAAGAAAGTTGTCTGGGGCATTTCTGTTAGGTTTCTTCACCAAAACTTTTTGTCTTTTGCTAGAGGAGGCCATAGTTGATTTGATGTAGAAAGGGATTGAAAAAGATGTTTGAAAGTGTGATTGTCAAGTTTGAAAGCCTTCATATTTAAAGAAAAACGATACGTTCGTCCTGGACGAAAATATTCATCCTTGACGAAAAATTATCGTTCGTCTGGACGAAGTAATTTCGTACAGACGATCCAATTCTTCCAAAAAGTAACGGCTTTTCGTATTCAACACAACTTACGATGCGTCCCTTCGTACAGGCTTTTTGACTTGATCGATCGTACAGACGAAAAAATTTCGTACCGACGATTGAAAAGTGTTTCGTTTTAATGACTCTTGAAAACTGTCCCCTACAATGAACCGACACATGTTCGTACAGACGAAAAAATTTCGTACAGACGAAGTTCGTATTAAAAACTGTCTTATCCACTCAACCGCTGCATTCAATCGTCCCGACGTTTGAGAGAGAAAAAATTTGTCCTGGACGATTAAATATCGTACAGACGATCAAATTAAAAACTGGTCTCAAAACGGTTTAAATTCGCGCAAACTGTTCCTTCACATATCGTCCCGTACGAAAACATTTCGTCCTGGACGATTTCCTCCAAAAAAAAATTTTAATTTTGAATTTTTTAAATTAACAAAATCAAAAAACACTGAAAACATAAAACCAAAATCATAAATCCAAAAACAATTCATTAAAAACACACAAAATTCACAAAATTACAAAAACAAAACACAACAAGTATCAATGTTGCAAAGATATTTTAGTTAAGCATTCAAATCAATAACACCAAGCCTTGTTCTTAAAGTACTGAAGGTATCAAAGGCTAAAGGTTTTGTAAAAATGTCTGCAAGTTGATTTTCAGTTGAAACATGTATGAGTTCAATTTCTCCTTTGGATACATGATCCCTTATGAAATGATGCCTTATATCGATGTGTTTGGTTCTAGAATGTTGAATAGGATTTTTGGAAATGCAAATAGCACTAGTATTGTCACAATAAATTGGAATAGTGCCTATAGTTAATCCTAAGTCAATCAACTGTTGTTTTAACCAAAGTACTTGTGCCACACAACTTCCTAATGCAATGTATTCTGCTTCTGCAGTAGATAGTGCCACTGAATTTTGTTTTCTACTAGACCATGAAACTAATGAATTTCCAATGAATTGACATGTTCCAGAAGTGCTTTTCCTATCCACTCTACAGCCTGCAAAGTCAGAATCTGAGTAACCAATAATTTCAAATGAAGAGCTAAACTTAGGATACCAAATTCCTAAGTTTTGAGTTCCTAGTAGATATCTTAAAATCCTTTTCACTGCTGTCAAATGTGATTCTTTTGGATCTGATTGAAATCTAGCACATAAGCAAACACTAAACATAATATCTGGTCGGCTAGCAGTCAAGTAAAGTAAAGATCCAATTATCCCTCTAAATTTCTTTTGATCAACAGATTTTCCCTTAAGGTCTTTATCTAACTGAACTGAAGAACTCATTGGTGTACTAACAGGTTTAGCATTGTCCATTTCATATTTTTTGAGGATGTCCTTAATATATTTGGTTTGACTAAGAAAAGTACCTTCCTCAAGTTGCTTAATGCTAAATCCTAGAAAGTAATTTAAATCTCTCATTAGACTCATTTCAAATTCACTACTCATTTTTTTAGAAAAATCATCACAAAGATGTTCATTTGAAGATCCAAAGATGATGTCATCCACATAAATTTGAATAATAAGTATATCCTTTCCAATTTTCCTTAAAAAGAGAGTTGTATCCACACTTCCTTTTTCAAAAGATCTTTCAAGTAGGAAGGTGCTTAACCTCTCATACCAAGCCCTAGGTGCCTGTTTCAATCCATATAATGCCTTTTTTAATTTGAAAACATGATTTGGAAATTTAGAATTTTCAAAACCTGGAGGTTGTTCTACAAAAACATCTTCTTCAATTACTCCATTTAAAAAGGCACTTTTAACATCCATTTGAAACAATTTAAAACCTTTAAAACTGGCAAAGGCATGTAAAACCCTAATTGCTTCAAGTCTAGCTACAGGGGCAAAAGTTTCTCAAAATCAATTCCTTCAATTTGATTATACCCCTTAGCTACTAATCTAGCCTTATTTCTAATGACTACTCCTGAGTCATTCATTTTATTTTTGAACACCCACTTGGTTCCAACAACACTTTGATCTTTTGGCCTTACAGTTAGTTCCCAAACTTTATTTCTTACAAATTGATTTAACTCTTCTTACATGGCCAATATCCAAAATTCATCTGAAAGTGCTTGATCAATGTTAGTGGGTTCAATAGTTGAAATAAAGGCTGAATGATTGACTTCCTTGTTTAATCCACGCCTAGTTCTAACACCCTCACTAGGTTCACCTATAATCAATTCCTTTGAATGGTTTTTAGAAAATCTCAAATCTCTAGGCAAAGGGTCTTCTCTTTCTAAATTTTCTTCCACATTTTCTTCCAAATTTAATCTATCAATCTTTTGGGAGTTTTCTTCAATTTCTTCTTCAACAACTTTTGGCTCATCCATGTTTCCATTTTCATCAAAAACAACATGTGTGATTTCTTCAATGACTAAAGTTCTTTTGTTGAATACTCTATAAGATTTTCCAACACTTGAATATCCAACAAAAATTCCTTCATCTGATTTTGGATCAAATTTTCCTAAGGCAGTTTTTCCATTATTATGTATGAACACCTTGCAACCAAATACATGTAAATGAGACAAATTTGGTGTTCTACCTTTTAGCAACTCATAGGGTGTTTTATTCAAATTTGATCTCACATTCACCCTATTCAGAACATAGCATGCAGTGCTAACCGCCTCAGCCCAAAAATATCTAGGAAGTGAGTATTCTGCTAACATTGCTCGGGCGGCTTCTATTAATGTTCTATTCTTTCTTTCAACTACTCCATTTTGTTGAGGAGTTCTAGGTGCAGAAAAATGTGATCAATCCCCTTTTCTTTACAGAAATCTTCAAATTTTTCATTTTCAAATTCTCCTCCATGATCACTTTGTATAGAAATTATTTCACATCCTAGTTTTCTTTGTATCCAAGTTGAAAAATTTATAAATTCCTCAAATGATTCACTCTTATAAAAAAGAAATTTAACCCAGGTGAATATTGAAAAATCATCTACTATAACAAATCCATATACCTTTCCTCCTAGACTTACCGTGCTTACAGGTCCAAAAAGATCCATGTGAAGAATTTCTAATGGTTTACTGGTCCTTAGATCTTTATTGGACTTAAAAGAGGACTTCACTTGTTTTCCTAGTTGACATGCATCACACAGATGGTCCTTAGTAAAGTCTAGTTTAGGTATTCCTCTCACCAAATTATTTTGGGTAATTTTTCTAAGATTTTTCATACTAGAATGACAAAGTCTCCTATGCCAAAGCCATGATTCATCAGAAATAGTTTTCAAACAAAAAGCAGTAGGAGATTGAATACAATTTAAATCTAGCATGTAGACAATGTTCACCCTTTTTCCATTTAAAACAATTTTCTCATTTAGGCTAATTATGCAGCTAGTAGGTAAAAATTTTACATTATAGCCCTTATCACATAGCTGACTTATGCTAAGCAAATTATGTTTTAAGCCTTCAACTAATAAAACATTGTCTATGAAATTTTTTTTCAAATTTCCAATCATACCTGATCCAACCACTTTCTTTGTGGTATTATCTCCAAGTGTAACCTTGCCTCCACTCCTAGCTTCCAGCGTTATGAATTGAGCAGTATCTCCAGTCATGTGCTTAGAACATCCGCTGTCCAGGTACCATATACTCTCACGAGGTCTTGTGTGAGAGTATTCCTGCAAATTCTCAAATGTTAGACCTGGGAACCCAAACTAGTTTGGGTTCACTTTTATGAAATTTATAATCAGATGCATGTGTGATATGTCTAGGTTTATGCATCTTAGTTCTCCACACCAAATTAGGTTTCATGTTTAAAGTGCAGGTGTGAGATATATGTCCCAAAAATCCACAATTGTTATATTTAACATTAGGAAAAATATTCCTATGTTTTCTTTCATATGATTGTCTTCTAAGGGATTTCATGAATTTAGGATAATATTTAGGATTTGTAAAATCTTCAAGTTTAGGGGGGTTCCTATTATCCTCGAGAGCTCTTATAGTAAGTTTGTAAAATGAATTCATATCCTCCAAGATTTGATTTGTATAATTGATTCTATATGTCTTGCTCTCAGATTCATCCTTAAATTTCTTAAATTCTTTTTCAAGTTCAGCATAGGATGATTTTAAATTCTCAAAATTTTTATTCAAGTCATCATATTCATCAAGTATTTTCATGTGGTTGCTATCAATTAAAGCATGATCTTGA